>CM038049.1:27163947-27681447 GCA_021397845.1 Areca catechu | reverse complement strand
CGGATGAAGAGATACCGCCTGTTTCACCAAATCCACCTGAACCTGCCAGGAGTCCATCTCCGAGGAGGTTTCCTCCAAAGAGTCCTCGTCCGATGCCCCCTCCAAATCAACGTGATTTGATATTTGATAGGGAATCCCTAATTGCACCTCCAAAGGAGAAAAGAAAGGAAAGATCAAAGTTTCAATCTGAAAACGAACCTAGGTGGAATGCCTCTTCGGAAGGAGGATGTAATGTAAACTTTACTGTCTTTTTGGATAGAGAGGGCTTAGAGAACCTTGATTTGGCCAGGGAGCTGATGAAGCGCACGCTTCTTCCGAAAGACTGGGACAAAACTAAGTCTCGATGCATTGAAGAAGTCTTTGACTCAGTATTCTCATCAGCACTGAAAGTAAATATCTGATTGTATTTTAAAAGCATAAATTTATTGTTGCTAACTCTTTAATCTATTAATGCAGATGATGCATGACATTATTGTCATGGAGGAAAGCATCTTCGACTTCAGAGATAACTATAAAAGAATGAAGGAGAAGGTGAAAGCAGCTGAAATTGAGAAGGCAGTAGCCGAAGAGCAGAGGCAGGCTATGGAGGAGAAGCTTGCCCAAAGCGATGCCTTAGTTCAGAGCTTGAAAGCTGATATAGAGAAGATCCAATCGAAGAACTCTAAACAGGAGGCAAGACTTAAAAAGAGAAAGAACAAAGTCTGGTCTTTGGAAGCTTTACTTAAAGAAGCTCATCAGAAGTCCGAAGAGGCTACCAAAAAATTCGAAGAGGCCATTAAAAAAACTCAATCATTGAAAGATCAGCTGGGAGAGGAAATATAAAATTACAAGGCATCTCTAGCTTTTGAGAGCGAGATGATTGAAGCCGGGACCCACAGTCACAAGGGGGTTATAATGATGGGGTGAAGGAGGTGCAAAACCTTTACCCATATTTGGATATTTCAGGGATTCAACTATTTGACCCCGAAGGTCCAAATGAGATCAAATCACAGGAGGGTCCTGAAGCTCCATTGATAGCTAAAGAAATGGCCAATCCAGTCGAACTTACTCAGACCGAAGACACTCCAACAATGGAGAACTTGTAACTTTTTCCTCTTCTCTTTTTGGAAATGTAAACATACCATTATTGAAGATCTATTTAAGTAAGATGTTTCTTTGTGAATGTATATGTGTGAATGGAAATTGTTCCAAGTAAAAAGTCTTCGGATTAGAACATAATTGAAACCTCCGAAGTATATTATAACTCTAAGTCCTCGGACCTGGATTAATATAATCTTTTTAAATAGAATTCCAAGATCCGATTCAAGGTTACATCATGTTGGATAATAATACAGGAATAAGAATGATTTTAAGGCTCCAAGCTTTCGAACTTGAAGGTGTACTAAGTCTTCGGACTTAGAAGAATTCCATAGAATTGAGATAAGAGAAAACCCAATCTCCAGATGAGAATCAAATCTTCGGATTTAGGAGAAAATAATACTAAATCTTCAAATAAGAATCAAGTCTTCGGACTTGAAAAAATTCCAGATAATTAAGTCAGAATCTCTTAGATGAGAATACAAAGTCTTCGAATTTGAGAAAATTCTAGATAATTAAATAAAAAAGAATCTCTTAAATGAGAATACCAAGTCTTCGGACTTGAAAATTCACTAAGTCATCGGACTTAGAATAAAATAGACCGTATGAGTCACCTGCATCTTCATTATAAATGAAAGGTTGATTAACCTTTGGCATTTTTACGGGATAGATCGCTTGGATCACCCTTATGCCCCTTGATCAAGGAATAAGATAGGCTGATCGAGCTTACCTCGGCATTTCATATAGTAGATCACGAAGATCATTCTCATGCCTTTTTGAGATGGAATTAAGATAGGCTGATCATGCCCTCCTCGATACTTCATGAGGTAGATCACGAAGATCATCCTCATGCCTTTTTGATTAAGATGGACTGGTTAAGCCCAACTCGGCACTTTATAGGGTAGATCACGGAGATCATCTTTATGCCTTTTAAGAAAAGGAAAATTAAGATAGGTTGGTTAAACCTACCTCGGCATTTTGTAGGTTAGATCACAGAGATCATCCTTATACCTTTTTGAAGAGATGAAGATAGAATAACTAAATCTACCTTTGGTAGCCTTGAATAAAATTCTTTATTGATAATACTTGCGGAGGTTTTGTACATTCCAAGGCCGAGGCAGTAAAATACCTTCTAAAGTTTCCAACCGATAAGTTCCGGGTCGAATGACCTCTTTGATTCGGTATGGTCCTTTCCATGTAGAAGAAAGCTTACCCTGTTCGGTAGGTTTGGATACTTCAGACTTTCGCATAACTAGATCCTCTGGACGAAAGGTCCGTTCTTTAACACGAGAGTTGTAGTATCTTGCAACCTTCTGCTAATATGTAGCCATTTTCAACTGTACCTGAAGGCGTGTACCTTGTAGTAAATCCAGGTCAACTCTTCGGCGTTCAGAATTTTTGGACTCTTTATACTGATCAATCCGCAAAGATTGTAAAGAGACCTCTATAGGAAGAACTGCTTCAGTGCCATAAGATAGTTGAAATGGAGATTCACCAGTAGCTGTTCTAGGAGTGGTCCGGTATACCCAAAGAACTGAGTTTAGTTCATCGGTCCATGACCCCTTAGCATCATTCAATTTAGTTTTAAGACCATGAAGAATAGTCATGTTTGTTACTTTAGCTTCCCCGTTGCATTGAGGATGTCCCACTGAAGTAAGCTTGTGAAGAATATGATATTGAGTGCAGAAGCTCTTGAATTTCAAATTATCGAATTGTCTTCCGTTGTCAGTTATTATAAATAAGGAATTCTAAAACGGAAGATGATGAAATTTCTTACAAAATTCTCGACCTTTGCTTCAGTGATCTGTGCCAACGCTTCAGCTTCGACCCACTTTGTGAAATAATTGATAGCCACAATAAGAAACTTCTGCTGCCCAGAGGCCAGAGAAAACGGACCAAGGATATCTATTCCCCATTGTGCAAAAGGCCAGGGAGCTGTCAATGGAGTTAACTGATTTGCAGGCCGCCTTTATACATTGGAGTATCGCTGACAGTGATCACATCTTCGGACAAATTCTGCGGAATTCTTTTGAATAGTTGGCCAATAATAACATTGACGAATTATTTTGTATGCCAAGGACCTGCCCCCCAGATGATCTCCACATATTCCTTCATGCACTTCCCTGAGTGCATAATCAGCATCGGATGGACCTAAATATTTCAGCAAAGGTTGCGTGAAGGACCTCTTATACAATGCTTCATTCAAGATCACGTATTAAGAGGCCGTCCACCGTAGCCACTTAGCTTCCAGCTTGTCTTCGGGTAAGGTGCCTTCTCTTAAAAACTTGAGAATTGGGTCCATCCATGAAGGTTCATGTTCAACTTGACAGATTTCAAATGTGGATTCTGATATGCTGGGGTCTTCAAGATATTCCACATATGTCTTTCCAAGAGAATCCGGTGCAGTGGTTGCAAGTCTTGAAAGAGCATCTCCCCGAGAATTTTTCGTCCTTGGCATATGAACAATCTCAAAATATTCCAAACCAGATGTCATGCTTCGGACTTTTTCTAAGTATTGGATCATATTTGGATTTCGAGCTTCGAAATCACCTTTTACCTGATTCACCACCAGATGTGAATCAGAAAAAACTTTGACCCTTTTTATTTCCAATTTTTAGAAGATTCTGAGCCCAGCAATTAGTGCTTCGTACTCTACCTGATTATTTGAAGTTTGGAAAGAAAATCGAAGAGCATATTCAATAGCCTACCCATTCGAGCCAGCCAAAATTAGACCTGCGTTGCAACCGTTGGCATTCGAAGCACCATCTACATGCAACGTCCAAATAAATTATGGATTATCATCGATGATTTCCTCTTCGGCTATTGGCTGGTCCTCTTCAGATTTCCATGTACATTCTGCTATGAAGTCGCCAAAACCTGTGCTTTCATTACTGACCTAGGTTGATAGTCAATATCAAATTCTTCCAATTTAACAGCCCACTTAGCTATCCTTCCTAAGATATCAGGACAATGAAGAATGGCCTTTAAGGGCTAATATGTTAAAACCACAATGGAGTGAGCCTGGAAATAAGGCCGAAGAAGCTTCGCTGCCACTACTAGAGAAAAGATAATCTTTTACACTCTAGGATACCGGATTTCTGCTTCATGCAACACTTTACTGGTGTAGTAAATCGGCTTCTGTAAATGATTGGCATCTTTTCGTACCAACACCGAACTAACTGCCTCATCAGTGGCTGACAAGTATAAGTAAAGTGTCTCTCCTTCGCATGGCTTAGAAAGCAAAGGAGGATTTTCTAAATATTCCTTCAGCTTATCAAAAGCAATTCTGCAATATTCTGTCCACTCAAAATTTTGAGTTTGGCGAAGAACTTTAAAAAATGGTGGACATCTTTCTGCAGAACGAGAGATAAATCGACTCAAAGAAGCAACTCTTCCTGTTAACCTCTGAACTTCCTTCTTGCAGGTGGGATGCCTCATTGTCCGAAGTGCTTGGATTTTTTCCGGGTTAACTTCAATTCCTTGCATGGTAACCAAGTATCCCAGGAATTTTTCAGAAGTTACCCCGAAGACACACTTGGTTGGATTCAATCTCATCCGATGATGTCTAAGAATATCAAAGGACTCCTTTAGATCTGCAATGTGATCAGATTTATAAAGACTGTTCACAATCATATCATCTACATAAGTTTCCATATTCTTCCAATCTGATTTTTAAAAACTTTGTTGATGAGCCTCTGAAAAGTTGTCCCAGCATTTTTCAAACCGAACGGCATCACTTTATAACAGTAAAGCCCTTTCTCTGTAACAAAAGCAGTCTTTTCTTCATCTTCAAGATCTATTCGGATCTGGTTATAGCCTGAGAAGGCATTCATAAAACTCAACAACATATGACCAGCTGTGGCATCAACTAGTTGATCAATTTTCGGTAAATAAAAACTATCCTTTAGACATGCTTTGTTGAGATCTGTATAATCTATACAAATTCTCCATTTGCCATTTGATTTCTTCACCATGACTACATTTGCCAGCCAATTCGGATATTGGACTTCTCTTATAATTTAGCTTCAAGTAGCTTATTAAATTCTTCATCAATAACCTTCTACCTTTCAGAAATAAATTTTCTCTTCTTCTGCCGAATAGGCTTATAGCTGAGAGAAACTTCTAGACGATGCATGATCATATCAGGTGGAATTCCAGGTATGTCCGAAGTTGTCCAAGCAAAAATATCAGCATTATCTCGAAGAAAGGAAATTAATTTTACCTTGGACTCCTCATCAAGCAAGCTGCCAATTTGTAAAAGTTTGGTTGGGTCATCTTCGGATAAAAGTATAAAAAGTGTTTTCTCCACTAGCTCTACACAGTCTTCGGATTCATCTCTTGAAACTAACTGTTCAAGTGTTAAAGATCTAGCCACTTGTTTGTTTTGAATCATCAAACACTGGTGAGCTATTTTTTGATCTCCCATCAATTCTCCAATGCATGTCCTGGTAGGAAATCGGACAAAAAGGTGGTACGTTGAAATAATGGCCCTGAATTTATTTAAGGCTGGACATCCCAAAATTACATTATAAGTCGAAGATGTTCTTGCCACAATAAAATTAATGGGGAGGGTTCTTTATAGTGGTTCGGACCCAAAGGTCACAGGTAAGACTATTTCACCATCCACTCCAATTTGATTTCCACCAAGACCTGTTATAGGAATGGGAGATCTCCGCAATTCATGTCCAAACAATCCCATCCGAAAAAAGCATCATACATCAACACATCAACTAAACTTTCATTATCAATCAAAATTATTTTTACATCAAAGTTGGCAATAACAGCCAAGACCACAACAGGGTCATCATGTGGAAGTTGGATTCCTTGGACATCTTTATCAGAAAAAGTAATAGAGTTCTTCCCCTTGAACCACTTTGGGATATTCTCTTCAGCTTTGATATCCCATGCCGATGACCGATGAAGCATACCAACATCCCCACCAGTTGGTTTTTGATGAGGCAGATTGGCTTCATCGGATATTCTTGGGAGAGTTGTTGCTTCAGCTTGAGACTCAGGGTGGTTGATGTACTTTCCTAGATATCCCCTTTTTATTAGATCTTCGATGGCATCCCGAAGCTGAAAACACACCACTGTGTTGTGGCCATGATCCCGGTGGAATCGACAGTATTTGCTTTTGTCCCGTGCTTTTGTAGATGTCTTCAGGGACGTGGCCTTTGAAAATATTTTTCTTTCTCAATCTCCAGCAGAATCTTCTCCCTAAGCAAGTTGAGGGGTGTGTAGGCATCAAACCGGTTGTTCTGCTGCTTGGATCTGGAGCTACGCCTAGGGACCAAAACATTGTTGGAGGATGTTGGCATATTCGATCCTCTATCATTTTTCTTCTTAAAAGGTACCTCCCTTCTGCAAGTCTTCGGCTTGCCGCTTACTCCTTAGCGGCAGCATACTTCTGAGCCCTTGCCAGCAGTTCGATATAGCTCAGTGGAAACCTTTTATCCAGGAAAAAAGTAAACCTGGATGATTTCAAGCCTTTCTTCAAGGCAGAAATGGCCACATGCTCATTCAGATTTGGGATTTTCAGTGTGGCTGAATTGAATCGGTGTACAAATTTCTTCAAGTTTTCTCCTTCTTATTGCTGGAGAAGAAACAAATTGTCAGTGTTGTGCGGCATCTTCTAGCATGTTCTGAAATGTGAGACAAACTACCGCTCTAACTCAGCAAAAGAGTGAATTGTCTTCGGTGGTAGGCTCGAATATCACATTCGAGCGGATCTCCTCAGTGTAGCAGGAAAAGCAAGGCAGTAAAGAGCATCGGTTTCTCCTTGCACCATCATATGAGCTTTGTAGCTCCCCAGGTGGTCGAGAGGATTTGAAGTCCCATCACAGGCTTCTAACTGTGGGTTCTTGAAGTGCCTAGGGATAACTTCATCCATAATATGGTCAGAAAATGGAGGCTGAGTTGAAAGTAATAACCTCATCATTTCTTTTCAGATCTGTGATTCTGGTTATTTCTGCTTGCATGGATCTGAATTTCTTCTCAAATTCATAGTTGATCTCTCTTTGTCTAGCCCCTTCTAGCAAAAAACTTCTAGAAGAAACAGAAGGAGAATGCCGGACCCTCTTCTTTCCACCATGATCTCCTACTTGTCGATCTGGTGGAGAGGCATAGCGGTTATGAGATGACTGGATCTGTGAGAAAATGGGGGTGATTTCTTGGTGCCGACCTTCTTCCTTTTCAGGTTGATGGATGGACTACGGAACCGGTGGTGGATGCTACCTTTGGACAACAGCTTCTTGCAGATTTTGTACCAGTGTTGTCAAAGCTTCCACCCTATTTAACAGGGTTTCGAATTGCTGTTGCCCCACCATTATCATGGGAGGCTGCACTCCCTGATCTACTGAAAGATCATTTACTGGAGGACCGTTTGATGGAGGAGCTGTTGCTCCTGGCCTGTAGAGGCATTTCTAACTTTTCCTCTCACCATTTCTGCTTCTCAAAACTCTCCTTCAGAATAGAGGAATTGGATTTCTTCCCTTACATGGCACGCTAATCTGTTGACGCTGAATCCCCGTCGACCAGAAGGAGTGGTTCGTCCGTCGGACCGTCATCGACCGGAACCTGCAAAATTGATCCCCTTGACCGAAAATTTTTCAGCGGGGAACTCTCCGATGCCAAAGTCAGAAGGAACTTAGGCAGCAGAATGGAGAGTATGAAAGTAGAGAGGGAAAGGAGAGAATTTGAATTTCTGGGAGTGAGCCAAAACTTACCTCGAGTGTCCCCTCTTACCAGTATTTATAGGCTCCAATCGTAACTACTTACTGTTATAAAAGTTGGCAAACGCAACCTCCTCATAACCGTAAATAGTGGCGGTCGGAGAATCAGTTATTTCGGAGCTTATCCTTTATGAGAATTTCGACCATGTGGATTCTTGGAGCAACCAGAACAGACTTCAACTATTCTGGGGTTGGAAAAACCCATATGTTCGATATGCCTCGATTTTCAAGAATATATCCGAAGTGAGCTTAACATTCTCTTTAGTAACATTCCTAAAGGGAATATTAGTTATACACTTCATAGACATTTCCTTGGAAATAGTAAAGAAAGACAAACACCCACAGTCTTGAATATGAGATAATATGCTCCTCGGATTATGAAGGAATAAAGCTGATGATATCCATTTGAAAGGCTGGGTCTTCGGACCAAGGTAATAATACAAAGCCGAAGACATAAGGCTAATAAACATGACTTCTAGATCAAAATAAGGATACGAAGTCGTGGACATAAAGATATTAGGCGTGGTCTTCGGACCAAGATAAATATACGAAGCCGAAGACACAGAATTAATAAGCTTGGCTTCTGGATCAAAATAAGGATACGAAGTCATAGATATTAAGATATTAAATGTGGTCTTCGGACCAAGATAACAATACGAAGCCGAAGACAGAATTAATAAGCTTGGCTTCTGGATCAAAATAAGGATACGAAGCCATAGATATTAAGATATTAGGCATGGTCTTCGGACCAAGATAAAGATACGAAGCTGAAGATAGAATATCTTATTGTAGATCAAAATATAGTAGACATTTTTCTTTGTATGTTGATTTGACCAATAAACCAAAAATTGAAATTGGTTCAAAGAATGACCCAATAATTAATTGAAATAAAACGAGATATCATAACAATATATATATGTATATATGTATATGTATATATGTATATATGTATATATGTCTATGTATATATGTATATATGTGTATATATGTATATATAGTGGGTACACCTCACGCTCAACCTATCCTGTATCCATCCAATGACAGCGGTGGAATCTTCCTCGATGAGAATCCTCTCGGCATGCAACTCCTGCCTGGCTTAGGTGATGCCCGTCCAAACAATTATGAGCTCAACTTCTAGAATTGAAGACTCAAAAAGAAAGGACATCCAAGTCGCCAGTAGCCTCCCATCAGTATTCCAGATAACATATCCAGCACCACCCGAAGCACCATGAAGGCTATCATTATAATTTACTTTGATAAACCCCAAAAGAGGGGGCTCCCAGGAAATGAAAATAACCCTCCAGGTCATTGCCGAGATAGCATGGGAGTCCCAAAATTTTAGAATTATAAAAGATCTAGCAGCGTCAAAGTGGTGATATTCCATAGTCATGAACATAGCTTTCTGAAGTGCCTAATGTGCAGGTATGACCTCTACCTCAAAAACTAAACGATTCTTGGATAATCAAATCTGATAGGAGATATAGGCAAACCGGCACCAACCTCGATCGAACTCTGCTGAATCATTTCGAGAAAAGGACATAGCCATGACCCATCACCCTCCTTCCATGGCCAGCTCCCGGCCATCCTCCAAATCAACCTTGTCCTGGGATAATCCAAGATGGCATGCTCAGTGGACTCATCCTTCAATTCGCATATCGAGCAAAGCACACGTAGGTCCATACCTCTGTACCTAAACAAAACCTGCATTGGAAGATGACCCTAAGCCACCTTTCAAAGAAAGAGGTGCACCCTAGGGTAAATAGCCAATCTCCAAATCTAGGCTGCTGTGATCCTCTGATAGAAAGGGTGATGTATAACTCAAAAAGGGTAGTAGAAGGAGAATTGAGGTAGCAAGACTAGCCCCATACTCTCATATCCTAGCTATGGTGTACCAAAATAGGGATGGCGAGGATCCAATCAGCGATCTGGCTCCTAAAGAGCTCCTCCTTAGCTCTCTAGCTCCTATCATCATAGGCTAACAAGTTGCAAACCCAAAGACAGTCGTCCACCTCCATGCTAACATAGGTCGGCCACCAAGACAAGGGTATGCTAGAGATCCAAGCATCCTAACTTACATCAACCATGGTCCTATCTCTAATTAACCATCTGACCAGGCCACTATAGCAGGATCACGAGCACAAATCTCCTTCTAAATAAAAAAATAATTAAGAGCGGTCTGAATCTAGACCCCTAGCTCCAAGCTCCATAGGGACTCTCATCATCCTGTTTCATAAATAGTTTGGTTGAAGAAGGCATCTCACGGCATGTTTGGCAATCAACGCCTCCCTTCTGACCAGAAGGGATTGAATCTCAAGGCCTCTATCCCTCATTGGCTGGCAGATCATATCCCAAGATACGAAGTGCGGTCCATGACTGTCATGTCTTGAGCTCTACAAGAAGTTTCATAAAAACTGCTCCAAATCCCTGAGGCAAGAGCTGGGTAGCACAATGTTAACTAGCAAGTAGACTAGGATAGAACTCAAGATAGATCTAACAAGAGTGAGCCTATGCATCATAGAGAGGGTAGAAGCCTACCAACCCTCGAGACAATCACGGACCTGCTGCTCTATGGGCTTGCACTCTGCCCTCTGAAGTCTCCCACCAATTATAAGAACACCCAGGTAGGTAAAGGTCTCAGACTGCTCAGAAATCTCCAGTCTAGCTAGGATAGCTTGCTTCGTCTAAGCCTTCGTTCTGGGGTTGAAAATAATAGTGGACTTCCGCAGGTTCATAAGCTGGCTAGAAATACGATAGCATACCTCAACTATGGTGGTGAAGCATCTCGGATTCTTGAGTAAAGCTCGATCGATAAGAAGGCAATTATCTACAAAGAGAAGATGAGAGAGATGCTGGGCTCCGGGGATAGGCTAGTAGGGCTCCAATAATGATTCATGAACCACACCCTTCAGAGCATGGAAAAGAGTATTAGTGCACAAAATAAACCAGGAAACAAAGGACAACTTTGGTGAAGACCAACCGTCAAGCAAAAGAACTCAGTCGGTGCACCATTGATTAGGATGGTGAAGCTAGGGGCCTCCACACTGTCCATAATCTAGCTGATCCACCTATGCTAGAATCCAAAGTCTTGAAGAGTCCTTCAAAAGAAGCACCAACTCATCTAGTCATAAGCCCACTCCATGTCCAACTTAATTGCCATAAAGCTTTGTCGAGTGCGGGCACGTCGAAGGTCATACATGAACTCCTAGATGAGCAGGACATTATCAGTGATACATCATCCATTGAAAAAGACACCCTACTTCGAACTGATTAGGCGAGGCACAATCAACTGTAGCCACCTAACCAGGACCTAGTATATACCTTATAGAGGGTAGTGCAAAGGCTGATCAATTTAAAGTGGCTAGGAATAAAAGCATCAAGTCTCTTAGGAATAAAAGTAATCATTGTTTTCTTTCACTCAGCAGGGATGCCATCTGAGTAAAAGACCACGTGCACCACTTCAATTACCTCTCTCCTAATAATGGACTAGTACCGACGGAAGAAGAGAGGGGGAAAGCCTTCTGGGCCTGGGGCTTTGTCCTCTCGGGGGACCAGAGGGCATCCCGCACCTTCGTAGAAGACACCGGGCAAGTCAAGTCCGAGTTCTCTTGGTCAAAGAATTAGTTCTCTGGATGGGATTCTTGAAAAGGAACATCCTCCCCCAGTGGCAAGTTCCACCACAACCTGAAAAATTGAAGGATCTACCTCCCGATCTGATCACTGTCAGTCACCACTATGCCATCATCCTCTCTCAACTACCTGATTTGGTTGGTCGACCTCCAAATGATAGTAGACTGGTAGAAGAATCTGGTATTCTGATTATCTTCCTTGATCCATTGAATTCTTGATTTTTGTCTCCATACAATCTCCGGCTATCTCAGGAAAGAGTGGTGGAATGAGAAGTTGAGGCATAGCTCTCTCAGATCTGCCTCCTGGAAACCCCCTTCAAATCCTCTCATCTCTAAAGTTCTGCAATATTAATATCCACCTTCTCAATCTATCTGAAAATGTCACCAATCTCATATCGGTTCCATCATAAAAGCCTATACTTGGCCAGCTCCAATTTTCGGATCATCTGGTACCTTGCATCCCCATAGATCGGCTCTAACACTGATCCCTAAACGGCACGATTAATTCATCGAAGCTAGTATTATTTGCTTGGATGGCCAACCAAATGGATGGACGGGATTGAATTCAATGGCTTTTGAACGAATTAAATTGAATCATCCACATTCGTGAGCCCTGGACATGTATAGTTTCATGGGGTGACAACCGTGACCTACCAGCTAACTAGGTTTCATCTCATAAGAAATGTCCATCTATGGTAGCAAAATTTATGTAACACCAAAAAAGTTAGTTAACGAAATACACGTTTGATCATGAGATAGTCAGCTAGTATTATATATATATATATATATATATATATACACACACACACAACTCAATCAAGATATTTTTGTTGTAATGGCTCACCGAAATTCAAAAGTGTGCAATAAGATGGTATTCTAACATCATCTAGGTGCCTTAGCCTTAGTAGATGATTAATGTCAGGAAAGTACAACAAAAATGGGAAGAGGATAAATGACTGCAATTTACAAAAGCTTTTATATTATTGTTATGTATCATTTTTCTTGCTTCGATTTGTTAAAGAAATATTTATTTCTTATTAAATGTGAGAGTAAAGTCAAAAGGCAAGGAGAGCGGTGGGGTTTGCATAGATATAATGTAACTGCATTTTAAAAATGCCATAACGAGCAATTCAATCTTTGATGCCCCTACTTTTCTGTTCAAGAATTTGCATGCCACTTATTATTGAACCCGACACTCAATGCTGCTCGCATGTTAATTTGATATTTTTGTTATGTTCTCCAAAATATCCACAAAAAGATCGTAAAACTTGCAGGATTTTTTTTTTTTTTTAGTAGAATAAAGAAAACAAGAACTTCTCTAAAATTTATTAATCAAAGTATGTAAAACTATTTACAAATGGAAGGAGGGAATTTTTTGTATCTAACTTTCTCTTGAACTTTTTCATGCTTGCTCGATAAGAAGGTAATAAAAAAAAGATTAATATTAGAAATACAAATATATATATAGTTACTGGGTAGATGGATATCACTATATCACGTAAGGAAGTATAAAAGCTCTTTACAGTGTGAGATTTCCAAGAGGAGGCAATAATAACTGAAATTAGATTAGACAAAAATTCTTTAAAAACTAGTATCTTTTCTTAGCATTTTTTTTCTTTTGTTCATCATTCTTTTTTTTGTTACTAGCTATCCAGGATGCTTGGGTGCCATTTCGGCATTAGTGGAGGCATATATGTTTACCCTTATTCTTTTATATACGGATGGTTTGGTCCTTTCTTTACATTTAAAAAAAATTGATTGATAATATTTTACATAATTAATATTCAAATGAATATAAGTATAATTTTTTTAAAAAATCAACTAAATAGAAATGTAGATACAGTGATGCTTTGATTGACACAGCTATTTAGCCTCCTCCTCCTCCTCCTCTCTTTCTAGATCTCTTTTTTAATTTATTTCATTTTGTTCCCGGAGGAAGTGAGTAAAGGTTCTCTTGACTTGGTTTTTTTTATTAAAAAAAATAAAATTTAATTTTCTCACTAGCATTGCAGGATTATTATTGTTCTATTATTATTATTATTATTATTGTTATCATTTTTACTGTTTCTTGGCAAGCCGGGGGGGGGGGGGGGGGGGGGAAGAAGAGGGCCACTCAGGAGGCCATTGTTATGATGGGAAATCTATTCACGCAACATAAGCTGGGGTGGTGCATGCAAGGCAGCCATTAGATGGGCCACAGTAGTAGCGGTGTGGAGGCCTTGCGAGCCGTCAGGCTAACAACAGACAAGATGATGACCCACTCCTGCGTTCCATTTCGTTGATGCGGACCCACTCATGTGACAACTACCATCTTAAGGCATTTCATCTGTGGTGCCAACGCATACGGAGACGATTTATGACGCTAGCAAAATCTTGCAAACTATGTCAACAGGACGCAAATCACCAAGGATCATTGATCAGATCCATCAAATCCGTGAATCACATCCGTCTTGACTTTTGAGCGGGGCTATACGATCCCATGATCACTGCCAAAATTGTACGTCCGTTGACTTCCCGATGGGATTCTCCAACACGCCCGTTACACTCGCATTCATGATGAATAAATTTTGCTGCCCTGATCCCTTTCTTTCTTTTACATAGCACGATAGGTATGCAGCAATGTGGTGGATATAAGTTGGACCACTAGTTACCTTAAGATAATTAATCAAGTATTTTTTTTTTTTTTCCATAAACATGGATTTTTTTTTTTTTTTTTGATTCATTTCATCGTACAAGAAGTGAATACAAAAAATGGCTTTGAAAGGAAATAAAAAATTTGAATTAATAACCTTTTGAATCTCATTAGAAGAAGAATAAGAGTATTGTTATGGAATCCGATTTAATATAAAATAATTACCGGTTCATTAATTGAACCAAATTCAATTTTTTGTATATCGGCTAGATCAGTGCTCCTGAAACCTGGTCCGAAGAGAATGCCTTCGAAATATACTATTATTATTTCCTTCGGCTTCATGTCTTCAACCTGATCCGAAGAGAACGCCTCCGAAATATATTATCATTGTTTCTTTCAGATTCATGTCTTCAGCCTTGTCACAAAGAAAAGCTTCTGAAATATATTATTATTATTATCTCGATCGGCTTCATGTCTTCAGCCTGGTCCGAAGAAGATACCTCTGAAATACGTTATTCATCCCTTCAGTACCACAATAAGTAGCTATTTATTTTTTAATTCACTCCAAAGGGATAGATTCGAAGCATATAACTAACATCCCTTCGGACCATTCTAAGAAAGGCAATCCGAAGAGGCAGTTAGGCTCACTTCGAATCCTCACTTAGAGAGTGCATCTGAAACATATGAACAATCCTTCAACCCGAAATAGTTAAAGGTTGTTCTGGTTGTTATAACTACCCACATGATCAATAGCTCCGGCTTGGATAACCATGAGATAACTAATTTTCCGACCGCCACCACTTATTGTTACGAGGAAGTTTCATTAACTAACTTCCATAACCATAAGTAGTTACAGTCACGCCTATAAATATTGGTAAGAGGGGACACTCGAGGTTAGCTAACAACAGACAAGTTAGAGCTAGTTTACAACCAGCTCTTTGAAAGCCACCTTCCTTTCCATTTTTCTCTCATCTCACTCTGCTCTCAAGTTCTCCATTCTGCTGCCTAAATTCTTGCTAACTTTGGCATCAAAGTGTTGGCGCGCCAGGAAAGGGAAAATTTGTTTCCTCTAGTTAAAGAAGAACTTTGATAAAGCAAAAATGGTGAAAGGGAAGATCCAGAATGCCTCTACAAGCAGGGAGCAACCTGCTCCTCAAGCAAATAACCCTCCGGTGGACAATGACATGCCACCTCCTATGTTAATGGTAGGGCACCAGCAAATTGAGGCCCTTTTGAACAGAGTTGATGCTCTGACAGCTCTGATTCAAACTCTGCAAGAAACTGCCGTTCAAAGGCAGTGTTCTCCACCCACCTCTCAGCCCAGCCATCAAGCTGGAGGAAGGGAAGATCGACGTAAGAACTCACCCCAAGTTCTTCACGGGTCTGGTCATCTCGTGATCACTACAGCTCACAGCCAGACAGGCATTTGGAGGATCACTATGGAAAGAAGAGAACCGGTGTTCCCTCTCTGTTTTTTCTGAAGATTCTACACCTGGAGGAGTTAAGCAAAGAGAAATGAACTATGATTTTGAAGAGAAGTTCAAGTTGTTGGAGTCATAGATAGTCAAGCTCACTGATCAGAGGAGAAGTAATGAAGTTCTGACTTTCAATTCTCAACCTCCTTTCTCCGATCGGATTATGGTCGAAGTCATTCCTCGGCACTTTAAGATTCTGTAACTGGAGGCTTATGACAGAACTGCTAACCCCCTTGATCATTTGGGAAGATACAAGGCTCACATAATGGTACAAGGGCATTTGATGCATTGTATTGCCTCGCTTTCCCTGCTACCTTAAGGAAAGTCGCTCGAATATGGTATTCAAGCTTATTGCCAAAAACTGTCCATTCTTTTACTGAACTGGAGCGGCTGTTTGTTTCACATTTCAGAACATGTCAAAAGATGCTGCGTAACACTCGCAGTTTATTCCTCCTACAACAGAATAAAGGAGAAAGTCTCAAGGAGTTTGTGATCCGATGCAATTCAGCCACTCTAGAGATCCCAGATCTCAATAAACATATGGCCATGTCAGCCTTAAAGAGGGGCCTCAGATCATCTAGGTTTATCTTTTTCCTGAATAAAAGTTTTTCTATGAGCTATGCCGAATTACTGGCAATGGCTCACAAGTATGCTGCTGCTGAAGAGCAGGCTGCGAGTCGCAGACTCACTGAAGGGAGACACCCTTCTAAGAAGAAGAACATCAAGGGACCAAATATGCCCACATCTTCCAATAATGCTCTAGTTCCCAGATGCAGTCCCAAGTCCAAGCAACAAGGTAATCGGTTTGATTCCTACACACCCCTCAACTTGCCAAGAGAGAATATTCTATTAGAAATAGAAAAACAAAACTACTTGCAAAGGCCATGTCTCTTGAAGACCTCTGCTAAAGCGAGAGATAAGAATAAATATTGTCAATTCCATCGGGACCACGATCACAATACTGAAGAGTATTTTTAGCTTCGGGATGCTATTGAGGACTTAATCAAAAGAGGGTACTTAAGGAAGTACGTTAACCGATCAGAGTCTCAGGTCGAAGTCGGTGCCCTTTAGAGAATTACTGATGAAACCAAACTACCTCACCAAAGTCCAACCGATAGGAATGTTGGCATGCTTCATCGATCAATTAGCTGGAAGAATGAAGTTGAAGAAGATAACCTCAAGAGATTTAAAGGAAAGAATTCCATTAGCTTCTCAGATGAAAATCTCCAAGGAGTTCAACTTCCACATGATGACCCTGTTATGGTTTCTGCTATAATTGCAAAATATGATGTAAAAAGAATTCTGATAGATAATGGAAGTTCTGCTGATGTTTTGCTGTACGATACTTTTCTTAGAATGAGATCATCTAGACGTGAGTTGCAAAGGTCTCCCATTCCTTTGACTAGTTTCGGAGGAAATCAAGTTGGAGTTGAAGGAGAAACGATCTTACTCGTAATTTTTGGCACTGAACCACGCCAAAGAACACTTCCCATCAACTTCATAGTAGTCCGAACATCTTCAGCCTATAATGCAATCTTGGGACGTCTAGCTTTAAAT
This sequence comes from Areca catechu, assembly GCA_021397845.1. Classification (NCBI taxonomy): domain Eukaryota; kingdom Viridiplantae; phylum Streptophyta; class Magnoliopsida; order Arecales; family Arecaceae; genus Areca; species Areca catechu. The sequence continues at coordinate 27,664,349 of CM038049.1, read as the reverse complement.
AAATTTTGAGCCATAGTATCAACCTACCATCTTTTGGTACGATTTTCACCATACTCGTCATCGGAGAGGTAAGGGGGGATCAAAGGATTGCTCGCCAATGCCTAATAATCCAAGATAAATAATCAGCCAATCCTTTAACACTTGATCAATTAGATCCGAGAGACGAGATCGAAGACTGTGGAGAACCAGTAGAAAAAACTCTCTTTATGCCTTTATTCGAAGACGATCCAACGAAACTTGTATAATTTGGCAGTCTGTTAGATGAAGAGTCAAAAGTAAGATTGATTACATTTCTTCGAAGTAATACCGATATTTTTGCTTGGACAGCTTCGGATATGTCCGGAATTCCATCCGAAGTAATTACACATCGATTGGAAGTAACCCCCAGCTATAGGCCAGTTCGGCAGAAAAAGAGAAATTTTGCTCCAGAAAGATAGAGGGTCATTGATGAAGAAGTCAGCAAACTTCTTAAAGCTAAATTCATAAGGAAAGTACAGTATCCGAATTAGCTAGCCAATGTCGTGATGGTGAAAAAATCTAATGACAAGTGGAGGATCTGCATTGATTATACGGATCTTAATAAAGCTTGCCCAAAAGACATCTTCCCTTTGTCGAAGATAGATCAGTTGGTTGACACCACTGCGGGGCATTAGCTGTTGAGTTTTATGAATGCTTTCTCATGTTATAACCAAATCCGAATGCATCCCGAAAATGAAGAAAAAACTGCTTTATTATAGAAAAAGGGTTTTATTGCTATAAAGTGATGCCATTTGGATTAAAAAATGCTAGGACAACTTTTCAAAGGCGGATCAATAAAGTCTTCAAGAATCAGATAGAAAGAAATATGAAAGCTTACGTCGATGATATGAATTGTGAAGAGTCTTCATAAGTTCGACCACATCGAAGACCTAAGAGAATCCTTTGATGCTCTTAGACATCATCATATGAGGTTGAATTCAACCAAATGCACTTTTGGTATAACTTCCGGAAAGTTTTTGGGATTATTAGTCGCTAAGCGGGGGATTGAAGTTAACCCAGAAAATATTCAAGCCCTTCAGACAATGAGACATCCCTCTTGCAAAAAATAAGTGCAGCGATTGACGGAAATAATCGCTTCTTTGAGTCGATTTATTTTTCGATTAGTGAAAATATGTCTTCCTTTTTTCAAAGTTCTCCGTCAAGCTCAGAGTTTTGAATGGACAGAAGACTGCATGATTGCTTTTGACAAGTTGAAGGAATATTTGAAAAATCCCCCTTTACTTTCTAAGCGAAGGAGAAACTCTTTATTTGTATCTTTCTACCTCGAATGAAGCGATTAATTCAGTACTTGTTCGAAAAGATGCCAACCATTTGCAAAAGCTGATCTACTATACTAGTAAAGTACTGCATGAGATGGAAGTACGGTATCCTAGAGTGCAAAAGCTCATTTTCTCCTTGGTGGTCACAGCAAAGTGTTTGCAACCTTATTTCTAAGATCATTCTATTGTGATTCTGACATATCAGTCTCTGAAGGCCATTCTGCGTTGTCCCGACATCTCAGGAAGGATAGCTAAATGGGCAATTAAATTGGAGAAATTCGGACATCGGCTTCCAGCCTAGATCAGCAATGAAAGCACGAGTCTTGCTGATTTTATAGCCGAATACACTTGGGGATTAGAGGATAATCAATTGAGAACTGAAGAAGAAGAAACTGTCGATGAAGATCCAGAATTCATTTGGATGCTTCATGTGGATGGCGCTTCCAACGCCAACGATTGTGGAGCATGTCTCATTTTGGCTAATCCGAATAGTTAAGTCATAGAATATGCTCTTCATTTTTCTTTCCAAGCTTCGAATAATCAGGCAGAATATGAAGCACTCATTGCTGGACTCAAAATTGCTCAAAAGCTAGATATTAAGAAGATTAAAGTCTTTTTGGATTTGTAGTTAGTGGTGAATCAAGTAAAAGATGAATTCGAAGCTCGGAATCCCATCATGATTCAATATCTGGAGAAAGTATGAAGCTTAGTATCCCAACTGGAGTACTTTGAAATTGTTCATATGCCCCGAATAAAAAATTCTTGGGCCGATGCTCTTTCATGTCTTGCAACCACTATCCCAGACTCTCTTGGCAAGATATATGTGGAATATCTTAAAGACCCCAGCATATCAGAATCAACAACAGAAGTGAGTCTGATTGAACATGAGCCCTCATGGATGGATCCTAGCCTTAAATTTTGAAGGAAGGCACCTTATCCAAAGACAAATTTAAAGCTAAATGGCTTCGGTAGATGGCTTCTCAATATGTGATCTTAAATAGAACCTTATATAAAAGATCCTTCACACAACCTCTATTGAAATGTTTGAGGCCTTTAGATGCTGATTATGCACTCAAAGAAGTGCATGAAGGTATATGTGGAGATCACTTGGGGGGCAGATCTTTGGCTTACAAAATAATTCATCAAGATTATTATTGGCGACCATATAGAAGGATTCTGTAGAATTTGTCTGAAAGTGTGATCAATGTTAGAGATATTCTAACATACAAAGGTGGCCTGCAAATCAATTGACCTCGTTGACAGCTCCTTGACTTTTTGCTCAATGGGGAATGGACATCCTTGGCCTATTTCCTCCAGCTTCCGGATAACAAATTTCTTATAGTGGTAACTGATTACTTCACCAAATGGGTCGAGGCCGAACCATTGACACAAATTACTGAAACAAAAGTTAAAAATTTTGAGAAAAATTTTATCATCTTCCATTTTGGAATTCCTTATGCTATAATTACCGATAACGAAAGGTAATTTGACAATCTGAAGTTCAAAAACTTATGTACCCAATATTATGTACTCCACAAGCTAACTTCCGTGGGTTATCCTCAGTCTAATGGAGAAGCAGAAGTGATTAACAGAACTATTCTTCATGGCCTCAAGACCAGATTAAACGATGCTAAGGGACAATGGGCTAATAAGTTGAATTTAGTTTTTTAGACGTACCGAACTACTTCTAGAATAGCCACTGGCGAATCTCCATTTTACTTGCTTATGGCATTGAGGCAGTTCTTTCCATAGAAGTTTCTTTATAATCTTTACGGATTGATCATTACAAAGAACCTGAAAACTCAGAACGTCGAAGAGTTGACCTAGATTTATTACAAGGCACTCGGTTTCAGGCACAGCTGAAGATGGCCACATATCATCAAAAGGTTGCCAAATATTACAACTCTCATGTGCAAGAACAAACTTTTCATCCTGAAGACTTAGTTTTACGAAGATCTGAAATATCCAGGTCAGCTGAACAAGGCAAACTTTCTCCTACTTAGGAAGGTCTCTATCAAGTCAAAGATGTCATCCACCCTGGAACTTATCGGCTTGAAACTTTAGATGGAACTCTATTGCCTCGGCCTTGGAATGTACAAAATTTTCGTAAATATTATCAATAAGAATTCTTATTCAAGGTTATATTAGAATATTGAGATGGATATAACCACTATGTATTAATCTTTATTTATTTAAAAGGAATAAGGATAATCCACGTGATCTACCTTATGAAGTACCGAGGTGGGCTTGATCAGCCTGTCTTAATTTTTATTGAAAGGCATAAGAATGATCCACGTGATCTATCCTATGAAATGTCGAGGTGGGCTTGATCAGCATGTCTTAATTCTTATTAAAAGGTATAAGGATGATCCACGTGATCAACCTTACGAAGTACCGAGGTGGACTTGATCAACCTGTCTTAATTCTTATTAAAAGGCATAAGGATGATCCACGTGATCTACCCTACGAAGTGCCGAGATGGGCCTGATCAACCTGTCTTAATTCTTATTAAAAGGCATAAGGATGATCCATGTGATCTATCCTACAAAGTACCGAGATGGGCTTGATCAGTCTGTCTTAATTCTTATTAAAAGGTATAAGGATGATCCATGTGATCTATCCTACGAAGTACCGATGTGGACTTGATCAGCCTGTCTTAATCTTTATTAAAAGGTATAAGGTTGATCCACGTGATCTACCCTATAAAATGCCAAGATTTGATCATCTTATTTTATTTTGTCAAAAATGAAGACGACCCATGCGATCTATTTTATGATAAGTCCGAAGACTTGGTATTATATCTAGAAGACTTAATATTATTTCAAGTCCGAAGACTTGGTATGATCTTAAATCCGAAAACTTGGTATTATTTTAAATCTGAAGGCTTGGTATTATTTTGAATTCAGGATCTCAGAATTATTTTATCTCAAAAGACTTAGTATTATTTCAAGTTCGAAGACTTGGTATTATCTTAAATCTGAAGATTTGGTATTATTTTGAATTCAAGATCTCAAAATTATTTTATCTCGGAAGACTTAGTATTATTTCAAGTCTGAAGACTTGGTAGTATCTTAAATCTAAAGATTTGGTATTATTTTGAATTCAAGATCTCAGAATTATTTTATCTCAGAAGACTTAGTATTATTTTTAGTCCGAAACTTGGTATTATCTTAAATCTGAAGGCTTGGTATTATTTTGAATTCAAGATCTCGAAATTATTTTAAGTCTGAAGACTTAGTCTTATCTCAAGTTCGAAGACTTTATCCTTGGTTGAATTCTCATTCTAAAATTGAAGGTAAAAATGGATATACTTGTCGAAAAGGTTGCTTATTCATAAGTTTCTTGTGGTTAATAAAATCATGATTCAACATCTTACCTCCGATGACTCTAAACTTGGAAAATGTTTCATCAAAATATAGAAGTTTCTATTCACAGAAAGTAGTACATATACATATTGTCCTTCAACAAAAATATTTTTTATGGATCGACTTCAGCTAGATGTCTTCAGCTTAGGAAAGGTCGATTGGATTGGCGGCTCCTATTGTCCCTTCTTCAGTTATTTCTTTAATCGTGGCAAGTGCATCAGAACGACCCTCTTCAAGATTGAATAACTGAACCTCCAAAACATCAAGATTTGGATAAAGGTTCTGTACTTCTTTCACCCCATCATTGAAGCCCGCTCGATAACTGAAGGTTCCAGCTTCAGTTAATTCGTCATCAAAAGTCGAAGACTTTTTATAGTCTTCGACTGCTCTGCTCAACTGATCCTTCAAAGACTTTATTTCTTTGGTCGATGTCTCAGCTTTCTTAATTGCTTCATCGGCCTTCTTAACAGCTTCTTCAGTCTTTTGCTAGGCTTCTTTGACTGAAGATTCCAAAAAGTGGGTTTTTTTCTTCTTCTTTTTGAACTTTACATCTTGTTCAGAATTTTTTGATTGGGCCTTCTCCAGCTCAGCCTTTAAACTCTGAACAATTGCATCATTCTGGGCAAGTTTTTTTTTGTAGCTTGCTTCAGCTCCTCGACTACCGCTTTTTTTGACCTAACTGTTTGAAGCTTTTCTTATATTTTCTTTCGGTAATCCCGGAAGTCGATGATGCTCTCTTCCATAATAGTAATATTATGGACCAGCTACATTGATCACATGGTATACGAAGTTAGCAAAGTTAAAAATTATGTTCAGAAAGAAGAAGAGAAATGGTATTTATCTTTAGCATAGATGTGAATGCTGAATTAGAGATATCCTCAATGCATCGAGATTTGGTAGTTTCCCAATCCTAAGGAAGCAGAGTATGCTTCATTAGCTCCCTAGTCAGTTCAGGATTCTCCAAGCCCTGCCCGTCGGAGAAGATGGTAAAGTCTACATGGCATTCCCTGTCCGTTGGAGCATTCCTCCTGGAACCCTCTTGTGGAAGAGGAGCCTTTCCTATTCTTTTACCCTTTGAAGAAGCGAGGAGTGGTTCTCCAACGATTGGGGTTGGGTCGGATTGTTTCGAAGAAGGCGACGGGGGTGAGCTCCTTGGAGGAGGTCCCGTTGGGGATGGACTCCTTATGGGAGGTCTCGTTGAGGGCGAACTCCTTGGAAGAGGCTCCGTTAAGGGCACATCGTCTTCATCAGATGCAACCCTCATCGGAGATACGTTCGAAGTCCCTTCGGCCCTGGCTTTCTTTCGGACTTTAGCCTCCTTTTGAATTGGTACTGATCTCTTTCTGGAGACCTAATGCAGTCTATCGAGATTAGGTCTCATCGGCTCACCTGCAATCAAAAGAAAGAAAGTTCTCAAATCAGTCATTAAAAAGAAAAAAAAAAGAAAAAAAAAAAAAGAAAAGGAACTAGCTATATATTTCTATACCTAGCATTGAAAGCTCGCTGATATGAGCGAGGTGAAGGTTCTGTTCCCTCAACTGTTCTTTAGCCATAGGAACTTCAAAACTTGATAATGTCTCGAAGTCCTTTTGATCGGCCTTCAAGATTTTTTTCCCAATGTTTGCATCCAAACGAGGATTCTTCCATTCAGTGTTGAAACCCCAGTATGGAAAACAGGGTTTCCACCCATGTATAGTGCTGGGAGTTTTCCTAATTAGTCTTCGGCCTGAACGAGGATCGATGACCCACCACCCTTCACCATGAAAATCTCTTTTCAGTACTGTTACCGCCAAGATCATCGTGGCCCGTAGCTGCTGTCGGCGATGGAGTGCGCTCCTTTCGCTGTCCGGCCGTCTGGTGGTCCTAAGCCTACAAAATAGGGATTAGTGACCCGAGCCGAGGTTTCCGGCGGGGGCACTCCGACGGTCAAGTCAGTGATGACCCAAGAGAACAGATCCTTCTGGTCGAGCCCCTTTTGATGGACTCCATGCTAGGAGGAGTGAATAGTGTGAGAGTGGGATGCAAGTGTATCGGGGGAAGAGTGGCATGGCAAGAGGGATTCTCTGTGTGCCCTTTTTGCCTCCCCTTGCTTGGATTTGCTTGTGGAGCTGTGCTCTCTGGTTGAGCTTGCACTTGTGCATTTGGTGGTATTGCATGTGTTACCTCTTTTGTCTTGCTTCCATCAAGCTTTATAGTCTAGGTTATCATTGGGTGCTCATCTTGGGATCTTCGCCGGGCTGTCAGGTGCGTGTGGTGGTGTCTCGAGGCGCCTTTCTCGATTCGTGATAAGGAAAGCTGTCATGTATTATGACATTCTCTCTGGTCGCCTCATTCTGGGAAACCTGGCAATACCTTGATTGGTGGGCCACCACCCATGGGATTCGAATCTCTTGGTTGACTTCCTCTTTCAGGTGGTTGGTAAGGAGTGTGGTGCCTCGATCAGTGGGCCTTTCCCTTTTCTGGTGTAACCGGCAGTCGCAGGTGGTCACTGCGGTCTGACGAATGTCTCCATGCGATCCTCGGGTGGCTCGCCGGAGTCCTGGGATGGCGGTGCTTACGCCTGAGCTGGGGGCCGAGCTGGAAAGGCAGGGCTCGACTCCGACCTAGGCATCCCGAGCTTGCGGGATCGCCTCGGCAGAGGAGGGTAGAGCGCGGGCCCTGTCTGGAGAGCTCGGCCTCGGAGAGACTCCATGTGGTGGAGGATGGCTAAGCTCGACTCTGACCACGGGGCTCGATCTCCAAGGGGCTCACTCATGAGGGCAGAGAGCATGCCCGGCCCAGAGGGCTCGACCTCGAAGAGGTTCCACGTGGTGGAGGAGGGCTGAGCTCGATCTTCGAGGGGCTCGCTCTGGAGGGCACCGCTCGGCTCCGATCTAGGCATCCCGGGCTCGCAGGTCCGACCTGCCGGAGGACGGAGCTTGGCTTCGACAGGCGGTCCCGTTATCCTGGGGGAGCTCAGCCCGGTGAAGGAGTCCGAGTAGGGAAGTTGACGCGGCGTCCGATGCGGCGACTTTCTTTGATGTGGTGCCTGTCAGCTGCCCCATGTCAGCGATCTTGCCATATCATTTGTCCCCCACTCCCGAGGTCCGTTAGTGTGTGGTGCTCAGGCCGAAGGGAGTAATTGTGATGCTGACATGAAAAGGTGAAGATCTGGTGTAATGATGGCCATGATTGTTGGTGCTCCGGGGAACGGTCCTGCAGGCCAGTGCGGGGGTGCCACATGGCCATGTCCGAGGAGCAGTTAATATTGGCATAGAATTCAGAGCGGCTGGGGTGCCTTTTTCATCGATGGCCGGAATGTGGCGTGAATCTGTTGGCGGAGAGGTCGTTACGATATGGATGTGCCGGGTCACCTCGAAATGAAAAGAGGTTCTTACCTGAAATATCTATTCTTTTGAATTCTCCATGCCCGTCGCAGTATCCGAGCTTTCTCCTTCCTCCTAGTTGCCTCATATCTTCTTAGGAACCATGTTAGTCCCCTCTTTCTTCCTCCTTTGTCAGAGTAGGGTCCTTCCTCCAAGTTTAGGGCTTCCCTCAGGTCGAGTCCATTCCTTCATCATCTTCTTCGAGTCCTTTGCTTCTTCCTCCTTTAGGGATGTCTCGCTTTGGCCCGAGCTTTCACCCTACCACCAACCAAGGTGAGGCTGGTCCAATCAGGGAACCAAGGTTCGGTCCTTCTCTTCCTCCTCCCTCTTTTGAACTTGCTCCTGAGTCCGTTCGGTCCACAGGTCCTGGCGGGATCGCCTCGACGATCACCGCCGATGAACTGGGGACCATTCGGGATGTCTATGGCATCCCGCACTCTATTCGGCTTTTGATTCCTCGTCCGGGGGAACCGGGTCACCTCCAATGGCCCAGGCCATATTGCTTTTTATGAGAAGACCTTTTCCGGGGGTCTCCACTTTCCCTTCCATCCGTTCTTCATGTCAGTTCTGAATAATTATCATTTGGTCCCTGCTCAGTTAGTACCAAACTCTATTAGGGTCATCTTTTTCTTTGTTGTGCTTTGTCACCTTCACGGGTTTGTTGCTCGGTTCTCTCTGTTCAGGGCTTTCTTTGCTCTGAAGCGCCACCCGACTGAGGATGGGTGGTGGTCCTTGTCTTCTCGCCCGAAAGGCATTAAGTTTGAGCTCCCCTCTTCCATTAAGTGATGGAAGAGTAAGTTCTTTTTTGCCACGGTTGAGGGGGTCGATTGGGTCTAGAGTGACCCTGATCAGTCCCCCAACCGAAACTCTATGGTCGATGCGGCTGACCGGGATGACTACGGGCAGCTTCGCACTGCCCAGATTCCTCCTCTTGAGATTCTGTTGTTAGAGCAGAACCTCTCCGAAGCCGAGGTCGACCCAACGAATGGGTTGGGTGAGTTCGACCTGAAACGAATGGGTTGGGTGAGTTCGACCTGAACTTTTCTTCTTCTTTTTTATATTCCTTACACTGCTTTCTGTGGGCTTCTGACTATTGTATGGCTTGCATGCAGGCATAATTTTCATGGAGAGTGACCTACTGGCGATCACCCGGAAGAGGTTGCCAACTGGGCTAGTCGAGGAGCCTCTATCGAGATGTGTCCGGGGGGAGAGCACGTCTACGATCGCTCCCACCGCGGTGGCCAACCTGAGCCGGTGGGCAACTGGAGCTGCTCCTGTCATGCCGGCTGGCCAGAGTTCGGGGATGGCTGGAACTGTTCCTGTACCAGAGCAGCATGATCAACATGGATTGACCCCCATCGCAGAGCCCGAGGTGGTCGTCCGGGCGAGGGCTGCAGTTGCTGCCGTGGCATCCCCCAGTCCCCCAAGCCCAGCTGTGATCGAGGTCAAGGATAGGGAGGTCTGGGCTGGTGCCGAGCTTGCGACCGGGGTGCCGCCTGCAGAGGTGCCGGATCCTCAGCTTGCCCCCGGGGGCCCTGCTACTAGTGGGGCAAGGCAACCTATTCCCGGAGAGAGCAGGAGGGAGGAGGCGCGGCACCGACTTCCTTTCAAGATGGGGTCGGAGAGTTCTTTTCTCCGGAGCCCCTTATTGGCAGAGCACATGATGGATTTTTCAATCCAACCGATCGGCAGGAGATGGCCGAGCTGCGGCTTGGTGACGTACTTAGCACCATCTTTTCCTAGCTCTACTCGATGAGTTGCTTCACTTTTGTTCTTTCTCTCTCTTTTTTTTGGCTGACCTTTTACATGGTGCAGATCGGTACCGAGGCCCTCTTCATCAAGGGCTGCTGTCAAAATTGGGAGCGCAGTGAACAGTAGCGGGCGGCTGAGATCGAGTCGCTGAAGGCCGATCTGAAGGAGAGGGCCAGGACAAACGGAGCGCTTGAGCAAATGGTCAAAGACCTGGAGAAGCAGCTCGCCGATGCTGAGGGGCGAGCGAAGAAACTCCTAGAGTGTCTTGACCTAGAGCGGAGTCGCTCGAGGAAGAGTGCTGATGAGCTCTCCCTCGCTGAGAAGAAACTGAGGTGGTAGGGAGGGAGAGAAACACAAGGAGACCGCTCAGTCTGCTCAGGCCGAGCTGGCAGCAGGGAGGGAGAGGTTGGCCACGGTCGAGAGGGCGGCAGAGGTGGTGGCTAAGTCGGCAGAGACGGCCAAGATGGAGGCTGCCGAGGCAAGAAAGGAGGCCGCCGGGGCCAGAAAGGAAGCTAGAGAGGCCATCGCCAGGTACAAGCCTCGGAGGAGTTCATCACCGAAATTCAGCAAACGGCATTGGACTCCTTCTATAAGGGCTTCATGTTCCTGCACGGCCGGGTTAAGGTGTTCGTTCCTGATGAGGGCCATGATCGCCTCAGGTATCCTCTAGCCTCGGATTCGGAGTCTGGCCAAGAGGCGGTCATTGAAGAAGCTATGGCCTTCGAGCCTTCCCCGCCGGCCGAAGCTGAGGCTGGGCCACCCAGAGCCGAAACCTTTCAACCGGAGGTTCCTGAGAATGGGACCTCACAACCTCAAGGTCCAGCCGGGGAGCCAGCCAGGGTGGAGTAGTTTTCTTTCTTATTTTTATTTTTGTACTTGGTCGGGGTCACCTAGCATGTCGGGGACCCGAAGACATTTGTAGTTGACCTTTGTTAATAAAATGAGAATTTTCTTACTACTTGTTCATTGCCTGATTTTTTCCTTCTCCCTATCTCTCTTTCTTTTTCTTCATTTTTTTTCTTTTTTTTTTTTGAGATAAGTGGTGAGATCAGAGAGGAGGGTTCCACCTTGTCTGGGATTTGGCCACCAGGCTTCGGTGTCGGCAAGTTGGGCATAAGATTTTGGTAGTTGGGAGCAGCTGGGCTCAAAAATTCCTTGGCCGGAGAGCAAGGCCCCAATCCAAGGTGCCTGAGAGCTGGCTCAGGTCTTGGATGCCTTGGAGCTAGGCTCAAGGCCTTCTTTGCCGGAGCGCTGGGCCCCGGTCCAAGGATTGCCTGAGAGCTGGGCTCAGGTCTTGGTGTCTTAGAGCTAGGCTCGAAGACCTTCTTGGCCAGAGCGCTGGGCCCCGGTCTTGGATTGCCTGAGAGCTAGGCTCATGCCTTGGCGTCTCAGAGCTGGGCTTGAAGATATTATTGATTTGAGAGCAGCTTGGCTCGAAGATCCCTTGGTCGGAGAGCTGGGCCCCGGTCTTGGGTTGCTTGAGAGCTGGGCTCAGGCCTTGGAGCCTTGGAGCTGGGCTCAAAGATGTTGTTGAGTTAAGAGCAGCTTGGCTCGAAGATCCCTTGGCCGAAGAGCTGGGCCCCGGTCTTGGGTCGCCTGAGTGCTGAGCTCAGGTCTTCGTGCCTTGGAGCTGGGCTCAAAGACGTTGATGAATTAAGAGTAGCTTGGCTCGAAGATCCCTTGGTCGGAGAGCTGGGCCCCGGTCTTGGGTCGCTTGAGTGCTGAGCTCAGGTCTTGGCACCTTGGAGTTGGGCTCGAAGACGTTGATGAATTGAGAGCGGCTTGGCTCGAAGATCCCTTGGCCGGAGAGCTGGGCCTCGGTCTTAGGTTGCTTGAGAGTTGGGCTCAGGTCTTGGCGTCTTGAAGCTGGGCTCAAAGACGTTGTTGATTTGAGAGCAGCTTGGCTCGAAGATCCCTTGGCCGGAGAGCTGGGCCCCGATCTTAGGTTGCCTGAGGGCTAGGCTCAGGTATTGGTGCCTTGGAGCTAGGCTCGAAGACATTGATGAATTGAGAGCTGCTTGGCTCGAAGATCCCTTGGCCGAAGAGCTGGGCCCCGGTCTTGGGTTGCCTGAGAGCTGTGCTCAAGTCTTGGCATCTCGGAGCTGGGCTTGAAAATGTTGTTGATTTGAGAGCAGCTTGGCTCGAAGATCCCTTGATCGGAGAGCTAGGCCCCGGTCTTGGGTTGCTTGAGGGCTGGGCTCAAGTCTTGGCGCCTTGGAGCTGGGCTCGAAGACGTTGATGAATTGAGAGCAGCTTGGCTTGAAGATCCCTTGGCCGGAGAGCTGGGCCCCAGTCTTGGGTTGCTTGAGAGTTGGGCTCAGGTCTTGGCATCTCGGAGCTACGCTCGAAGACGTTGTTGATTTGAGAGCAGCTTGGCTCGAAGATCCCTTGGCCGGAGAGTTGAGCCCTGGTCTTGGGTTGTTTGAGAGCTAGGCTCAGGTCTTGGCATCTCGGAACTGGGCTCGAAGACGTTGTTGATTTGAGAGCAACTTGGCTCGAAGATCCCTTGACCGGAGAACTGAGCCCCGGTCTTGGATTGCCTGAGGGCTGGGCTTAGGTCTTGGCACTTTGGAGTTGGGCTCGAAGATGTTGTTGATTTGAGAGCAGCTTGGCTCGAAGGTCCCTTGGCCAAAGAGTTGGGCCCCGGTCTTGGGTTGTCTGAGAACTGGGCTCAGGTCTTGGCGTCTCGGAGCTGGGCTCGAAGACGTTGTTGATTTGAGAGCAGCTTGGCTCGAAGATCCCTTGGCCAGAGAGCTGGGCCCCGATCTTGGGTTGCCTGAAGGCTGGGCTCAAGCCTTGGCATCTCGAAGCTGGGCTCGAAGATGTTGATGAATTGAGAGCAGCATGGCTCGAAGATCCCTTGGCCGGAGAGCTGGGCCCCAGTCTTGGGTTGCCTGAGAGCTGGGCTCGGGCCTTGGCATCTCGGAGCTGGGCTCGAAGATGTTGATGAATTGAGAGCAGCTTGGCTCGAAGATCCCTTGGCAAGAGAGCCGGGCCCCGATCTTAGGGTGCCTGAGTGCTGGGCTCAGGCCTTGGCGCCTTGGAGCTGGGCTCGAAGACGTTGTTGATTTGAGAGCAGCTTGGCTCGAAGGTCCCTTGGTCGGAGAACTGGGCCCCGGTCTTGGGTTGCCTGAGGGTTGGGTCAAGTCTTGGCGCCTTGGAGCTGAGCTCAAAGACGTTGTTGATTTGAGAGCAGCTTGGCTCGAAGGTCCCTTGGCCAGAGAGCTCGGCCCCGGTCTTGGGTTGCCTGAGTGCTAAGCTCAGGTCTTGGCGCCTTGGAGCTGGGCTCGAAGACGTTGTTGGAGGTTTTCCTGCAAGGCAGATAGACACTCATGCAAAAGGAAAACCATTATTATTATTATTATTGGGAGAAAGCCTTACATTATTGAAAGTATCTTCACAGGTTGCAGGCATTCCATGTCCGAGGGAACCTGATGCCGTTGAGATCTTCGAGATAATAGGCCCCCTGTGAGAGGATCTCAGCCATCTTGTAAGGGCCTTCCCAGTTCGGCGAGAGCTTGCCGCACTTCCGAGGTTGAGATGCTTCTGCCCGGCGTAGCACCAAGTCTATTGGTCTGAAGATTTTTGGCCTGACACGGGCATTGTAGTACCGGGCTACTCATTGTCGGTATGCCACCATTCGTATCCGGGCTTTATTCCTGGTTTCTTCGAGGAGATCCAGGTTGAGCTGGAGGTGTGCCGAGTTTCGTGTCTCGTCGTATTGCTGTACTCGTAGCGTGGGCATATCGAGCTCAACCGGGATAACCGCCTCGGTGCTGAAAATAAGGTTGAAGGGCATCTCATTAGTTACTGTTCTTGGCTTTGTATGGTAGGCCTACAGGATGCTCGGGAGTTCTTCCGCCCACTTGCCCTTGGCTTGGTCCAGCCTGGTTCTGAGCCCTTAAAGGATGGTCCGATTAGTCACCTTGGCTTCCTCGTTTGTTTGAGAGTGAGCTACCGAGGTGAACCGATGTTGGATGCCGTGTTTGGCGCAGAACCCTTCGAACTCCTGATTGTCAAATTGTCGCCCGTTGTCAGTGATGATATAATGGGAGAGTCCAAAGTGGCAAATGACTGACTTCCAAAAGAATTGGTGGACATTGGCTTCCGCGATCCGAGCCAGTGGCACTGTCTCGATCCACTTGGTGTAGTAGTCGATCGCCACCAGCAAGAATCTTCGCTGCCCTGGTACAGGGGGAAACGGCCCCAAGATGTCCATTCCCCACTGGGTAAAAGGCCAAGGGGCTGAGAGTTCGGAGATCGGCGCTGCCGACTGATGCTGTATGTGAGCGTGGTGCTGGCATTTGTCGCACCTTTTAATAAAGTCGACGGCATCTTCCCTCATGGTCTCCTAAAACTATCCCTGGCGAAGGGCTTTATAAGCCAGCATTCTCCCTCCCACATGGTTCCCGCAGAGGCCTTCGTGGATCTCCTGGAGCACGAAGGCTGCTTCTACGGGCCAAAGGCACTTCAAGAGTGGGTAGGAGTAAGATCGGCGATATAGCTGGCCTTCCATCAGAATGAATCGGGAGGCCTTCTTTTTGACAAAGGCTGCTTCTATGCGGTCCTCGGGTAGAGAGCCATCGGTGATGTACCTGACATACCTGTCCATCCAGCTCGGCTCGGGGGTGACTTGATGCACCTTTTCTAAGCCTTCGTAGATTGGGTTTTCAAGGTACTCGATGTAGACGCATCCCAGCGATGAGTCCGGCAGGGTCGCGAGCCTGGACAGTGCATCCGTGCGTGCATTCTACCTACAGGGGATGTGAAAGATGCTGAAGCGCTGGAAGCCTGTCGTGCTCGAGCGGACCTGCTCCAGGTACTTCATCATCTGGGGGTCCCTTGCTTCATACTCTCTAGAGACTTGTCCGGCAACCAGTTGGGAGTCGGTGAAGACTTTCAGATTCTACACACCCAGCTCATGGATGACTCTTAGACCCGCGAGGAGTGCCTCGTACTCCACTTGGTTATTTATCTCGGTGAATTTGAAGCGGAGGGTGCATTCTATCACAACCCCATCGCTGTTGGTGAGGATAAGGCCTGCTCCGCTCCCGCCAGAATTAGATGTGCCATCCACGTGGAGGATCCAAGGCTCCTCCCCTGGTCCGGGCTCCGTTATTGTCTGCTCTGGCTCCTCGGCTAATCCAGTGCACTCGACCACGAAGTCAATTAGGACTTGGGCCTTCTGCGAGGACCTCGGCCGGTACACTATGTCGAACTCGCTGAGTAGCAGGGACCACTTGGCCAATATCTCGGAAGTTTCGGGGCAGCTGAGTATGGTCCTCGCGACTGGTCTGTCACAACTACTATTGGGTGCACTTGGAAGTAGGGCCTGAGGTGCTTAACAGACATTATTAATGCAAAAATGAGTTTCTCGGAGCGAGTATACCTGATCTCCGCATCACGGAGAATTTTGCTGGTGTAGTATACCAGTTTTTGAGATTTGTCCTCGTCTACGCGGACAAGAACCGAGCTAATGGCTTCGGGTGTAACCGCCAGGTAGAGCAGGAACTCCTCCCCCTCTTCCAGCCTGGAGAGCAATGGGGGAGAGGCGAGGAATTTCTTCAGCTCCTCGAAGGCTGTCTTGCACTCCTCCGTCCAGGTGAAGTCGTGCATCTTGCGCAGCGCCTTGAAGAATAGAAGGTAGTGGTCGGTCGACCTCGAGATGAATCGGCTCAAGACGGCAATATGCCCCGTTAGGCGCTGGACCTGCTTTTTGAAGATCAGGTGCTCCATATCGATGATTGCATGGACCTTCTTCGGGTTTGCTTCGATACCTCTCTGGGTAACCATGAAGCCGAGAAACTTTCCTGCCGCCACTACGAAGGCGCACTTTGTTGGATCCAGCTTCATTTGGTGCTGTGGCAAATTATGGAAGGATTCGGCGAGGTCAGCAATATGGCTCGAGCTCGGCTTGCTCATGATGAGCATGTCATCCACATACACTTGCTTGTTCCAGCCAAAATTGGTCCTTGATGACCTTATTGACTAGACGCTGGTACGTGGCTCCTGCATTCTTCAGATAGAAGGGCATCATCCTGTAGTAGTATGTCCCTTGGTCGGTGATGAAGGCGGTGTGCTCCTCGTCCTCCAGGTGCATACGGATCTGGTTGATCTGGAAAATGCATCCATGAAGGAGAGCAGTCTGTGGCCAGAGGTGGTGTCCACCAGATGGTCAATCTTTAGTAGAGGGAAGCTATCCTTCGGACATGCTTTGTTGAGATCTGTGTAGTCTACACAGATCCTCCATTTGCCATTGTTCTTCCTAACCATCACCACGTTCGCCAGCCAGCTCGGATATTGGACCTCCCGAACGAAACCGGTGGCTAGGAGTTTATCCATTTCCTCCTTGATGGTTGCCTGCCTCCCCAGAAAATCATACCCACCGGCTTCTCGATAAGGCGATTATCGATGGCTGGAGCTATCAGAAGGACGACGAGCGCCTGGGATTCCACCTAAGGTCTACCCCCCACGAACCTTTTGAGGTAGCCCCTTTTGATGAGTTTTTCGATTTCCCACTTGAGGTTGCGGTATTCCTCAGTGTTATGGCCGTGTTCACAGTGAAAGCGACAGTACTTCATTTTATCACGGCAAGTGGAGGACTTCATCGGAGGCGGGCATCTCAGGTAGTCCTCGCCTTCGATCTCCATGAGGATTTTCATCCTCGAGGCGAGGAGAGGGGTGTAACTCTCCTCAGGAAGGGAGCGCCTTTTGGTCTTAGCCCCCTTCGGGCATTCAGAACCGAGGTCCTGGCTTCCGAGTTCCGGGCATCTCGGTGGGGGTCGGCTTCTTCAATGGCTTCCTATCGAGCTCCCGCCTCGTACGATCCGCCTCCTCGGTGCAGATGTACTTTTGGGCTCGGAGGAGGAGCTCAGAATAAGTCTTGGGGGGCTTCTTGTCGAGCGAGTAGGTCAGGCGGGAGGTCCTAAGCCCTCGCTTCAGTGCCAGCATGGCAACTGGCCCATCAAGGTTGTAGATCTCAAACGCAGCAGCCTTGAAGCGAGCCACGTAGTCTCGCAGTGGTTTGCTGTCCTGTTACCGGATGGAGAAGAGGCTATCTGCCTCTCGTGGCATCTTTCCACAGGCATCGAAGTGGGCCATGAACTTTTGCCCTAACTGGATGAAAGAGTTGATGCTCTCCAGCTCCAGGCGGGTGAACCACACCCAGGCTGCCTTCCGGAGAGTAGCAGGAAAGGTGATGCAGAGAAGAGCGTCGGTGACCCCCCGGACCCTCATGAGGACTCGGTAGCTTTCCAGGTGGTCCAGGGGATCGGTGGTCCCATCGTAAGGATCCACCTGTGGTATACGGAACTGACATAGAATCGGCTCCCCTTGGATTTCTTGGGAGAAAGGGGAACGGGCGTCGTAGCCTGCTGGCTCGCTAGCTGAGCCTGGCAAGTTGGCAAATCGATGAGATAACTCCACCAACTTGCGGTAATGCTCCTCTAGGTGCTTCTCCGCCGCATGCCTGATGGCTTCGTCAGTGGACCCCTCCATCGAAGGAGATGGAGAAGGTGACATGGGTGCATGGTACCCGTGGCGGGGGGTCTTGCTTTTCCTATCTCGGTGGGTCTTGGATGCTACCCACCCGAGGATTGGTGAGCGGCTCTCCCTGTCGGCAGACCCCGCTCGTTGTCTTTTCGCCGGAGTTTGATGGCTACCCCGGTTGTCAGTAATGGCCCACGGCTGTAAAGGCCTTCCTTGGAAGGAATGCAGGCTGTCGCAGGGGGCCACGGCATAAGCCGTGGGAGTCCCTAGCTGCTGGTGGGTAGCCAAGGAACAGTGCTGCTGCTGAAGCTGGCGCACTACTGTGGCAAGAATCTACATTTGCTGGATGAGTGCAGCCAACTGAGACTCCGCCGGAGGTGGTTGAACCAGAGCAGATGGCCCCGCCTCTGGGTTGTGCGGGTTCCCCCGGGAGGGGGCGTCCCCTACACGACTGGTGGAGGCCTCTCGCACCCGTGTCGTCACCATCCTTCCGTGGAACTTGCTTGTAGAAAAGGGAGGGTTGACTTGAACTAGATCAAAGACCGTTTACAAGGCCCTCCCCCTTCCTGGCACGCCAATCTGTTGTCGCCAAGATCATCGTGGCCCGTAGCTGTTGTCGGCGACGGAGTGCGCTCCTTTCACTATCCGGCCATCCGGTGGTCCTGAGCCTACAAAATAGGGGTTAGTGACCGAGGCCGGGATTTTCGGTGGGGGCACTCCGACGGTCAAGTCAGTGACGATCCAAGAAAACAGATCCTCTTAGTCGAGCCCCTCTTGATGGACTCCATGCTAGGAGGAGTGAATAGTGTGAGAGTGGGATGCAAGTGTGTCGAGGGAAGAGTGGCCTGGCCAGAGGGATTCTCTGTATGGCCTTTCCGCCCGCCCTTGCTTGGATTTGCTTGTGGAGCTGTGCTCTCTGATTGAGCTTGCACTTGTGTATTTGGTGGTATTGCATATGTTACCTCCATTGTCTTGCTTCCATCGAGCTTTGTAGTCTAGGTTATCGTTGGGCGCTCGTCTTGGAATCTTCGTCGGGCTGTCAGGCACGTGCGGCGGTGTCTCGAGGTGCCTTTCCCGATTCATGATAAGGGAAGCTATCATGTGTTCTGACATTCCCTCTGGCCAGGCCACCATCCCTGGGATTCGAATCTCCTGATTGACTTTCTCTTTCAGGTGGTTCAAGTGATTGGTGAAAAGCGTGGCACCTCGATCAGTGGGCCTCTTCCCTTTTTGGTGTAACCAGCGGTCGCAGGTGGTCACTGCGGTCTGACGAATGTCTCCGTGCGATCCTCGGGTGGCTCGTCAGAGTCCTGGGATGGTGGTGCTTACGCCTGAGCCGGGGGTCGAGCTGGAAAGGTAGGGCTCGACTCCGACCTAGGCATCCCAAGCTTGCAAGATCACCTCAGCGGAGGAGGGCAGAGAGCGCTGGCCTGGTCTGGAGGGCTCGACCTCGGAGAGGCCCCATGTGGCGGAGGAGGGCTGAGCTTGACTCCGACCACGAGGCTCGATCTCTGAGGGGTTCGCTCAGGAGGGCAGAGAGCGGGCCCGGTCCAGAGGGCTCGACCTCGAAGAGGCTCCACGTGGCGGAGGAGGGCTAAGCTCGACTCCGACCACGGGGCTCGATCTCCAAGGGGCTCGCTCTGGAGGGCGGAGCGTGGGCCTGGTCCAGAGGGCTCGACCTCGAAGAGGCTCCACGTGGTGGAGGGCTGAGCTCGACTCCGACCACGGGGCTCGATCTTCGAGGGGCTCGCTCTGGAGGGCGCCACTCGGCTCCGGCCTAGGCATCCCGGGCTCGCGGGTCCGACCTGGCGGAGGACGGAGCTCGGCTTTGACGGGTGGTCACGTTGTCCTGGAGGAGCTCAGCCCAGTGAAGGAGTCCGAGCAGGGAAGTTGACGCGGCATCCGACACGGTGACTTTCTTTGACGTGGCGTATGTTAGCTGCCCCACGTCAGCGGTCTTGCCACATCAAGTATGAAGAGGGAGGTGAACAGAGAAGTTTTTGGCTCTACATTGCGGAGTTTACAAAGGACAAAATCTGCAAATGTGTCTAATGCTATTCGAGGTTAATTGGACTGGAACTACTTGGTACAAGTTAAAAATCTTAACGAAAAAAGAATGAAGGAAAAACTGAAGACCAGCTTTTAGGTGGTTTTCACACACTATAATTGACCCAGGAGGAGGACGGACTATCCTTTCATCTGGATTGGGAAGAAATAATTTAATGTTACGAGGGAAATGGAAATGATTACGAAGACCCTCTAACCTAGTATGAGTCAAAGAGCTAACAATGGTTTCGGGAGATGACTCAAAACCCCTCTTTCTAACAGGAGCTCTACTCCCGGAAGGTTCACCTCCTGATGCACCCCTGCTAATAGTTGGGTTACCTAGTGACTCAGACATTGTAGGAAGGAGAGAAAAAGAAAGGGAAAGACTTCTACCTCCAAGGAAAAATGAAGTAGCTTGTTGAAAGAATAATGGTGCGGAGCAAGAGGAGGAAGAAGAAGGTTTCAAAGGAAAGTGCAGAAGTTCTTTCTGTAAAGTCTCTCTCTCTCTCTATATGTTCCGGATGATGGGGTTATTCCAGGGATTTGATGATCTCCTCGATCGAGCGACGTATCGGCGGCTCTGATCGTGGGTATGATTGTCTAAGGGGCGTTCATTAGCGGATTATCAGTTACGACCTGCAAGAAATGCCTTGAATGGCCAAGATGAACTTCCAGCATATTGATCAATGCTCAAGATCATGCAAGGTGTACTTTCTCGATTAAATGAAAGTCTCATAAAGGCCCTTTTTAATGAAAAGATTGGCCTGATTTTTTAAGTCTGCACCATCTCTCCGAAGCATCAATAGGAAATTGACACATGTCCTTAGCACGATCTCCACGCCATAAGTCAGTTGTTACGGGCGACAAAATCGGAGATCTGTCATCTTTGATTATTTACTTTTCATTCATATGCGACAAATTTTGATTACTCCAATTTTTTGAAATAAAGATATTTCAAAATTGAGAGTGGGGGACAGCTATTGTGGAATCCGATTTAATATAAAATAATTACAGGTCCATTAATTGAGCCAATTTTGATTTTTTGTATGTCTACTAGATCAGTGCTCCTGAAACCTGGTTTGAAGAGAACGCCTTCGAATTATGTTATCATATTTTTTTCGGCTTCATGTCTTCAGCCTTGTCCAAAGAGAACGCCTTCGAAATATGTTATTATTATTTCTTTCAGCTTCATGTCTTCAGCCTAGTCCAAAGAGAATGTCCTTGAAATATGTTATTATTTTTTCCTTCGACTTCATGTCTTCAGCCTGGTCCGAAGAGAACGCCTTCGAAATATGTTTTTATTATTTCTTTCGGCTTCATGTCTTTAGCCTGGTCCGAAGAGAATGCCTCTGAAATATATTATCATTATTTCTTTCGGCTTCATGTCTTCAGCCTTGTCCGAATGAAACGCCTATGAAATATATTATTATTATTATCTCGATCGGCTTCATGTCTTCAATCTGGTCCGAAGAAGATACCTCTGAAATACGTTATTCATTCATTCAGTATCACAGTAAGTAGCTATTTATTTTTTAATTCACTCCAAAGGAATAGATTCGAAGCATATAACTAATATCCCTTCGGACCATTTCAAGGAAGGCAATCCGAAGAGACAGTTGGCTCGCTTCGAATCCTCCCTTAGAGAGTGCATCTAAAGCTTATGAACAATCCTTCAACCCGAAAAAGTCAAAGGTTGTTTTGGTTGTTATACCTACCCACATGGTCAATAGCTCCGGCTTGGATAACCATGAGATAACTAATTTTTCGACCGTCACTATTTATTGTTATGAGGAAGTTTCGTTAACTAACTCGCATAACCATAAGTAGTTACAGTCGCGCCTATAAATATTGGTAAGAGGGGACACTCGAGGTAAGCTAACAATAGGCAAGTTAGAGCTAGTTTACAACCAGCTCTTTGAAAGCCACCTTCTTCCTTTCCATTTTTCTCTCATCTCACTTGCTCTTAAGTTCTCCATTCTTACTAACTTTGGCATCGGAGTGTCCTCCATCGGAGAAATTCCGGTCATGAAATTTATTTTACAGACTCCCATCGACGGCGAACCAGTAGGCAGGCCATTCCATCCGGTCAGCGAGGATTTAGCGTCAACAAGTATCATTTAATCCAATGAATAATTATACCAGCTAATATTGGTTCTTAATTTTTCATCAAGAAAAAGAAAAAAACATTGGCTCTTATTTTTTTGAAATTGAATGGGAGATCTATTTATTTATTTTAAGCTACATTTTTCATAGTCCAATTGCCACGTCCCAAAAAAAAAAAAAAAACACCCCTTTGATGGAAGCCTCGAAATATAAAAATCCTCTCTTTTCTTGATAATTATCAAATGACCATTGGTGTCAAAATTCATCCCTTTCTACCAAATTATGATAAATATTACATACATTGCTCATATCTAAAAAAAAAATAATAGTGCAGTCATTAATAGTGCAGTCGATTAAATGATGATTTATATAGAATCATGCAGAGACTGATTTATATGATGAATTAACTCATCCAATGATACCAAAAACAAAATAAAAATCTAGTCATAAAAAGCAAGAAGCAATATATCAAGCATTCCATGCATCTAGCTGGCCATGACAGAGCAACAAACCTTGCACCTAACAAGATATGTTCCTGTGGTTTATAGGTCCGCAGGCGTTTTCCGGTGTATAGTTAGGCTAAACGATCTCGTTTCATAGGCATACCTAACTCTAGATTGTTGTGCAAAATGGTTCCCAAAGATGGGCCCCTCACCCTTTTGTTTTGCCACCAACAAAAAAAAAAAAAAAAGGGCCCTTACACATAAATGTCATATAAGATACGTACACCAGCCTAGGGAGAGAGATCACGTCCAAGATCGGTCCGCGTCAGCTCTGCACCCACCTCCCGGACCCACGTAAATTTGCCGTTGGACGTTTGTAAATTTTGACGATGATTCAATGGTTCGAGTTTTCTCGAGAGAAACAGATCTTGGTTGGATTCAAAAATTATCTGCACTCGTATTGGTTGATTTTTTTTTTTTTTTTTTTTTGACAAATCATGAGATTCAAATTAAACAAGAAAAGATACATCTGTAAGAATTGCAAAATAAAATACTACAAAATTTGAAAGGAAAAGCAGTACGGAAGAAGTAGAGTCCGTATTTTTTGATGCACCACTCATCCAATCAGCATCGTCTGCTTTTCTATAAATATATAAAATCTCAAAAAATAGCAATGATCATAATAAAATCTCATTTGGAGGAGGGCGCATTGGCTTAGGACCTGTAAGTATCTTAGTAGCGAGAAACAGATGTGCAATTTTTCTTTTCCTTTATTATTATTATTATTATTTTTGATGAAAGAGAGTTTTGGCCGGAGACAAATGTGAAGTCACGAGGCTTTTTGTATCTTTCTACTCAATTCAATGTTCTCGAAGTTCTTAAGGCGTTGAAGAGCTTTGCTTACCCTTCTATTCAACCATAATGGCATGCGAGAAGCTAGTTTAAAAATAGTAAAGCAAATAAATAAAACTAAAGAGAGATCTTTTACCTGGTTGAGAGGACAGCATGGGTTCATGGATGGATAGAGCTTGGAAAAAAAACCTATAAACAATAAAAAGATACAAAAAAATAGAGAGAAGATTATTAGAATAAATTATCAAAATATTTTTGATATTAGATATAATTTATATTTACATCTAGTAATTTTAAAAACCTACTAGCATAGCT
Organism: Areca catechu; assembly: GCA_021397845.1. Taxonomy (NCBI): domain Eukaryota; kingdom Viridiplantae; phylum Streptophyta; class Magnoliopsida; order Arecales; family Arecaceae; genus Areca; species Areca catechu. Next base: position 27,641,322 of record CM038049.1, on the reverse strand, counting down.
GACCAAAGATAGATCATATCAACTTTTTTAAGGATACAAGAGAATACCATCACCATCAGTGTACTCATGTTTTACTTTTCTTTGATGGTATGGAAAATATCTAAATAAATTAAAAGCCACCCCACTATAATAAAACATAATTTTTTTTATTATTCCAGTACAATTCTTGAAATAGAACCAAATGTAATATTCGCAACCATGAATTCTTTTACAAAATATGTAAAGTTGTAAGCAAAACCTAAAAACTCCATCCTTGTTGTTCTTATTCATGAGTTATTGGATCAAGAATCCAAGAAAAAGAAACAAAAAAAGAAACTGATAGATAATTACACACATGGATGACTTTTTACATGATTAACACGAATTCTTTAACAATAAAATGCCTACATTTAAAGAATCATCTTATTATCCTTGTTTCTTGGATTCTTGGTTTACGAAATTCAAGAAAAGGAATAAATAGATAACTATCTAACTATATAAATCTTCATAATTAAGATACTTATTAGAGAAAGACAAAATATATATAATAATAATTGGCTAAAGATTACCTAACGTACGATCTTATCTCGGAGTTCGTCGGTAAGAACAGCGAGACCAGATGGGTTGACCGTTGACCTTCCCCTCCTCAGGGCCTTGGTCTTTAAGTGAATTGAAAAAGAAATCAATATCCGGAAGTGTTTCGATAGTCGAGTCCTCCATCGCCTCTTGGAGGCCTCCGTCTTCGATAAGGTATGAAAAAACAACATCAGCATCAAGCCTGCAATCGGTGGGAGAAAAGATATCGACAGCAATGATGATGGTGGTAGGTGATGAAGGACGAGGAGAGGTAGGAGGGTGTGCTTCGATTTCCATAGCAGCCAATTTTAGAAGGGACTAAATACTTATATATTCAAAATTTCATCTAAAAAAATCTAACATATAAATGTAATTTACAGGAAAGTTTGGAGGAGGGGGGGAGGGGGGCAACTTTAAATATAGCCGGTTAATATTGAGTAGGATAAAACTGCCAGGTAATAAAAATATTTTTAAAATGGCTAAAATACACTTCAATATTTTTGAGATGTCCTTCCTCGGTAAGGTTGCAAATGGGTCGGGTTGACCTGTGACCTAACCCTACTCGATCCGTTTAGACCCGATCCAACCTATTTTTAGGGATCCATGGATCCGTATCGGGTCCTAAAATTATACTCATTCTATTTTTCGGATCGGATCTGGGTTTATTGAATTTGGATCCGACCCAACTCGACACGACTCGAACATACTAATACTATTATGATCATATCTATTTGGATCTTTAAATTATAATTTAAAGCTTATATGAACTTATTTTTAACATAGAGATAGAGTTATAATTATTTTTATATCTTAATTTATTTTGAAAATAATAGTGTTTGTTATATATTTTATAGTTAATAATAGTTGGCTATGTAATAATTAAAATATAGTTGTTTATATTTTATCCAAATCATATTTAGATCCAAATTTTTTAGATTAAAATCAGATTATTTATGGACCTGATCCAATCTGAATGATCCGTTGAGTTAAAAATTTTGATAGTAGATCCAACCCGACCCAATCCGATTTTCTAATGGATTGGGTATGGATCTAATATCAGGACCTGATTAAAGAACCGGATTGAATCGGGATCACTCACGACCGAATCCAACCCAGTCAATCTGAATGATCCGTTGAGTTAAAAATTTTGATAGTAGATCCAACCCGACCCAATCCGATTTTCTAATGGATTGGGTATGGATCTAATATCAGGACCTGATTAAATAACCGGATTGAATCGGGATCACTCACGACCCAATCCAACCCAGTCAATCTGAATGATCCGTTGAGTTAAAAATTTTGATAGTAGATCCAACCCGACCCAATCCGATTTTCTAATGGATTGAGTGTGGATCTAATATCAGGACCTGATTAAAGAACCGGATTGAACCGGGATCACTCACAACCCAATCCAACCCAGTCAATCTGAATGATCCGTTGAGTTAAAAATTTTGATAGTAGATCCAACCCGACCCAATCCGATTTTCTAATGGATTGGGTCTGGATCTAATATCAGGACCTGATTAAAGAACCGGATCGGATCGGGATCACTCACGATCCAATCCAACCCGATTAAAGAACCGGGTCGGATCGGGATTACTCATGATCCGGTCCGACCCGATTCATTTGCACTCCGGTTCATCGGTTACCATCCCTCCCCTACAATCATACCCCTCACCACACCCTCAAATCTCTCTCTCTCTCTCTCTCTCTCTCTCTCTCTCTCTCTCTCTCTCTATTGCCATGGCCGACGATATCCTCGTCGAGAATATCTCCATCTCCGCTCCCACCCTCGCCTCCAAGGGGGGGGATCCAGCAAGAAAGCGGAGAGCTAGCCATCAGGAGGCAGAGAAGGAGCTTCTCGTGGTAACAGAATTGGGACATGGGAGCCATGCACGATATGCCCCATAATGTTGTGAATACACACCGCCAGCATCATCAGCAACTGCATGGTATCCGGATCATTTTTCCCAAGTGGGAATTCATCAAACTGCTCCGAGACGTCTCCAATGGTCTTCGAAGACTCGTACACCTGATACATGGAAGACCTCTCTTTCGGTTGGACAACCACGCAAACACCTGAGAGCAACCTTCGGGAACTCCACGAGAGCTCTCAACATCATGTACCTCTCCCGTGAATTGATTCATCGATGGCATCGTCAATTCGACCAGCAGCAGCAAGATGATAATTAAACTGGTCAATCCATCAAGTTCCCCTTCCCCGGCCGCATTGCTGGAGATCTCTGTCGGCCTCTTCCCGGTACGTACCAGTAGAACAACCCCCAAAACCATACACATCCCCCCCCTCCCCCCGCTTGACGGTGGCATGCTCCGGCGCCACATATCCCAACTCTCACCGAAATCCCCATTCATGAACCCAAAATCAGTGATCCTATTATTCCTAGCCTCATACATGATCCTCATCAAGAAGCACCGCACTGGAGCTCATGCTCTCGTCGAGGAAGGGGACCATCAGGAATCCATGGTGAAGCCAGGCAAGCCCCCGATGGTCGGTCGAGTTCCTCGTTGGCTAACCGGCCGGAGAACCACCGACAAGGTGCCGTCAGGCACGTGCTTAACAAATAAATAAATAATTACTGTATATGTTAACATCACCATCTTACTGCATGCTGGAGATCCAGCTTGTCCAAACCGTTGCAAAACCCTTGCTTGCAGGCCGTATTAATTAATTAGGTCTTCTATGAGACCATAGAGTTTAAAAAACTGATCGAACTGCCCGGTATTCGAATTAATATAACTAACCGTTGGTACGTAGGTTTCAAAACAACTCCCGTTTTAAATCTAATGATGGCAAATATAATCACTTCATGATTATTAAACCTAGAATTGTACCACTGCTGATTTCAGTACAATCTCTAGTTAGGATGATTTTGGTCTGCTACCCGTACGATCGAATCATCAGTTCGAGAGAGACGTCAATCGTAATGGATGGATAGAAGCTACAAGCCACTGATAGTGGCTGGTTTGCAACGTGGCGACGCATTGGAAAGCGTGGCGTTACCTAAAGATTATTTCATCATCATTCGGTGCGGTATTGGTTTCCAACTACTAGACGAAGTGTACTCATCTTGTAATATAAAATTAAAAGAAAATTGGTTCAAATTTAAGTATCCTCCCTCTACCGTGGCTTATGTTAAAATAAAAATAGAACAGTTATTGTTGATCGAAATAGATGTGACAGCATCCATTGGCATTGTACTTTTTTCTCTTAGTATTTTTGAACATTCTGACGGTGAAGGTCAAGTCATATCCCTTTTATTTTTTCTTGATACAAAAGTCAAATCCCTTTTTTAAATAAATAGTTTGTAAATGTTTTGGTGGGCATGGCCGGCCGGGTTGACCTTTGTTGGCGGGGTTGACCTTGACCACAAGCTTGTGTAGATTAAAGACCCCATGACGCGTTCGTTGTGCTGGGATCATGAATATTGTTTATGATGCTTCTTCCATTTAGTTTATCAAAGCGAGGTGCTCTAATCTCCTCTCTTCCTCGAATCTAATAACAATATTTTACTTGTCTAGAAATGATTTACGTCGAATAAACGCCAGAGAAGGTCGTTGAATTAAGTACCACGAATCAAAGCGATTACTTCCATTATTAACGGAGACATGGCTGATATAGTTATGTATTAATTGTGGTGAAATATATTTTGAGTTTAAGAAGGGGAGGAAAAGAGATGTGCTTCAAACATCATAAAGGGATAATAATAATCAATTACCTTGATTAGTTGAGCTGTTTTCTTTTTTCATCTAATCGTCATGCTAAGACTTCCAATATTTTGTGCATGCCTCTCTAGAGATACCCAATATGATGTCATGTGGCAAACAAGGCGAGTTATGGTTTGGTTCTCCAAATCTTTGTAAGAGATCAACTAGCAACCTCGCAATGTTTAACTGCAAATGTTCCCCTACTTGAAATGTTTTTTAGAACATGGTGACTAGTTCTTTATGATGTTTATGTAGCGAAATGGGATTTGTTTAGTCTAATGCTGCATGCCTAAGTGCGTTTATCTTTTGGAGCACAGAGTAAGTTTGTCTTCCCAATCATTTGTCTTCTAATCATGATAGGAATTATATAGTGTTGGTTGCTGGATAATAAGTAGCTAGTAAACCAAAAAGACAAAACACATTAAAGAAAAGAGCTCACTAACTGCTAATTTGAGCAATAGCGAGAATCTTCGCTTCTTGTTTGTTTGTTTTTTTCTTCTTTTTTTTTTTTTTAGACCACACGGTACAAGAAAGATCATGTCCCCTTTATTCCACCCGGTGCCCTTACGGCTTATCATAAGATCGAAAGAAGGTGATGGACCGGTCCGGTCCGGATCATGTGCTGCTCATGACGGGCCGGACGTGGGGCCCACGAGAAGGTGGTCAAGGGACCAATGGAGGTGCGAAGCTCTGGGCCAGCATTAACGACAGATGCAAATCCAGAGAATCCAGGGCTGACACATGCCTTCCCCTGCAACGGGCCCACGAATACCAGATTTCCTTGTGCTCAGCCTGTGCCCACACATCAGCTAGGGGTACGTGTCGGGTGGTGATTGGGTTGGACCCTTGGATCCCGTAGATGGGGCGCCCGGCAGCGGATCAGGGGGTTCTGTTGGAGGATTCGGCCCTGTTCCTGCCCTAGGATGACGTGAGGGGAGGATCCTGATGCGGACGATGCGAGGTTGAACCAGAGAGGTAAAAAAGAGACGATGAACTTTTCCTTCATCTTTTCGCCAAACCCCCCTCCCCTTCCTAGTTTTTATAAGAAGACATTTGTTAGTGTCATGCCTAAGTTTGGGCAGGTGGGCAGAAGTAGGCCTAATGAACTGCTTGTGCCACACCGTGCACTGCAAATACATGAGATGCTCGGTGCATTGATCTCTGTGCTGACATGGTCTATGTGTGCATGCTGCTATGACCCATATATATATATATATATATATATATATATAGAGAGAGAGAGAGAGAGAGAGAGAGAGCGACGCTGTATTGACTATTGAGTGGTCCAATGAGCATGAGATCTAGCCTAGTCTCCTATCTATGGGAGATTTCTGCTTCAAATATAGGATTTGTGATGTTGGTGTTTGTTTCATGTCAAGCTGAGTGATTGTATAGGATTTAGAATTTTCTCTGCATCTCGAGTCAAGAAAACTATGCACAGGTAAAAATGAATAGTGGAGTTGAAATTTCCATGTGGTGGGCAACATCTACTCGTTGACCCTACAATAAATGAAGATATTTTATTTCTCTGTTGCCCTTCATACATTTGTGAAACTAGGAAGACCAGAAAGTTGTAGAGTTCGGAGTAATTTTGACATCAACGGTTCAACTCAAGTTAATTTCATTTGCTTGTTTTTATATATATAAAAAAGGCTAGTATTATAAATTGCAAGAATTTGAATTCTATCATCCAACAACACCTTCTAAAATTGGTCGATGTGATAATTTTAAACTGATAAATAAATGCAAAGGTTTGTCGAGAGTGCTAAGCAATAGTTTCTTATCGTGAAAGGGCTGCAATAGTGATTAGATTCAAGTGATCAATGTTTTAGTAGTATTGGGATACGACATATTTTGCCTACTTGTGTTGATCTGATGAAGAGTGAGGATCGGTTGATCAAATAACCGATCGGTATCCAAGAGACATAAAGTCGATCAAAGCTTAAGAGGCGTAAGGCCGATCAATGCCTAAGAGGCGTAAGGCCGATCAATGTCCAAGGGGCGTAAAGCCGATCAATGTCCAAGAGGCGTAAGGCCGATCAATTCCTAAGGGACAGAAAATCGATCAATACCTAAGAGGCGTAAGGCTGATCATTGCCCAAGGGGTGTAAGCCGATCAATGTCCAAGGGACGTAAGGCCGATCGATGCTCAAGAGACATAAAGCTGATCAATGCCCAAGGGACGTAAGGCTGACCAATGCACTATAATGGATAACCATTGCTGCACGTACTGATCTATTAACAAACTAACCGTTTGTAGCTAAATTCAGCTGGATTCGGTTAGGATCGTGGCCTATAAATACCCGAGAGTACGGTGGAATTGGGAGGACTTTGGAAAGAGAAAAAAGATAGAGAAATTCTTGCTCATCCTTTACTTCAGTTTTTCTCAGTCCTAATCTGTTTAGTTTAGACTCTGTGACGAATTTGAGCTTTGAAGTATCTCCCCACTGGATCTTTCTCAAGCGATGAAGAAAAGCTAGATCGATTCGCTGAACTCATCTCCATCAAATTCAATCCAAGCTCGAACGTCACTGTAATCTGGATACAACAAATTAGCGCACCAGGTAGGGAAAACTCAACGAAAGAGTTTTCAAGAATCTGAAGGGAAACATGATAAAGGATAGGATCCGGAATCTCCCTGTTGATGAAGTTCATCATTCTCCAAGGGAGAATGACCATATTTTGGATGGAATGGGCGTTGCTCCTGCTGGTAATTTGAATCAAGAGCAACTGGGTATCCTTCTGAATAAAATGGAGGTGCTCACTGTAGCAGTCCAGAATCTCCAAGAAATAGCTGCAAGTGGACCGCCAAGGCCAGCTGCTTCAAGGAGCAGTCGACGGTCTTCTTTCCATGTAAGTAAACATCAGGGTCCCAGTCGACATTCGCCTTGTCAACATTTTTCAGGACAGCATTCTCCTATGAAGCCTCGCCATTATATCAAGAAGCGGGACAAAAGGAAGCATCCTTGATCTTACTCAACATCTTCAGGTGAATCAACTCCTAGCAGTGCTCAAACTCCAGATCTGAGAAGAACTGATAATTTTAAGAGAAAATTCAAAAAGTTGGAACTACAGATCGCCAGGCTCAGCAAACAGAGGAAGACGGAGGATGCAATTCCAACTTATGACATTTTGCCTCCCTTCTCCAAGAAGATAATGGAGGAAAGAATTCCTCATCATTTTAAAATTCCACAAGTAGAACTGAATGATGGATCGGCTGATCCTCTCGACCATTTGGACAGCTTTAAAGCCCACATGCTGATACAAGGAGCGTCTGACACGCTTCACTGCCTTGCTTTCCCAGCAACTCTGAAAAAAGCAGCAAGAATGTGGTATTCTAGCCTCCAGCCAGGCACTGTTCATTCCTTTGGACAAATGAAAAGGCTATTCATCTCTCACTTCAGAACAAGCAGAAGAATGCCAAGGAACTCTGATAATTTGTTTTTCATTCAGCAACAAGACGGAGAAAGTTTAAGAGACTATATAACAATATTCAATTCTGCTATGTTGGAGATTCCAGATCTCAACGAACATGTGGCAATGTTAGCTATGAAAAAGGGACTGCGAGCCTCCAGGTTCACATTCTCTTTAGACAAAAAATTTTCGATCAATTATTCTGAACTATTGGCTCGTGTCCAAAAATATGCTCAGGCTGAGGAACAAGCCTTGAGCCGACACCAAGTGGAGAGAAAATCGGTGCCGAATAAGAAGAATTCAAAAGAAGATGGGTTTCAATCTCCTGGAGTCCGACCAATTCAACGGCAAGTTCAGAGGCCGAAGAACTTGGTAGACAGGAACTACGCCAACATATTGATGCTTATACCCCCTAACTCTTCCAAGAGAAAAAATATTGATGGAAATAGGGAAAGAAAATTTCCTTCAAAGGCCAAGGCCAATGAGAGTTCCACCTGCTGTGCTCAACAAAGCCAAATATTGTCGATTCCATCGCGATCATGGATACACTACAGAAGAGTGTATCCAACTGAAGGATGAGATTGAAGATCTGATCAAACATGATTATCTGGGCAAATATATCCATAACCAAAACCGAAATCGACCAATTGAGCCAGTAGCACCAAGGCCGACGGTCCCAAGAATAATTACTGATGGGATAGAACTCCCAAATCAACAACCAATTGACGGATTAGTCAGAATGATTCATCATCAAGCATGTTATGAAGATGATAGGATTGCCAAAAGACTTCAAAGAAGCATTAGCTTTTCTGATGATGATCTACAAGGTGTTCAAATGCCGCACGATGATCCTGTACACAGAATTTTGATTGATAATAGAAGTTCTACTGAGATTTTGCTTTATGATGCTTTTGTCCAAATGAACTTGCCGATTGATAAGCTACAAAGAACCCACACGCCATTGACTAGATTTGGTGAGAATTTCATGCGAGTAGAGGGAGAAATTATACTTCTTGTAACCCTCGGAACAATGTCAAAACAAAGGACTCTTCTTCTCACTTTATGGTTGTTCGGACTTCCTTTGCATATAATACAATTTTAGGGAGGCCCGCCTTAAACAAATTTCAAGCCATCGTGTCTACATATCACCTGCTAATGAAATTCTCAATCCAAAATGGGATTGAAAAAGTAAGAGGAGATCAACAGATGGCTCGTCAATGTTTAATAATTCAGAACCAACAACCAGTCAACAACTCAACTTCGGATAATAGATCCGCGCAATCAGATTGAAGGAACAAGCATGTCAGTAGAAAGAACTATTAATGTTCCTTTGATGAAAGATGATCCGACTAAAATTATTCAGATTGGAAGTTCACTCAATGAAGATCAAAAGAGAGAATTGATCGACTTCTTACAAAAGAATGCTGAATATTTGCATGGACAGCTGCCGATATATTGGGGATTCCTCCCGAAGTGATTGTGCATAAACTTAAGGTGGATCCACTCAGTCGACCTGTCAGTCAAAAGAAGAGAAATTTTATCCCAGAAAGGCAAAAAGTCATCAATGAGGAAGTAGCTAAATTGCTTGATGCCAAATTTATCCGAGAAGTTCATTACCCTGACTGGCTTGCCAATATGGTAATGGTGAGAAAAGCTGACGGAAAATGGAAGATATGCATAGATTATACTGATCTTAACAAGGCATGTCCTAAAGATAGTTTTCCTTTGCCTAAAATCGATCAACTTGTTGATGCTACAGGAGGACAAAAATTCTTGAGTTTCATGGATGCTTTTTCTGGGTATAATCAGAGATGAGTTTCATGGATGTTACAAACCGAGGGATATATTGCTATAAAGTAATGCCATTTGGCCTTAAAAATACCGGAGCTATATATCAGAGATTAGTAAATAGGATCTTTGAAGATCATATTGGTAAAATCATGAAAGTATATGTAGACGACATGATCGTCAAAAGTAATCAGGCCGATGATCATATTAAAGATCTGCTAATTGTCTTTGATATTTTATAAAGAAATCACATGAAGATAAATCTGACTAAGTATATTTTTGGTATAACTTCGGAAAAGTTTTTAGGCTTCATGGTTACAAAGCGAGGGATTGAGGCTAATCCAGAAAAGATTCAAGCCATATTAGATATGAGACATCCTGTGAGTAAGAAGGAGATTCAATAGTTGACCGGACGAATCACTTCGCTGAGTCGATTTATTTCTCATTCAGCCGAAAGATGTTTGCCATTCTTTAAAGCCTTACGACAGTCTAAGAAATTTAATTGGTCGGATAGTTGTCAGCTGGCATTTGAGGAACTTAAAAAGTACCTAATGAGTCCGATCATATTGTCTAAACCTGAAGAAGGGAAAAATCTATATCTTTATTTGGCTGTGTCTGATGACGCAGTTAGTTCAGTGTTGGTAAGGAAAGAATCCGATGGGTTACATAAACCCATCTATTACATCAGCAAGGTTCTTCATGATGCTAAAACAAGATATCCAAGACTTCAGAAGATTGTTTACACCTTAGTAATATCAGCAAGGTGCCTCAGGCTATATTTTCAGTCTCATTCCATTATTGTGTTGACCGATCAACCTCTAAGAACTATTCTGTAGTGTCCTGATTCTTTTGATCAGATGGCAAAGTGGGCAATAAAGTTAAGTGAATATGATATCACTTATCAACCTCGTTCCGTAATGAAAGCTAAAGTATTGGCTGATTTCATTGCCGAATGTACTTGGAGTAATGTTGAAGATGAAGCTCAGATATCTATTGACACAGAGAAAACCGATTCTTCTTGGATTCTCCATGTGGATGGAGCTTCAAATTTTTTAGGTTATGGAGCTAGATTGATTTTATCTAGTCCTAACGGAGATGCGACAGAATATACTCTTCGATTCTCCTTTAGAGCTTCTAATAATCAAGCCGAATATGAGGCTCGCTTAGCTAGATTAAGAATTGCAAAAGAATTAAATGTCCAAAGGTTAAAAGTACTGTCTAATTTTTAATTAGTTGTCAATCAAGTAAAGGGAGATTTCGAAGTTCATGACACAACTTTAGCTCTATACCTAGGAAAAGTTCAAGAACTTGGAGTTTTGTTTGATTCTTAGGACATCAGTCATGTCCCTATAGTTGAAAATTCTCGAGCCGATTCATTATCTCGGCTAGCTACTTCGACACCCAATCTAATGGGTCGGGCTTTTGTGGAGTATTTGGAAACTCCCAGTATTTCGGTGAATAACCAAGAAAAGGTCCTTCAGATAGAACCAGAAGTGAACTGGATGAACACAATAATTGGATATTTGACTGAGGAAATATTGCCTGAAAATAATACAGAAGCCAGACAATTTCAAAAGATTGCTTCTCAGTACGTTATTTTAGACGGACTGTTATATAAAAAATTATTCTCCCAGCCAATACTAAAATATTTATCTCCTTTGGATGTTGAATATGCTCTCAAAGAAGTACATGAAGGTATATGTGGTGACCATCTGGGAGGCAGATCATTGACTTATAAAATCATAAGGCAAGGATATTATTGGTCGACTATACAAAAGGACACGGTAGATTTTGTAAAAAAATGTGATCCCTGTTAAAGGTATGCAAATATACAAAGGCGTCCCGCCAGTTAGCTAACATAGTTAACTACCCCATGGCCATTTGATCAGTGGGGGATGGATTTTCTTGGTATGTTTCCTCTAGCTTCAGGTCAACGGAAATTCTTGATCGTAGCTATTGATTATTTTACCAAATGGATAGAAGCAGAGCCTTTGGTCCAAATTCCTGAAACAAAAGTTGAGGCATTCATTAGAAATGCCATTATATATAGATTCGGGATTCCTCATGCTATCATTACTGATAATGGTAGGCAATTTGACAACAAGAAATTTAGTGATTTCTGCACCCAATTCTACGTTCTTCACAAATTGACTTCCGTCGGACATCCACAAGCTAATGGAGAAGTAGAGGTAACCAATCAGACTATTCTACATGGATTGAAGACCCGATTAAATGAAGTTAAAGGATCTTGGGCCGATGAGCTTAATTCTGTTTTTTGGGCTTACCATACAACTCCTCGGTCTACAACAGGGGAATCTCCATTTAACTTGGCCTATGGGAGTGAAGCCATGTTACCCATAAAAATTATTCTTCGTTCTAGAAGAATAGATTGCTTTGAAGAATCAAGTAATGTTGATCAAAGAAGACTTGATCTAGACCTACTTGAGAGCTTTAGATTACAAGCACAATTGAGAATGGTGGTATATCGACAAAGGATTGCTCAATATTATAATTCAAGAGTCAAGACTCGACCTTTCGGTCTGGAGATCTTGTCCTGCATCGAACAACGATATCTCGACCAACTGATCAAGGCAAACTTGTCCCAAACCGGGAAGGTCCTTATCGCATCACTGAAGTTATGTGACTTGGAACCTATCGGCTTGAAAGCCTGGATGGTTATCCGATGGCTAGACCATGGAATGTAGAAAATCTCCATAAATACCATCAATAAAGGAAATCTCTTTCTTCCATTCTTCCTATATATATTGTTGCCCAGAAATGGTGTCCAAGAGGGGGGGTGAATTGGGTATTTAAAAAATTAAAGCAATATATGTGCTATCAAGTTTTAAGGTGAAGAGTGATAGTGCTCCAAAAATTGTGCAATGGAAGCAATGAAATAAAATGACAATTAAAGAGCAAAAGAATTTAAAGAGAAAGGCAATGCAAACACACAAGAAATATAGTGGTTCGGTGCACCTAGCACCTACATCCACTCCCCAAGCTCTACTTGGGAATTTCCACTATAATCTTTAGATTACAGCCGACTTGTTTTACCAGGCTCACAAGTCAAAACCTTACACACTTGTTTTGGCTTCGGGCTTACAAGCAACCCTAGTTGGTTTTATCAATTGGCTCACCAACAAACCTCACTCACTTGTTTTGGCTTCGGGATTACAAGCAACCCTAGTTGGTTTTATCAATTGGCTCACCAACAAACCTCACACTAGTTTCAAATTCCCTTGAAACTAGCCTACCACAAATAGAATTTGAATACAATGAATAAAAACAATAAAAACTCCTTTTTGAGCAATAAAAAATTCGTTGAAGCTCTTGATTGAGACTCTTCAAGCCTTTTTCCTTGGAATCTTTGACCTCACTAAATGCCAAACTCTTGAAAGTTGGATTCCTCAAAGATGGAAAGCTTTTGGCTAAGGAATCTCTTGGATTTCTCACTCTTTTTGGCTTGGAATTGCTTGAAGGCTTTTTACTTTCACTCTAATCCTTTTCACCTTGTCTCCATGTCCTTTTTTTGAAGTTTGGTGGAGGTTAAATACCTCATTCATGCTGAAACAACTCCACAAGACCGTTAGAATCAAAAATATGGCCGTTTATGGCCGTTAGAAATCAAATCAGAAGTTCAGAAAAACTAGCCGTTATGCAATGAGTCGACCTCATGAGTCGACCTCTGGATCAAGTGTCGACCTCCAGTTTATCTTAGGCAAAAATCTAGAAAACCATAGTTCTGCCCAGTTTGAATTCTCAGGCTATGAGTCGACCTCTGGTGTTGACCTCTGGACAGGTGTTGACCTCAGGTATCGACCTCTGGACAGGTGTCGACCTCTGGTGTCGACCTCTGAAGCGTGCCACTGAAATTTTGCCGTGCCGGCCTTGCTGAACTATCTTCAAATTCTTTCATATTAATTCCAAAGTCCATATATTTGATTTTTCATTAATTTAAGAACTTTTTCAACTGAAATACAAGCATTTCTTCATGCAACATGGTTGAGTACTAAGATCTAAGAAATACACTTAAAACACAATTAGTACTCATATATACTTAAACATTTTGTCAATCATCAAAATCAAGACTAGAGTCAACAATCTCCCCCTTTTTGATGATGACAAAACCTTTAAGTATATGAATAGGGTAAGCTTAAAAAGATTAACAATAAGATAAACATGTAAGCTCAAAACAATAAGCACCAAGCTCCCCCTCAAAATATGATCCAAAAAATCTTCAAAAATATTTTTTTTAAATATGCAAAAGAAAAGTTTAAAATTTTCAAAATTTTTTCTTCTTACTAATTCTTTCCTTTAGATAAAAACATTTTACATTCTTCTCTCCCTTTTGCACTTTCTTTCATTTCTCAAAAGATTTTTCATGTTTATCCAATCTTCCCCTTTTCATACTTAACAATTTTCTCTCCCTTTTTGACATCATGAAAAAGGGTGAAAGGCAATACAAAGTGGAAATGAAGTTGGAAAGAATAGCAAGTAGGTCATCAAAATCAATGCATGAAATCAAATATTTATGATATCAATTGAATATGATATAAATTGAACAAGATACCAAAGAAAGTAAGCACATGCAAGAAATGATTTGATGTATATTATCCATTCGCCTTACTTGTTCATGGGATAAGGTCACAGCGGCACCCCTACACATCATAAGAGAGCCCGTTGAATGGGAAGAGAGGGTCTTTAAGCCCTACTTATCTCCTATGACCGGACGGCCATGGTGACTAACCCAATCCGAAGCGATTACTAGGAATTCTTAAAAAATTTTTGATGCCAATAGAATATGATACCATTTGAATGTAACTCCTCCAAAGAATTAGATTTGAAAATAAGAAGAGTACTAGAGCAATATAAGCAAAGCATGATATCAACAAGATATTCAAAGCATCAAATATGATAACAAATCTTTGGATGCTCCCCCTGAATGTTATTCCTTCTTTAAAAATATGCATTTATTTCAGGAATAAAACATGAAAGCTTATGCATCAAGATTTGAAATTTTTCAAGATATTCATGATTTTCAAAATACAAAACATTTATATCGCATAAAAATGTTTAGCATTATTTCAAATTCATTTTAAGATGATTTGATATCCATACAAATGCTAGAAGTAATATGATATCAAGTCTAGCTATTAGAGCAAGGGTTTGTCAATAAGCATACCTTCTTCTTAAAAGTAACCCTTAACTACTAGTTCTATACTTGATCCAAATCATTTCTAGATTATGCATAGATGCCAAAAATAAAAACATATAAATCATAGCATTTCACTTGAAATAATTTAGAAATTATATTAATCAAAATCAAGTGAAGATCTAATAATCACAAGTTTGACCATGAGAGCTTGAAATCCATCAACATCAAAATGGTCATGATCACAACAAATGATTATTAGTCTAAGCTTGATTCTAATCAATCAATTAAAATATTTTTCAAATCAATATGCATCTTTAAAAGTATTTTTCATGAAATACATTAATCAAAATCAAGTGAAGGTCTTACAATCATAGATTTAATCATGATAGCATGAAATTCATCAGCACCAAAAAGTTCATGATCATAGCCAATGATGATAAGTCCAAACTTGATTCTAATTAACTATTTAAAATAATTTTTCAAAGTAATTGATGCAATAAAAATTAATCTACAATTTTAATTATGGAAGGAGATGTTTAGAATTTACCAATATACATAATCCTTCCTTTTACCATTTAGTCCAAAAAATAGCTTGTCCACTTCTTTAAATTGTCTTGTACAACCTCTTTTCAAGAACTTCCTTTCTTCATGTTGGGTTGCAAGACATTCCTGCAAAACAAATTAAGTGGACACTTTTGGTACCCAAACTTTCTTGGGTCCTTTATGATTAGTAATTATGGTTCCTTTTGGAACCCAAACTTTTCTTAATCTAGAAGGATAAGCATTGAAACCACATTTATAATAAGAATTGAAAGAAGCAGGAATATTGAAGTTCTTCAAGAGTTTTTGCTTCTTTTCCTCAATCAAAATATTTTTCACATTAAAAATTTTTTCACATAAATCTTTTGAAATAACATTTTCTTTTTCTAAAAAATCTTTTTCTTTAGAAAAATTATTCTTTTCATTTTTAAAAATATCAATCTTGGCATTTAAATCATCATTTTTATTTGCAAGATTGGTGTTGTCAAGAGAAAATGAATCTACATGCCTATTTAATTTCTTGTGCTCAATTTTTAGCAATCTATATTCATGCACAAGATCATTAGATGCATCATGTGATTCTTTAAAGGTAAAATCATAATTATTTTTAGCACATACCTTTTTCTCATTTGCCATGAAACAAAGATGGGCAACTTCATCATCCGTATTTGAATCTTCACTATCGTTCCAAGTTGCCATCATTGCCTTGAATTTCTTTTTGGCCTTGAGAGCTATTATTTTCTTATCTGTATCAGCTTCCACTATCCTTTGCCATAAGTTCAACTCATAGGTCATGAGTGAACCGATAAGCTCCTCCAAAGGTAAGGTTTCTATATCTTTAGCTTCTTGGATCGCCGTCACCTTTGGATCCCATGATTTTGGCAAGGATCTAAGAATTTTGTTCACCAAATCAGTATTAGTATAGATTTTGCCAAGACTTTTTAATTCATTAATAATAGTCATAAATCTTGAAAACATATCAGATATAGATTCATAATGCATCATTTCAAAAGTTTCAAAAGAATGTATAAGCAAATTAATTTTAGTGTTCTTCACTTGAAGAGTACCCTCATGAGTAACTTCAAGTATGTCCCATATTTCCTTCGCTGATGTGCATGTAGAAACTCTATTAAATTCATTTAAGTCCAATGCACAATAAAGCAAGTTCATTGCTTTAGCATTGAGTTCAATTTGTTTAATGTCATATTCATTCCAATCCTCTTCGAGCTTTAGAATGGAAATGCCATTAACCAAAATGGAAGGAATATGAGGACCACTAATAATGGTTTTCCAAAGATGATAACTAATAGATTGAATATGGATGCGCATGAGAGTTATCCAAAATATGTAATTTATGCCATTGAAAAATGGTGGTCTAACACTAATACCTACAAGGGTTACCATAATCTTTAGCTCAAAATCTTTAGATTTTCAATCAGAGCACCGAGCTCTGATACCACTTGTTGCCCAGAAATGGTGCCCAAGAGGGGGGGTGAATTGGGTATTTAAAAAATTAAAGCAATATATGTGCTATCAGGTTTTAAGGTGAAGAGTGATAGTGCTCCAAAAATTATGCAACAGAAGCAATGAAATAAAATGACAATTAAAGAGCAAAAGAATTTAAAGAGAAAGGCAATGCAAACATACAAGAAATATAGTGGTTCGGTGCACCTAGCACCTACATCCACTCCCCAAGCTCCACTTGGGAATTTCCACTATAATCTTTAGATTACAGCCGACTTGTTTTACCAGGCTCACAAGTCAAAACCTTACACACTTGTTTTGGCTTCGGGCTTACAAGCAATCCTAGTTGGTTTTATCAATTGGCTCACCAACAAACCTCACTCACTTGTTTTGGCTTCGGGCTTACAAGCAACCCTAGTTGGTTTTATCAATTGGCTCACCAACAAACCTCACACTAGTTTCAAATTCTCTTGAAACTAGCCTACCATAAATAGAATTTGAATACAATGAATAAAAACAATACAAACTCCTTTTTGAGCAATAAGAAATTCGTTGAAGCTCTTGATGGAGACTCTTCAAGCCTTTTTTCTTGGAATCTTTGACCTCACTAAATGCCAAACTCTTGAAAGTTGGATTCCTCAAAGATGGAAAGCTTTTGGCTAAGGAATCTCTTGGATTTCTCACTCTTTTTGGCTTGGAATTGCTTGAAGGCTTTTTACTTTCACTCTAATCCTTTTCACCTTGTCTCCATGTCCTTTTTTTGAAGTTTGGTGGAGGTTAAATACCTCATTCATGCTGAAACAACTCCACAAGACCGTTAGAATCAAAAATATGGCCGTTAGAAATCAAATCAGAAGTTCAGAAAAACTAGCCGTTATGCAATGAGTCGACCTCATGAGTCGACCTCTGGATCAAGTGTCGACCTCATGAGTCGACCTCCAGTTTATCTTAGGCAAAAATCCAGAAAATCATAGTTCTGCCCAGTTTGAATTCTCAGGCTATGAGTCGACCTCTGGTGTCGACCTCTAGACAGGTGTTGACCTCAGGTATCGACCTCTGGACAGGTGTCGACCTCTGAAGCGTGCCATTGAAATTTTGCCGTGCCGGCCTTGCTGAACTATCTTCAAATTCTTTCATATTAATTTCAAAGTCCATATATTTGATTTTTCATTAATTTAAGAACTTTTTCAACTGAAATACAAGCATTTCTTCATGCAACATGGTTGAGTACTAAGATATAAGAAATACACTTAAAACACAATTAGTACTCATATATACTTAAACATTTTGTCAATCATCAAAATCAAAACTAGAGTCAACATATATATATATAAGAAAAAAAAAAAAAGGAAAGAGAAAGGTTAGCCTAATACGCTGACCATATTCCGACAAACTGAGTTGGTCTGATCCACCATCTCGTCGGTATTTTATGATCAGAATAACTGATCAATTAAGGGGTTGGCCTGATAAGCTTACCATAATCTGACAAACTAAGTTTGTCTGACCCACTAACTTATCAGTATATTGATATCGGAAAAACCAATCAATTAGAAGGTTGACCTGATAAGTCGATCACAACTTAGGTAATAAGAGTTGATCTGATTTGCCATTCTATCAACATAACCTTAAAATATCGAAAACATTGGAAGGATTACCCAATATACTAAATTGATTATTAATGTTGGCTTAATATGCTAACTACAAAGCATCAGAAAGAAAAAAAGGAGTTCATTGATATTCAACTAAAAAGGAATAGTGATTTGTCAGGAATTTGTAATTACAGGTATTATTCAATTTTTTCTTGATCGACTGGGATGAGAGCAACTTTCTCTTGAACGGATGTCTCTTCAGCTGCGGGAACTATTGGATCATTGACTGGCTTTTTCGCTTCATCTTCTTTCAAAATTTCATCTATAGATATGGAAGAAATGTCAAGATCAGGATACATCTTTTTGACCTTTTCATTGCAATCTTCAAAGCCGATCCTATATCCTTCTGCTCCTGCTTCATCTATTTCATCATGGAAAGCTCTGGAGTTTTTGAATTCTTCAATCGCATGAAGACCCTGTTGAATCGCCAAAGCAGTCTCTTGTTCAGTTTGTTCCAATTTTTGTTCAAGAGAAGCTATTCTTTCTTCCATTCTGAACCTTTGATTCAATATCTCTTCATAAGCCCAAATTTTTTTTTTATGACCATATCTGCCTGTCGGAGTATTTTTCTCCTTTTCTCTGCATCGGCTAACAGCTTCATGGCTTGATCTTTGACCATTCTTAATTATCTTTTCAATGACAGAATTGCTTTAATTATTTAGACTAGTTTTGACTCCAAGGCTGCTCATCAAGTATCGGCCTTATCCTTTTCTCCTTTGATCGATGTTAACTGCTTCTGGAGGTCTACTTGAGAGTAGGTCGATCGGAACCAGTTTTCTTCGATCATAGAAATATCATTGATAAACTGAAAGAAAGAATCAAACTGCTGTTAAAACAAGAATAGAAGGGTTTTCAAAGAAAGAATTGATACCTACCTTCAGTATTTCTGGATAAATAGAAGAAAAGATATCTTCTACTCCGTGCATGTTTGTCGCCTCCCAATCCTTCTGAAGAATAACGGATTGTAATACAGTCTTTGCTAACTTCGAATTGTCAAAACTTGCATCTAAAACAAGCATATAGACACCCTCGCCGTCATCCGAATCAGATAATTCCTCTACAATCGAGGCTTTGCCTTTCTCTATTGAGGTATGTTTGGTGGATGGACCACATCTGGTTCTCTTAAAGAAGGAACAATTGGCTGTTGTTTCTCTTCATCAGATGAGGATGCGATGAATTCAGGTGACTCTTGTTTGGTGGAAGTACTTCTTGACAAACAACTTCTTTTTACACATGATCTTTGTTCTCTAAATCGTATGGGTCTGGCTCTCTTCTTAAATGCCTGACGAAGTCTCTCGCTATTTGGTTTCATTTCCAAGGAATGATGAAAATTCCTTTGAAGTTTTTTGAAACAAAGAACCATGAAAAAGAAAGAGCCCAAAATACTTGAGATAAAATTGGCTTAAGAAGTGGGCTCGAAATCTCCTTATATAGGGAACATGGATGATCATGATTCATGATCCAAATTCCAAAATATCCCGAGATTATGACACGTCTATGACCTTAATTTGAAGGGAATTCATACGCTATTACTGATTCTCAGAAAGTTGGTTATGGAAAGAAGAAATATGATATGTGATTCAAATTTGAATCTTGTATGGTTTCTAGAATACTGACCAGCACGGTTTTATAACCTGCAGAATAACTACCCTTCCAATGAAAAGATGACATTTGGTGGAGATGATATGTCCACTTTCTTATGATGTATCAAAGTTAATCTTGAAAAGTCTCTCATGAAGATTCTTCTTCTTAAATAAAAAATATAGGAGAAAATAGAAGTATTTGATGAATTCGACCGAAATATCGGATCATTTCTGATTAATTCAAGGGTTGACTGATTTAAAAATCAGCTCCCTTAGATGTTCAACAAGTGGTGATCTCTTCTTTCAAAAGAATAGGCAATTATACTTTCCAATAGACCTATTTCATCAAAGATTTTGATTTATCAAATTTGTTCGCGATTGATTCGGTCAGATTTTTTTGAATGTTTTATGGATGTTTGTCATTTGGCGACATTGGATAACCATTCGTGTTGTTTGAATAACTTTATACTTAAATTAATCTTCTTCAAAAAAACTTTTTTCTTTGTATGATCCGATGGTCCCATACTTAAAAATTTTTTCACTTGCGAAAAGTTAAACTTATGGCTTTCTTACTTATTGAGCGATTTATCATGTCTTCTCTTGAAAAAGATGTTTGCTTTGTGTAAAGGTCAACGAACTTTGTTTTAAAAAGAAAAGAAATTCTTCATTTCATATTGAAAATGAGACAAGTCCCTACATCAGTTATACATATTGATTGTCTATATTCTTTTCAGCTACATTCACTTCTTCAATCTGTTCTACATTGGGGACTGTTGTTGTTTCTTTCGCTTGAATCTGGGCATTCGATAGTGGCTTTTCAGATTGGTCTTCGACTTGCTTTTCAACCTGATCTTCTTCGTCAGATTCTTCTTCAATTTTAGACGTGTCTAGATCAGGATAATATTTTTTCACCTTGTTTGGACAGTCTGAATAGCCATAATCGTAACTTTCAACATCAGCCTCATGAAGTTTATCTTGGAAAGCTGATGATCTCATGTAGTTTTTTACGACTTCATCGACAGCCTCTTTGACAGCTTTCTCTGTTTCTTTTTTTGTTGTCTTAGCTTTCTCTTCGGCTTTTTCCAGCTTAAATGCAGCCGATCGAAGCTTTTTCTTTTTTTTTCTTTAATTTTGATTCCATGTTGGCTATCTTTGATTGAGCCATTTTGAGTTCTGATTCCAGAATCGATGTTTGAGTTGCTTGCTCTTCCAACTTTTTTCCATAGCATTCTTTAATTCTTCGGCAACTTCTTTTTTCGCCCTGGCTGTGTTTACTTCGTTGCGCATGACTTGGCAGAGTTGTCAACACTTTTTCAGCTTTCCTCCATAATGGTGATTCCATGGTTAAGCTATATGTTTTCATAAATTAAATTG
Source organism: Areca catechu (assembly GCA_021397845.1). NCBI lineage: Eukaryota > Viridiplantae > Streptophyta > Magnoliopsida > Arecales > Arecaceae > Areca > Areca catechu. The sequence goes on along the minus strand of CM038049.1, from coordinate 27,620,074 downwards.
ATCAGATTTAAAAGAAAAAGAAAAATTATTAATTACTTAGTTGTTTGAAACAAAGTTCAATATTATACCTTGAGCATTGTAGGATGAAGTGACGAGATCGTCTCGTCTATTTGCTGGGACTTGGTTGTATCCCAGTCTTTCGGAAGAATGGTGGCCCTCAAAAGACGAAGGGCCAATGCCGGGTCATTCAGACCTGATTCGTCTATATAGACGTTAAAGTCGATGGTGGTGTCTTCAGCTGGAAGTCTCTCTTCCTCCTTTACCATCGGAGCTTTTCCTTTATCGGTTTGCCCAGTTGGAGATGATGATGGACCAGCTACAGGAATTCCGATTGGTTGCCTCTCTTGCAAAGGAGGCTGAAGAGACGCCGACAAAGGTACTTCATCATCCTCCGATACGTTAGCTATTAATATCGGGGATCTTGGAGCCAATGAAATGGCCGGCTGTATTTTCTTGGGTCTCTTGGCTTCTCTTTCTTTTCGATCAGATGGAGTGGCCATGGCTTTTCTTTTCTTTAATATCTGTCGAAGTCTCTGAACGTCTACGATGACCAATGTATCTGCATTAGCCAAAGAGTCAGATGTTATAATTGGTCGTCAAAAACTGAATGAAAGGATAACATCGATGGTAAGATATCTAAAGAAGGGTTAGGGCTGATTTTAACTGAAAACAGTCCTCTTTCATTAAGAAGCTCTTTTATCGGAAGAATCTCCATCCCCGTGAGCTTTTCATAATCTTCTTTATCAGCCGCCAGGATCTTTTTGCCATCATTTAGAGTTATTCGGGGTTCCCTATGGCTGATGCTAAAGTTCCAAGAGATTTTGGAAACAATATAAATGAAATAGGACTTCTAGCCATGAATGGCCAAAGGAAGCCCAAGGATAAATTTCTGACCATGGCGTGGGTTGATCACCCACCATCCCTGGCCATAAAAATCTCTCTTCAATATAAAAAGGCTGTGAAAAGAGAAGTTTTGGGAGTTATAACTGCGTCCTTGCAAATGATCAAAAAGATACGATTATTCGGATACTGTTTGGTGTTAATTGGGCTAGTAAACACGGTATAACTTAAAGATCGAGAGAAAAAAGGGATGAAGCAGAAACCTAAATCCAGCTCTTAAATGTTCTTCGTAGATCGTTAAACTACCAGGAGGAAGCTGATCTATTCGTTCTTTGGAGTTTGGGATAACTACTGTATAGTCATAAGAAATATTGTAATACTTCTTCAGTGCTGGGATTCTATGTTCAGTTAAGGAAGTCCTAATAGCATCTATTCTAATTGATTTGGCTAAGTTCATCTTCTTTTGAGAGGTGGAATCTTCAGGTTCATTAGTACGACTGATTTCTAAAATCCTGGTCATGAAGAAAGAAGGAAGAAGAGGAAGATTATCTTAAAAAAGAAGGTGAAGAAGAAAGGAGGCCGACCTGAAAGGGCTCTTTTGCTCCTAAGGTAAAGAAACTGGAATGATGGAAAACTTATTTTCCTGGAGAAGATGGTGTTTATATAGTGGCATTCGACAGTTAAAATTTTTTTTTCCTTGAATGACGAGATTAATTCTGATTATGCTACCTGTCCATAATATCTGATGAAAAGATACGACTCTTCGAGGAGTCGAAGTGATTATTTATGATCCAACGGCAGACGTATTCCTGATAAGATGCTTGCATTTATTCGATGATGATGATCTCTCGGCCTTTTATAAATTTCAAGAATCGCAATGATGATAACAGACTACTGCTGCCAATTTTTATAACCGCTCATCCTATCAAAGATTGACACGTCATCAAGATGCACTACTCGAGAATAGGAGCATCAGTTAAAAAAAGAAAAAAGAAAAGAAAATAATGGAAGAGAAGAAAGGAGAAGCTTCTGACAGCTTTTGATATTCATTTAATGAATTCAGAAGCTGGGGGACTAGTGTTGGGATACGACATATTTGGCCTACTTGTGTTGATCTGATGAAGAGTGAGGGTCGGTTGATCAAATAACCGATCAGTATCCAAGAGACATAAAGCCGATCAATGCCTAAGAGGTGTAAGACTGATCAATGCCTAAGAGGCGTAAGGCCGATCAATGCCCAAGGTACATAAAGCTGATCAATGTCCAAGATGCATAAGGCTGATCAATGTCCAAGGGACGTAAAGCCGATCAATGCCCAAAGGGCGTAAGGCCGATCAATGCTCAAGAGACATAAAGCTGATCAATGCTCAAGGGGCGTAAGGCTGATCAATGCACTATAATGGATAACGATTGCTGCACGTGCTGACTATTAACAAACTAACCGTTTACAGCTGGATTCGGTTAGGATCGTGGCCTATAAATACCCGAGAGTATGGTGGAATTGGGAGGACTTTGGGAGGAGAAAAAAGACAAAGAAATTCCTGCTCATCCTTTATTTCAGTTTTTCTCAGACCTAATCTGTTTAGTTTAGACTCTGTGACGAATTTAAGCTTTGAAGCATCTCCCTACTAGATCTTTCTCAGGCGATGAAGAAAAGCTAGATCGATTCGCTGAACTTATCTCTATCAAATTCAATCCAAGCTCGAATGTCACTGTAATCTGGACACAAGTAGAATTTTTTAAATTAGATACTAATGAATTTTGCTCGTGATATGGTTTTTAGCCTGCTTTAATAATCCCGTAAATTATTAAGGACCAATTAATTATTCTTGATTCATATAGATAACATAGGTTGTTCATAGAGTTCATCAAAAAAAAGAAAAGATAAAAAGACATTCCATTAATCTAGAAGTTGCCCAAAACAAATACTTAGCAGGGTTCCCATTGCTCCTCTTATCTAGTGAATATTTTAGACTTGCAGCGATACCTTGCCACACCTGGTAGTTGGTTTTCTTTTCTTTTTTTTTTAAAAAAAAAAATCTTCTCTGCCTGCTCACTCCCTGTACAAGACGGAGCCAAAGAGCAAATGGCGCCTCAACCACCAGCACATGAACGATAATTAAACACGGATCTTAAAGTTCAAACTATTTGCCTTAAATGTTGAAGTGTAACTATCGGTAACAGTGTATCTACAGTCGTGACATTTTTTTTCCCCGGGAACAAATGAGCGGGACGAATTGTTTCCGAGTCAATCCGACCGATCCCCAGTCCAAAGACCAAATCGGGTCAGAGCAATTTAATAACATATAAATACTTCTCCTCCCTTATTTATTATTTAGTTTTTTTTTTAGATACAATTTATTTATTATTTGGTTCAATTTTTTTTTAAAAACAATGAATAAAATATATAATAAATTATTTTTATCAATTTTTTAATAATTTAATTTTTATTTTTTTAATATTTTTTCATTCATTTTATTATATATATATATATCCATCTTACTTAAATTATTTAAATTTTATCACTAAATATTTTAATTTTAGCATATAAACTTCATAATTATACGTAAATAATTATAATTATTTTTTATTTTTAAGTATATATATATAATTAATCAATTATTTAAATTACATGATAAATTATTTATTTATTTATATTAAGCTGTTTGTTAACTTGGCTCTACTGTCCTCTACTTTAGTCTTTTTGGTCTTTATACTTGAAAAATGATCTAGTTTTTGTCTCTGTTCGAGCACTTTTTCTACATGTATGCTTAGTATTTTTTCTAAATTGATTGGGTTTAGACTTTGGTCACCTGCTCTGATAGGACGAATCACACTTTTACCATTAAATATATAAATAAATTTGTTTATATATAACTATTTATAAAAAATTTGTTAATTAAATTAAATTAAAGTTATTATTTATATAACTATAATAATATATTTTTATTAAAAAAATATTTTAGAAAAAGGATTATATAAATATTATCCATCTTTTTTTTTATAATATAATAAAAGTAATTATTTTTATCCATATTTTAGTAGAGAGGATAAATAGCGGTTCATCCATATTCATTCTCATTTTTTTCTTTGTATTATTTTTTTAATTTATTTTTCATACTAAATAGGTAATGAAATATTTATTATAAATAAATAACAAAGAAAGAAAGGGTGTGAGGGGGAGAGGATATCCCTCGTGATACCCTTTTTCATGTTTACCGCCAGGTCGGGCGGGTGAAGAGCTAAAAGGGACGCCTACTTCTCGAGGCGATTCCCCCTCCCTCGCCAACTCCTCTCCTTTTCTCGTGCAGAGAGCTCTCTCCTCTACTCGCCTAAACTTGCCCTCTATATATACGCTTCTTCCCTCTCCTTTCTTCCCCGCTTCCCTTTCCCTCCTCTCCTGTCTCCTTTCTCTTCTTCTAGCCTTCTTTCCTTCCTGTCTCTCTCTTGTTCGACTTGGAGAGAGGTGGAGACAGACAAAGGTCTCCGAACTCAAGTTTCTGCCTTTCAGTCGCATTAGGAACAATGTCGGCTTGGAAGGACAGGGAACAGGACCCCCGCATCGAAGGCATAGCTTCTTCCATCCGCGTCGTTCCCAACTTCCCCAAGCCAGGTCCTTCTCTCACTCACCTGCTTCGCCTTTGTCTCCTAATTCGCTTGTTCTCCCGCACACGATCTCTCTCTCTTTTTTTTTTTCCTTTCTTTTGTTTTTTCTTTTTTCGAAATCTTGGTGTCAAAGATCGGTTCTTTTTAGAAATTTTGGTGCGACTGATGGATGATTGTGGCAGGGATTATGTTTCAAGACATCACCACTCTCCTTCTGGATCCCAAAGCGTTCAAGAACACGGTGGATTTGTTCGTGGAGCGTTACACCGGGAAGGATATCACCGTTGTTGCTGGTAAAAATATCTTGATTTACTTCACATTTTTTTCGTTCCAAGAAGTGATACTCCCTTCTTTGTCCTTTTTTCCCCCCCCCCCCTTCGCCTCCTTACATGGTGAATCGGTCTTCTTCGCTCGTTTCTTTTTCCCTATCAACACTTGTTGCCTATCGCTATCGTTAAAATGTCGGTTGTGGGACCATTTTCTTCCGTTATTTCTTTCCCTCCTCCATTTTTTCCATGGGAGGGAGGGTAGTAGATTGAGGAACAGAGAGCTCCCAGGTTTTCATCATTTCGATTGGAGAAATGCTCGGCCGCCTTTTTGGCGCATCGAGAACATTTTTGGCAGTGGTAGGGGCGCCTGATTTGACTGCATCCCATCTCCAGTGGCCATGTTATCATTGGCCAGCTGTGAATTGTGGACTGCCCGCTTGTGGCTTCGATTTCGTTTCTGTTTTTGTGGAGGCGGCGGTCTCGATGCTGACATCGCTCCCTGGTCCCCCCCCCCCCCCTTCCCTTCCCCACTCTGACGTGAATTTCTGAAAGTTTCGCTGCTGTTCGATGGATGTCCATTTTCTGTTTTTATGTTGCCCCTTTTTTTTCCCCTTACCCGTTTGGATTTGGTAGGTATGATTGTGATCCCAGTGTTGAATCACACACGTATGGCCCCTTGGTATATTTGTATCGTCCAAAATTATGGCGTCCAGCTCGAAAGAGTGACAGAGGCCGCCCCTATTTTGATTGAGTTTTGATGTTTGTTTATTTGTTCATGCACTTTGACTAACAGATGGCATTTCATGCTTGTACTTCTTCTGGATTGGTTGATTTTATGATCTTATCGTTCTTAGATGCGACACGTCTGCTGGAGCTATTTGCCTTTTCTTCTGGGCGTAGAAATTCATACATTCATATTAGATGATTGACTGTTTTCTTCTACTTGAAGTATACGCAATATATTAACTCCATCCAAGGAGACCTGACTTTGGTGATGGTTGATGGTATTTTCAGCTTGATATGCTGTCAAAGTTGTAGCTTTAAGCTGATAATCTTTACTTTAAGGATTGCCCTTGATTACCAACATAATTGGGAGGTGGAATAATATTTGTAAGGTATTCTTCGTGAATATCTGTAGCAACTTGAAACGAATTGCTTATTTTACTCCACATTCGAATAACAATTTGTCAATTACCCGTGCATTAGTTGGCTGTCACTGGTATAAGATTATTACTTAATAATGTTTTTTCGGTACATCCATCCTTCTGGTGTAACAGTTGTAGCATCAAGTATTTTGTAGTCTTCCACTATCATATAGCTAAAAGTGACCGCCTATGCATTTTCTTCCTATGCTTTATTATTCTTTCTTTCATGCTTTTACTGTCTCACAATTGCACTTATAGTACTCTTTATCTTCTAGCAGCCATCCTTGAAAACCAATACTTCAGGTCCACCATGTTAACGGGCCTGTACCAGCTTGTCTACAAGCTCAAATTAGTAAAGCAAAAGCATAATAAATATTGTTCGTGCATGAGTCCTTGGGTCTTGCAATACCTAACCTTTAATTTATGTAAGTTTGACAGTATGAATCTTTATTCTTTATGCACTAGTTTGGAACGTCAATAAGTTAAGCCCAGGCCATGCTCGGAGAGTCTCTCTAAAATTGCTATATAAGTGGTCGACCAGGAGTAGAATCCAACCTCTTTTAGTTGATGGAGTATCTGTAGCTAATGCAATTGGGCTTAGATCATTGTGTAAAACTTGATGATCAGCATTAGAAGTCCTAATAAGTTTTGAGTCTCCTGCTAATTCTTTTGTACCAATGCTTTTTGGTGCTAATATTTGTTGTTGTGGGCTTTGATTATTTTTATGTTTTCAAGCATCATGTCAAAATTTTGTGATATCTATTGAGACCATTATAATCTTCATCTGTTTTCTGTAGACATTCCAATGCCCAACAAAAATTTGGTGACCACGTGATTGTTTCGATGACCAAAAGTTAAGGTTAAAAGGCATTGTGAACGGTGGTCCTTACCTAATATGTTGCCAACTTGCAAAACTTCTGACCTATTCAAACAAAGGGGTAGAATGTCGAGCAAGTTATGATTCCTTTGTCTGCCTGATCAACAAGCACTACTTGCAGCTGCACTCCTACATGTTAAAGCGCCTTTTACTATTTTCATAGCATTCAGCAAATATTTTCTCATTATCATCTTTCTTTATTTAATTAATTGGGTTTTTTATAGGCATGTGATAAGTCCAAGTATAGATAATATGTTACTTTTGTACTTTATTTATTGAATAGATGGCCATAGGTGGATGGGGCTGGCACGGACGAACTAGAGTGGGGAGAGATTTTAAGTAGCAGTTAATGAGGCTCATAGAGGCTTGTTTGATTGCTAGGAAATCTTACATAACCTTTTATGTTGGTTGCTTTAGAGGTATCATGTCTGTTTCCTATTCCAAATTGCTTTGAAGGTTATTAAGGCTGCTGTTTGATGAGATTATAGTATGCCTCTGCCTTGCCTAGGATTGTCTCGAGGTACTTGGGCAACAGGGATCTTTGGGCAACAGGGATCTTTAGGGTTATGAGTTTCTTGAGTTGGTTTTGATCATTTGTAGTAAATTTTCAGGTCAATTAGGGTTTAGGCTATCTATATATTCAGGTTTTCCATTATATGGGGTGTGACTGTACAAAGCTTTAGGTTCCACCCTAGCGTTCCTCTTTGTTATGGTAATGTGGAGCTAGTCTGGAAACAATTATAGTTTACTGAATTGTCGATAAAGTTCTCTTGGTTGTTGTAAGGATGTGATCATTACTTAGATGATACTTCCAAACTTGTTCTTTATTTTTGCTAGATTGTGATTTTGTAAAAAAAAAAAAAAAAACACTGGAGTTTGCAAGTTTTTGCATGACAACTTAGTTCTCACTGAAAGCAATTTTATGAGGCCTTGACATTCCACAGTCATTGAAAGGAATTTTCATGACTGTTATTTTGTGTTACCGCATTATATATTATTTTATGTTTGAGGCAATATTAGTCACTGCTTGGCCTTGAAATCATATTTTTGTTTTTCTTTCTTCGGTATAGGTGGAATCCAACTTAAATATGTTTCTTGCACAAGGAGTGGGAGGTCCAGATTTTGAACCTATAAATCTAGCACCAAAGTACAATCCATTCCCAGGCCATAATACAGCCCATAACCCTCTCTTTCACACACACACACACAAAAGTTGGTATTTAAAGCAAGGAGTTAAGGAAAAATAGTAAGAAAGAGCAACTGGACTGTCAAGTAGATGAACATGTGGAGGCATCATTTACAGATGAAACTACAAGACCTTTATGGATGTATTATCGATTGATGAGACAGAATCTTGATTGCAAGGTGGGGGATTTTAGGATAATACTTTTAAGAACAACTACCTAAAATGTCAAAGAAACCAGAAAGTCATACAAAATGTAGTTTTATAAATACAAGAGTTCAGCTTCTACTACTTATGAAGAGGAAAGGCAGATGAAAATATCACCTGATTCTTGATTGTGAATATGAACATAGAGCATTGTAGGATTTTGCGTGGTGCTCCCAAGCTTTGGAGAGACTTGGGAGGCCATGGCAGGGATGCTGGAGGCAATCCCTGGAGTTTAGGAGCGTGTCCAAAGCGGATTTCTGGAGGGGTTCCAGGAATGCTCTAAGTTTGAGTATTTTCTCATGTGACTTAGGGAGGAGTTTTTTTGAGAGATTGTAACATAACCTATTTGGGTTATGGGGTTGGGTCCAGGTTTGTTAAATTGGTTAGGAGGTTAGCTTAGTTGGTTAGATGGTTAGTTGGTTGGTTGGTTAGCCCAACCACTCAAGATCCTAACTGAATTGGTTGGTTGTAACCAATTGGAAGCCTAACTACCTAGGGAGTTCTAACCAGTTTGTTATTGGCCCAAGAATTCAAGTCCTAATCGTCCATGTAATTGAGTCCTAACAAATCAAGAAGTGGTTGAGCCCAAGAATTCAAGGAGTCAAGATACCCAAGACCAAGAGGATTTCACCGCCCACTCTATTTAAGAAGTGGGGCGTGCGATGGGAAAGGCTAACTCTAGTTTGTGTGAAGAAAAAAAGGCCGTGGGGGGAGCGCCCCCTCTCTGGGGGGTGTCCACGGTTTGAGGCTTATGACCGTGAGGCTTGGCTCACGGTCCAAGAGGAGCACGCAAGGATTCCTCACGATCATGAGGATGACCATGAGGGGAGGACTTGAGGATGCCCTTGGGGGTGTGGACCGTGAAGAGCCTCCTGGGTTTCAAGGAGGCCACGGTGAAGGGCTGTAGAGAGGCGCACATCGAGGGTCTTTCATGTGGAGGGCTTGGTGCCGTGGGATGTTCCACGGGGTTTGGAGAAGGGATGTACGTTGAGGTATTGTCCGTGCATGGCGTACGTGGGTTCTTGGGGCGAGGCCTGCAAGAGAAGACATGCGGGACGGCGAGAAGCTTCTGGGATTTCAGAAGGGGTACTGTCGAGTGTTGTCTTGTTTGTTGTAACAAGGTTCTTCTCTAAAGAAATAAAGCAATCTCTCTTTTTTCTTTTACATTTATATCTCCATTGTTGCATGATATTGAATCCAAGAACAGGTTATTGGACTGTATTCTTCCACGTTGCTTCCGCGGTCTTCCACTGCATATAGGTGCTGATCCGGATCTCCCAACAAGTGGGACCGATCCCTGGGAATCCTCAACAAGCAAAAGAGGTTCATTGTAAATTAAACTCCATAAATGGCCGTAGATGTAGATTTCAAATATTTAAAGTCAAGGCATGTACATAAAAATTGACATTTAAAATTTTTCATTTAAATGTACTTTTACTAAAACATGATATATTTGTCTCTGATGTATCGTTACAAAGATTTTCTTGTAAAATATCTGTACGTTGATATCCTATTGAAAAGTAAAACGCAAAGAATATTTTGATAATTTATTAGTCATTGCTGGAGTTATTATGTAATTTTTATGGAAATATAAACCATCATATTTTGGTCATTGCTGTAATCTTGGATACATTAGACCAAAGTGCAGCAAAATATTCAACATAGTGGATGAGTGGGAGAGATGCTTTTCCTATCTATGTGCAAGTTAGATGCTTGATTATTGTATGTCTGCCTTCAAAACTAAGGGAAAGACCTTATAACAATTTAAGATGCAATGCGTCATGGGGATTATAATGTTGAGCAACAAATGGGGTCCACTCAACCAGAAACCATATGGGTTCCAAGATCATAAAATTTTGGGGCAGTTTGACATACAAGAAAAAAGGTGGTTTGGATGAGAAATGAGGTTGTTTCCAATATAGCATATGCATGTGTGATGAAGTTCTCGGTACCCCAGGTTTGTGAGATCAGCTTAAATTTTCAGCCAATGTGTCAAAAGCAAAGGGCAAGGTCTAAGATAAGATGGATGAAAGGATGAAAAAGGTATTTGGAAATATGTTTTAGTGATGAAGTATCTGGCCTGTGTTGGGAATGGTTAGAGGAGATGACCCCAGATAGTTAGGTTACACTATATGGTAATGGGCATCATTTTTTTTTTTTTTTTTGTCTGTCTTGATTTCCCCCCCTTTTTGTGATTTAATGACAATTTTGGAGGGTCAAGAGCAGACAAAATTGACCTAAATTGTACAACATGAAAGGCATTGACAAATGGAAGAGGGCAAGGTGCGAAATTCTTCAAGTTGTGATATCAAGCCTTCATTTGGCATAGATTTTTCTAATTGCTAAACCAATTTGGATGTAGACACTCGGAAGCTACCTCTTTTTTTCATCTCAATGTATCAAGTTGGTATGTCTTATTGCATGTGTACAATTATGCTCTAGTCCTTTGACTGATATGAACATTATTGACATGAAAATGTTTCTGTTTTTAACAGGAATTGAGGCTAGAGGTTTTATATTCGGTCCTCCAATTGCTCTAGCAATTGGTGCAAAGTTTATTCCATTGAGAAAACCAAAAAAGTTGCCAGGTATCTCAGTTATCCTATGCTGATAGGTTCATTCAAATTATATTGTTGTTAAATGAATGGCATAGAAACTTGCTTGTATCCATTGTGTCGTAACCATATCGAGTCAATGACAGTAACCATATCCAAGAAGAATTATTCATATTCTGTAACATCATGAGCACTCTAATATTCTGAAACACTGGCAAATATAGTCTCATGATGTGCTATTGTGTTAAAATGCACAGCTGCATGAGCTGGTCTGTTTGGCTGCACTAAAATAAAGCTGGACCTACCTTGTGTTGACAGTTTGGCTGGACATTCACATTTATGTTTTCATATTTGTACTAGGTACTACCATAAAAATTCCCAAGTCTATTACAGTCATCCTGGTCTATCCTAAAATGGTGGCATTTATTGCATGATTGTTCACACGATGTAGATATTTTTAAACTTTTGTTATGCAGCAGTAATTTTATTTTAATATTTTCATTTAGTAGGAAGGGGTAGGAAGGATTTTGAAGATTTCAACTATTAAAATGTGGTGTTTCTCATTGTAGGAATTAATTAATTGTGATTTTGGTAAAGCAAAAAAAAAAAAAAAACTTGTAACCTGTTTACAGTATTCAATCATGTGTTATGGGAAATATATTGCATTTAGTGATTTGTTAGATGGAAATTATGAAGATAATGCAAGGGGTGCTGTTCTAGCCTGCATCGTGTTGTTTCGATAATTTTTGGCCCAGCTAATGACTGTCGGCCTAAGGGCTGACTTGTGATAAAAGGTGTCTAGGATGCCTACTTCATCAATGAAACAAACTAAGTGGGAACTGGCCTTAGTTTACTTGATGGATAATTGTAATGACAATTGTTTATTGTTGATTTCAAGTTGCAATTGTTTAACAGGTTCTCCATAAAAGTTAAAATTTGTTGAATTCTGCATTATGGCTGCAGACCATTAATCTAGAGTGTGATGAACTTTCTTCATCCAAGGTTTGACCCAATAAATATTGCTAACCTGCAAATGTAGGACCGTGACCTAAAGATCAAAGAGTTCCCACTTTTCAACCAAAAAAAAAAAAAAAAACCAAGTTTCATTGTTTCTTTTAAGCAAAGAGGAATTCTAGTTCCGCTTCTTTATGGATTCATGCATTTGTCTCCTTAAGTGGTCTCAAAGATGCTGTTATAATTTGATTTGGTGAAAAAGAATCTCCTATAGAGGTTTTTCCTCTCTTGTATGCTGCCATTTCCAAAGCAAACGATAAATTTTCTTAATGGTGCCCCTCTGATTGGAGCTGTGCTCGCTTTGGATTGGTTCAGGATAGGGCCCACCTCAGAATATAAGCAGTTTTGATTGGCTCTCAAGTTTGGGAACTTAAACATTATCAGAAAATGTTGAAACCAAGATGACTAACCCAACAAAGAGTGGGCTCATTTAGATGAGTTGTCAGGTATACCATGAATACAAAGAAATTAAATTTTATCAAGATAATTTTTTTGTGTAAGAAAATCATTAAGATTGAGTAGTGAAAAATGAACAACACAAACCAACAAAATAACATATAATCTATTCAACAACATCATGTGACAAGAAAGCCAATATAGATCTTCAATACGTCATGTTACAAAAACAACAAAAACCAGATTTTCTGTTCAACAAAAAACAGTAGTTAACATAAGCCACGAGACCATGATAGATAAACTGTTAGGTGATGTATATTACATCATGAACTTGATAGATAACATTGTACATAATATATTACTTCTGGGTTCAGGTAATATGTGGCTGCCTAAACCCTAGATCTTGAGATGAACTGGTCCAAATGGGACTTTCAAATGAGAAACCATACCAAACTATGCCTATACCACCAAATCAATCTGAGGTCAGTTCAGTTCAATTCTATGATTGACTCTGGAAGCATTTGTTTGGTGGTTGGATGAGCACTAATTGCCAGGTGGTTGGATAAGCACTTTGGGACTGGAGACCTCATTTCTTGAAATGATGTCTAAATTAGTTGCTAAAAGGCTTCTTGGTTGTGTTTTTCTAGGAGTCTGGCAGAATTTGAGTTGACCCTTTCATAAAAATTGTGGATAACATGTCCAAATTAAGTACATTTGAAATGTTGGCAGAACTAAGGGCATTAACTATTAGTACCGGTCTCCCTGAATTTTTGCCGGAGTGGCTATGAGGGATGTTGGCATATCACTTCTTGGAGGCTAAATTTGCTAGTAACACTTGCATACTGTAAATTTTTGTTATTGTTTTAAAAGGAAGTGTGGTCTCTATGCACTTCTAGCTACCTCTGCACAATTTGGTTTTGAAAATTAAACAAGTGTACCGCACTATGGTTTATTTGAATTGATTACTACTTTGAGAAGCATCAGCTCAATCAAACCACTGGCTGACTGAACAGTAGCCTCTATCTTTGGCCTTAATAATGGTTCATATTTGCAAAATCCATTCTCTTCCCATGCTTTTGTTTCTTCAGCATTCTTCTTTATCACGTGACTTTTCATGCATCAATTCCTAATGACAGTTGCTGTATGCTGAATGATCCTTATCAAGTTGTTTGCTGGTTGCTTGACATTTTAGTATGATGACTATCTTATGTTAGTTGCCTTGTAGTGCTGCTTGCAGAGTCCCGATATTTGAAAAGTTGAATTCACCAACTTTGGGATTTTTGAGTTTACCAAACTACTTGATAAATTATTTGTGGTCCATATTATTCTGAATATGGGTTTTAGTTAGTCACTGTGATACTGCTCTCTCTCTCTTTCTGCGGAAAGCAGTCATTGTAACTCATTATAACCATTATGGATCAAATTTACTTTGTTTTTATTTACATTTCTTATGTCATTCTTCGATTTGTATTTTGAAGGTTGCGGCTGGAGTTTATTCTATTTAATGGGCCTTTCTTATATTATATGTTAGGTGAAGTCATTTCAGAAGAATATGTCCTGGAATATGGAACCGATTGTCTTCAAATGCACATTGGTGCAGTCCAACCTGGTGATCGTGCTCTAGTAGTTGATGATTTGATTGCAACTGGGGGACTCTCTGTGCTGCCATGAAATTACTGGGTATGTGTGATAGAGACATGACATTCTTACACTTAAAAATTTTTAGCAATTTAAATAGAGCTAGTGAATGAGGTTAGTCTGACCTAGACAACTAATAATGTTCCTAATTATGATCTAAATTTGGAGGTTCTATGTTAGCTCTTGGTCCCAAGTCTGGTGCATTTATGCTTATAAGATCAAACTAAGCCATGAAAGGTCAGACCTGAGATCAATCTCATCCATTTATTTTTGGAAGAAAATACACCTGATCAAACTAACTGAAAAAATGTCTTCTTTGAAATTTAATTATCTCAAACCATGTCAGAAGCATGACTCATACATTGTGTTGGCAAAAACTTTGCTATGCCCAATAATGCTTAGTTTTGATCAGAAAAACCAAGTCTTCCCTTTTTTATATTTTGCCATGTTGTCAATGTTAATGCCGAATCTGGAATATCATTTAAATATTTATTCCTGGGGCATAATTTCTGGCATCATTTCTTTTTCCCATCATGAACTATTTTGCACCTTTTTAGGTCATTTTTGCTCAAGTTTCCTTGTTTGACCACCTTTAATCTGTACGCCAATTGTTCCTGCAGAGCGTGCTGGGGCTGAAGTAGTTGAATGTGCATGTGTGATTGAACTTCCAGAACTTAAGGTAACATCAGACAAGTCTTCTTTTCATTGACATGTTTAAAGAATGTCATGTTGAAGTTGTTTGTTTGTGCATTCTTCAATATTGAGTATGAATTTCCTGAGAGGGATTTTATCTGGAATCTGTTACAAGCATAAGATGTGCACATGCATGTACATGTTTATAACTTTTATCGGATGATTCAACTCCATCCTCAGTAGTTCTCATCCTTTTCCTGTGCTTTTTGGATGGGGAAAAAAAATACCCATCATCAAGTTAGAGTCAGGTGCGCCTTAGCGCAATGGTAAGGTTGCTTCACCATGGTTTGAAGGTCATGGGTTTGAAATATGGAAACAGCCTTTTTTGCATGTTGGGTCAAGGCTAAATATATCTGACACTCCTCAAAACCTACAATGGCCAGAGCTTGGTACACTAGGCCACCTTTATTAAGTAGGAATCACCTTCTTCCCTCTATTTATTTTGTTTTATTTTCTCTATCTGAAGTTATGCTCGATCTTCCTGTATTAGTTTTCTTTTGAGCTGATTTAATATTAATTTCATTATTCTTTTCTTTTGTACATCTCGGAAGCCATCTGACTTCAAATTACTGGAAATATTTCCCCCCTTCTCTCACCATGAGAGGTTGGTTGTTCTTTTGCAGTTGCATTTATAAAGAAATTATTGTAAATTATAGGAAAGGACACTGAAGTTATTTCTTTGCTCATGATGTTCCTTGGATTTGGTAATCCAGTGTACATTGAATCAGGCATTGTGTTTCTTAGAAGTTAGTCAAAAATGAATTTTATGCATAATTTCTAAATCTCTGTAGCTATTTTGAATTTTTGTTACAGAACATTTACATTTGACATGACCATGATTAGTCCTTGTGTGTCTTTGCCAAATCTGTAAGATGGAGATCAGTATATAAAATCTTTTCATCCAGTTGCATGTGGTTTTGATCTAGATATCCGCTTGCTCTACTGTAAGCCATGAAATATTCTTTTTTGAGTAGAGTCATATTCAATTGGGCTTCGTTCCAGTTTCCCACTTCAACTACTAGGTTCCACCGGGTTTACTTTGTTAAAACAAGCAGAATTTCTTTTGGAATTGTTTGTTGGGTGTATGCATATAGCTACACTTCTTGGTGCAATATAACAAGTCATCTTTCTAGCGCTTAGATGGTCAGATTTGACCAAACAAAGCTGTGTGTGATTATAGGTGTGATTCCAGAGTTGAGAACAATGAAAACTCTCTACGTACATTATGCCATCATACTATTTGTCCCTCATAATTTCAGCGGCGCCACATGTAAAAATGTAGGATTAGTTGTTCTCTATGTATTTTGTCTTGAATCTCAATCCTGATAATGCTTCGATCTTTTTTGAGCAATACCTGGGATTTGCACCCTCCACCTCCTCTAAGGGCAAGCTCAAGGGGAGAGGTGCCAAGCAACCGAGCTAAAAGTTCTTAGCCTTGTATTGCTTCATTTGCCACATGCTCGTGTGTCAACTGTTTGAATAATATCTGAAAAACATCTTGAAACATTTCATTAGGTCAAGGAAAAGCATTATATGGGCATAAATTTTCGGAAATATGAACACATTGAACAGCAATACAATCCATGTACTACTGCTGTGATCCTTTTTTTTTTTTGTGTGTGTGTGTGTTTGTGCAGATTTTATTGGGTTAAACTATTGCTGATTATTCACCTTATCTTCTGAACGAGCTTCTCAAATATTTGGTCTAAATTTTGGTTCCCAAGTTTTGTCACCTTACAAATAACGCTCAGCACATTAGAAGAAAATAGAAAAAAACATATAGTTGAGCTCATAATAGAATCTTGAATGCCTGTGCAGGGCCGTGAAAGGTTAAATGGTAAGCCGTTGTACATACTCGTGGAGTCCCGCTGATGATACTTATCTCTCATTCAGCTGATGAGAGTCTTGATTCTGTTGTACATTGGAGGATTTCATTCTGATATTGTGGAAGCTGGCATCTTTTCCTCTGGATAGCAGTAAATTTTGATTTTTTTTCACCTGCCTTTTAGGCTTTCTATTTTTTGTTTCGTCCCTCATTTTATGTCAAGACTGGATTTATGCAATCAAACTGTTTGTTATTTGAAGAGGAAAAAAAAAATCAAATCTGATGTGTCTTCCTATGTTGGTGCATTTTTTCATCACAGAAACACAATAGGAGCACATAAAATCTGGCACCGTAATTTACGTTTTTTTTTTTTTTGATAGAAAAAAAAGAGCTGCCCGGGTTCCAATTCGTTAGATCTTTGTTCGGTTCGGATCGTAAATTTGATTTACTTTTTGTACATCTAGATATTGACCGAGAATGAAGAGCAAAAGCAAGTGTTTGGGAAGTCATTCTTTTATGTCGTCTATTCTTTTTCACCCGAACTGTCCGTTAGGCTCTATATGCTGCAGTTTTCCATCTCTATAGCTGCTCTCCCGCCTTAAGTAAATTTTTTTCTCTCTTTTCAATTCTTGTTAGAAGAAGAAACAAGATTTGTGCCTCTCCAAAAGTATTGATGAAATTATGATAAAAAAACTTGAAATCAATCACTCTTTTTACATCTCATGTGCCTTGCCCCTCTTAAATTCCGCTTGACTGTATTGTAACTGCTATAGCAGGACTATCTATGTTTAATAGAGTGCCGTAAACCATCCATCTAATTTAAGGAAGCCTACTTCACAACTCCAACGAGTGAGAAGCAAGAGAGATTTTTCATCCACTGGACAACAGCATGCCTCATTGTCAAATTTTATGTTACCATCTTTCATTTGTCCAGTTGAGTCGGCTGCTGGTGAGATGCCTTCTTCGCTGTCAATGCTGTCACAGCACCAGGGGCAGAAGGTCCTTTCCCTTGCAATGATTTGGTTCAGCTATGAGTAGTCTTTTTACTAAAAGCACGATCACTATTTCCAAGGTCCCTTTTTCTTGCAACAAAAGAAAAACCGTGATCCGTTGTAGCCAATGAAATATTAATCGAAAACGTATGAATATGTTTCGAAGATCTCTCATCCTTTTTTTTTTTTTTTTTTCCCGTGTGCGTGAGA
This sequence comes from Areca catechu, assembly GCA_021397845.1. Lineage (NCBI taxonomy): Eukaryota > Viridiplantae > Streptophyta > Magnoliopsida > Arecales > Arecaceae > Areca > Areca catechu. The sequence continues at coordinate 27,602,624 of CM038049.1, read as the reverse complement.
GAGAGAGAGAGAGCAACTTAAAAAAAGACAGCAATAACAGTTATCCCACTTGAACTAAAGCATTGATGAAATTTTTTCTTAAAATAATATTAAAAAAAAATACGGAAATAAATTTTTTTTTATATATTTATGAAAGTAGATGTTTTTCTGTCTACTTGGCAGAAAAACCTACTTTTCAAAAGACGTTTTCAGAATTTTAAATAATTTTTTTTATAAAATTTGGTTGAGTTTTAATTTGATATTTTAAAAATTAAAAATTTTTAACGTGACATTTGAATTCGTCTTTGAAACAAACAATTTCAAATGCATTTCCACGGACGATTTCAAAACAATAACACGTTACTGTTTTCATAATACATCATAATTTTTTTTAAAAAAAATTAATTAATAAATTTTAAATTTAAATAAATAAATTTTAAAAAAATTAATATTAATTAAAATTTTATATATTATTTTTTGATATTATTAATTATGATATTATTTTAAAATAATATTAATTAAAAATAACATTAATTAACCATATAATAATAATATTAATTTAAAATTAATAATAAATTAATTAAAAATAAAATTAATTAAAAATATTATAATATATTTTTATATTATAATAAATATTTTATATTCTAAAATATAATAAATGTATTATAACTTATTATATTATATATTATATATTATAATATAGTATAAAAAATTGAAAAAATTAAAAATAATCACCAGGTCGATACTATCTAGTCGCCAGCCCGGTACTAGTTCGGTCGACAGCCCGGTGTTGGTCCGTTCCCTTGTTCAGGACCGGTGGCAGGATCCCGACGACCGGATCGGCGATCGGATCTGTGGCATGATTGGAGCTAAACCAGTAGCAGGATCTTGGCAGCCAGTCCTGGGGCCGGACCGGCGGTCCCCGATCCGGCGGTCCCTGGTCCGGCGATCACCGGTCCGACCCCCGGTCTGGCTGCCAAGATCCTGCCACCTGTTTAGCTCCAATCATGCCACAGATCCGATTGCCGATCCGGTCGTCGGGATCTTACCATCGGTCATGAGCAAGGGATCGGACTGACACCGGGTTGTCGACCGAACTAGTACCGGGCTGGCGACCGGATAGTATCGACCTGGTGATTATTTTTATTTTTTAATTTTTTTTATTTTTATACTATATTATAATATATAATATAATAAATTATAATACATTTATTATATTTTAAAATATAAAATATTTATTATAATATAAAAATATATTATAATATATTATTATAGTATTTTTAATTAATTTTATTTTTAATTAATGTTATTTTTAATTAATTTATTATTAATTTTAAATTAATATTATTATTATATGGTTAATTAATGTTATTTTTAATTAATATTATATTAAAATAATATCATAATTAATATTATCAAAAATAATATATAAAATTTTAATTAATATTAATTTTTTACTTGTTATTTATTTATTTAAATTTAAAATTTATTAATTAAATTTTTTAAAAAAATTATGATGTATTATGAAAACAGTAACATGTGTTAATGTTTTGAAATCGTCTATGAAACAGATGATTTCAAATGTATTTGAAATCGTCTGTTCCGAAGAAGATTTTAGATATCACGTCAAAATTTTTAATTTTTAAAATATCAAATTAAATTTTATAAAAAAAAATATATTTAAAAAATTGAAAATGTTTTTTGGAAAGATGATTTCAGAATTTGAAATCATCTTTACAAAAGATGATTCCAGTCCCGCTGGCACCCCTTCAACCAGAAAGTAGATTTTTTTGCCATGTAGACAGAAAAACACCAACTTTCATAAATATATAAAAAAATACTTATTTTCATAATTTCTTTTTATGTTATTTTAAAAAAAAAATTCCAGCCTGATGCCCCCACTTCTTTATCTGAGTTGCAGCATTTACATTGTCAGGTTTCAAACTGGCAAACAATATTGGACCCAACGACTGTCATGGTGGGGTGCGTGCCCTTGTCGAGAGTTTTTTTTTCTTTTCAAAATAATATTTTTTAATAATTATTTATTAAAATAAAATAATTTGAAATATATTTATAAAAATAGAATTATTTGATTAATTAGCATGCCCGTTGTACCATCATTTCATTTGAAATGAAGCCACGTATACAGCATGCGACTTCGAATTTTGAAATAAAAATTTAAAAAATATTTAAAATATCATAAAAAAGTAAAAAAAATAAAATAAAATTGCGGGTCATACATGTAATTTCAACTTAATCCTGCATCTCTTTTTCTCAAATAAAAATTTAAAAATTATTGAAAAAATAAAAAAAATTAAATAATATATAAGTAAAGTCTCAAATTGTTATCCTAATAATATTATAAAATATTAATATTATAAAATAAAATTTATTATAATATATAATAAATTATATATTATGTATTATAATATAGTTTTATAATGCACGTGTACCAGTTACAGCGATGGTGACATCGTGTCTACTGCCATCGATGTGGAACGATGGGATGGGGCATCCGTTGAGTAGCAAAGTTGAAAGTACAAGGCTCGAGCATGACGATGCCGGTGTGAGTCCGAGATACAACGGACACCTATCCATCCATGCCCCTCGAGATTTGATTATGCTGCACAATGGATTTGACTGCTAGGCTAGCATGCGGCTCCACCGTACGCAACATTTATCGATGCGACAAGGCAAACGAAGGTCAACAGGACGACAACAGCCAACCGGCATGTCGGTGGTATCCGGTATTTCCTCTTCCTTGTTATTTTGCTCTCTTGCTCTTTTACATATTTTAGCAATTTATTTATTTAATAAATTATTTACTTATAATTCATTTTATTTATTTAATGATTTACTATTTTATATATTATTGAAATAAATATTAATAAATAAAATATTAAATAAAATAAAATATTAAATAAATAAAATGAATCATAAGTAAATAAATTATTGAAATATATAAGAGAGTAGAGAGCGGGACAACAAGAAAGAGGGAGCGGAAGCACCGGATACCATCGGAGTGCTGGGTGGTTGTTGCCATCCAGGTAGCCTCCGTCAGCCTTACCGTATCAATAGATGCCACATGCAGTGGAGTTACGCGCCATCCTGATAGCCGGACTCATCATTCAGCATGATCGGATCTTGGAGGGCCCTGGCGAGTAGGTGACGGTCATGTTTCGGGCTCACACCGACATTACCGTGCTCATGTCTCGTCGTATCTGGCCCTGCCACTCAATGGATACCTCATCTCATCATGCTACACCGACGGCACCGGATGCGACGCCGCCACTGCTACGGTCGATACACGCATATCATAAAACTATATTACAATATAAAATTTATTATATATTATTATAAATTTTATTTTATAATATTGATATTGTATAATATTATTAAGATAACAACGTGTAAAAGAAAAATGCATGATTAAGATGAAACCACAGAGGTCTCTACCTCTATCAAAATCATGTAACGAGGTAAGGTCTCCACCAAAGACACTCACGGGATTAGTAGTTGAACCCGCGATCGATTGATATAATGAGATAAGAACTTTATCAATCGGGCTACCGTCTTAGCGGTAACAACTATATTTTTATAAATATATTTCAGATAATATTATTTTAATAAATATTTATTAAAAATATTATTTTATAAAAAACAACTTCTCTTGTCAATTCCAGCTGACATTATTTACGGACCCCAGCTCGGGGCTCACACATTTCATCTCGGAATTTTGTGTCATGTCCGAGATGAGACAGTGCAGCTTGTGACGGTGTCATTCATTTGGTAGCACTGGTACATGACATTAGGTCAGTAGGTACCACGCAAAAGAATTCTATATTTTTGGCTGATGTCAATTTTGCCATAAGGTAGCCACTTACAAGATCGGAGGTCGAATGACAGAAAGGCGAAGCTCTATAACTAGGAAAAAGCTACGATGCTCGAACAACTTACCAAAACAGCTCTCAAATCTGATGTGGTACATTATATATGACCATTTTCATTATCAACTTTGATCACCTATATATATATATATATATAGATATATATGAGTCTCCCCGATAACCTCTTTCCATACGAGCATGGGAACTTTGTAACCACTCTGGAACCATGATTAATGCCTGTAGCACCACCTTATTTGCTGCTCCATGCATCACTCGGTGTGGCAGATGGTAGGAATCACATTTCACACTCACAGGAGTCAGGACTGTTAACTTATCGTAGCACCGCCTCGTCGTAATGCGAGCATTATTAAAGAATCTTATGAGTAATGTCTGAAGCAGCTTTTTTTTTTTTTCTTTCTTTCTTTCTTCTTTTCAATCGATCATTTTCTAAAAGTTTCAGCATGCATGGATCGTCTTGCACCATTGTACATATGAGTTCGAAGAAACCTTCGTAGAAATCATCCTGTAAAATTTTTCATCATTTCCATTGCATCCGAGAATACTTGCCGGGGGAGAAATCAGAATACTCGTTCCTCCTTGGATTAATTCATGCATGCAACCAATCGGTCCAATTTTTTTTTCCTCTTATCGATCAAACACCCGGTGGTGATGAAGCTATAATTTCGGTCATCAGCAAAACATGAAGATTGTACCGTCATCGGTCTTTGGTCGGGCGACCAAGAATAAGATTCGAATAAAGATAGGGAATAGGTACTGGTTTCACGAGTCCAACGGACCATCTACTGTCTACATGTGATACACCAACCGTACTCGTTGGAATCGTGATACACCAACCGTACTCGTTGGAATCGTGATGTCTCTGATAGGAGACTGGAGGGTGAGGTATTGATGGAGGACGCAGAGGACATTGTGTCAGAGTTGTACTTTTTGCCCAGGGTGAAGAATCACCAGGCAATTACATTGAAGACTCGTAGTGAAGATCGAGCAGGACAAAGTTTAATTAGTATCAAATGTCTATTGATGACTACGTACGTGAGTTGGTCGTTAATTGCCTGTTTGATGTTTTGCATGAAAGATCCTCCTGACTCTTTAGATTTACTTGGTGCTGGCTGATATTGTTATATTGGAACTCCTCCGGCTTAATTTTCATTTAATTGCCTCGTTGTTATTTTTGAGTAAACAATAGGCACCAAGTTCTTGAAGGAATTTATTTAAGTGAAGATGGTGTTTACTGATGGGAGGAGAAAGGATAAAGATTCAGGAATTGTTATCCCTTTACCGTGAAAAAGAAAGATTTAAGTATATAAACAATGAAGCAAACAAGAAGGTTAATTTAAAAGATAAAGGGATGAAACATTCATAAGACTTTATCTTTACGAGGAAAAGTCTTGAGATTCAAATTGTATCAAATGATTGAAAGAACCGTCAATTGGAGAAAAAGTACACGCTGTCCAGAATTTTCACTCTCGCATGAAACGATAAGACGAGCAGAAGGGCATAAATTTTCGGACCCTTTCAAATTATTTCATGCCTTTGAATGAACTGCTGGATACGAGCAGATTTTAGGAAATTTCAGCCCTAGTTCTTTTTTTTTTCTTCTTTTCATTTTGACAAGCAAAAAAACACTCAACGTAGAAATAAATGAACACTATATAAATGGCGCATACCTACATTTGGGAATGAATGATATCAATCTTAGATGCTATATTAGCGTGGAAAAGGTTTGGTAGGACCATATATTTGGCCATTAAATACCCTAAATAGGCTAGCATTAATGATTTATAAGATCACCAGGCTTGAAGCGGATTATTTTGATAGTGTAGAATAAGGTTTAGGACCAAAATCCATCACATTGATTTCCGAAAGTCATAACCTCGCTATTTGATGTTTGATCGAGCTAATTTTTTTTTTCAAAAATTAAAATATTTTTCTAGATTTATGATATAGTGCCAATTTACTAAAATATTGAAATGAGCCAAATTCAATTATTTAGATCCAAAATGGATCCGATCAAATTATTATTATTATTATTATTATTATTATTATTATTATTATTATTATTATTATTATTATTATTATTTAAATTGACAGGATATTCCCTTCAATCTGCAAAGAATTAGGTAGAATGACATAAGACAAAATTGATATATAACATGAGATCAACCTCTTATAAAATTTTAATTTTTTAATTTTTATTTTTATTAGTCATCTTTATTTTTGGAAACTAGTTATATTTAAATTTAAAAAAAAATGATTTTGTGCAACAAAGGACCTCACTATTATAAATGGATGTTTTATATCTCAGTTTTTAAATCATCAACAAAATAAAAAGAAACATAGACCTTACTTTTATAATTTTTAATTTTTTTTAATTTTTTTAGAGATTCAAGTTAAGTTGATTGAGAAAATTCTTTTTCCTTTTTGGCTGGATTAATTAAAAAATAAGTATCTATTAGGAAAATCTAATAGGATTAGGCTGGATTTTTCATAGAAATTGAGCCTGCGAGTTTGTCTAGCATGTTTTTTTTCCTAAAAGCCCATCCTTGTTGGCCTAAATTTTATATATGGGCATGTTGGTCTGCAAGATGAAAAAAGATCAAGGAAATCTTTCCTTTTTTCCTTAGGATTTAGGCCGGAGAAGGGTTGGATTGTTATAGACCTTGCTTAAATAGAATATGTAAACTACAGTCTAATAAGAAATTTAGCCTAATCTAACTGGATTTTCCAAACAGGTTCTAAGAAGAGAATTTCATTTTTTTTGGTAAAGCGGAGTATTCAAACTACTGCTCTAGAGTGAATACAATCAAAATAATCAAAAAGGATAATATCCCGAAGAAGGACGGGGGAATCGTCCAACCGAGTCAACATGACATCACCTAAGTTTCTGGCAATATAGGAAGCCACCTAATCAGCCACAGAATTAGCCTTCCTATAAACATATCGGACAATAATCGTCGTGCAACCTTACAAGAGGAGAGCAAGGTCACGGATAATGGGGTGCGAGGGTGTCGACCCCTGAGCCTCCCGAATCCATGGCATGACAATAGCTGAATCACCCTCAATAATGACCCGATCCAGGTGTAATAACTCGGGGCATACATAATACCCGTCCAAGCATCTTGAAGCTCTGCCATAGGAACTGCCGAGTCAAAAAGATAACACCCACCAACAGCAACAAACCTAACCCTAGAAGCATGAATAACAAAGGCCGCACCCCCTGGCTATCCTTGACGCTACCATCAAAATTGACCATGAAGAAACTCGGAGGAGGAGGTTTCCAAGAAATGAAAACCCGGTGAGGCACTCGAAGAGCCAAACTGGAACCCCAAATTTCTATAGTCCTAGTCAACCTCAAATACTCCTCCCCGTGAGCCCGAGCTTTCTCAACAATAATCCCAGTGTAGCATATAGAGGAGCTAAAGATGATAACATTCCATGTAAGACAAATATGGTAAGCAATATAGACCATAAAAGTAGAGGAAGGATCATGAATATTCGACCGGAGGAAGCTGAGGAAGGTATCCGCCAAATCCATATAATGCATAAAATGCTTCTCAAACCTAGCCTGATGGGGACATCTCAAGCACGGATCTTGGAGCAAGCATAATTCTTGGAGTGGCACAGATCTTGAAGCATTTTTTGGAATAAATTTATTTCGGATTTATCTTTTGTTTAAAATTTGAATTAGGATTTGGTTGGTTAGGATTGATATATGGATAGGCTTATCTTATCCTATCTTATATTTGAATTTAATTCGTTCTTATCTTTTTATCTTGTATTCAAATTCAAATGAGGGTTGGAAAATCTATAAATACCACCCTCAGCCTTTTGTAATGAGGAGGATGGATGAATAAAATTTCTATTGTTCTGTGTGAAGGATCTGTGTGATCCTAGGGTATTTGTATGATCCCTTCTCCATCTTCCCAGGGTTTCTGTGTGATCCCTGATTTTGGGCATCTGTGTGAGCCCAGGGCATCTATGTGAGCCCCTTTGCTATGTGCTTGTTCTTCTAGGGCATCTGTGTGAGCCCCTTTGCTATGTGCTTGTTCTTCTTGGAGAATCTATGTGAACCCCAGTATTTTTCTTAGCCCTGCACCCTCTTCTTTCCTCCTTCTTTGCAAATCCTAATCTCTGGTGACTTTCATGCTCGCCAGCGATCCAGTCCAATCCCTGTCCCGCATCAAGTGGTATCAGAGCTAAAGGATTAGGATTTTTCTGTTTCATCACCGGCCCACTGTTCTCTTTCTTCCCTGTTTCAAATCTCGTCCACGGATCCTTCCCCAACATCGACGTCGGACCACCCTCCCCCCAGCCGGTCACCCACCACCATTCCTCCCTTCCAGCCCTCACCCATGTTTTCTGCTTCGTCTATGCCAAGCTCTCCAAGAACTGCCTGCAGCCCATTTTCAAAGCACAGATTTCAAAGCACACCGATCTCAAAGCTGCACCATTTTCAAAGCAAAGTTGATTAAAAAAAAAATCATGGTTATGTCAAGCTAAAAGTTTGGAGTTCCCGGAACTGAAGTCAAGCTGAAGCTGGAGCCTGACCCAAACTCGACAGAGTCGAGTTTTTTCCCCACCGTAGGAGAATGATGGGGACATCTCAAGCACGGATCTTGGAGCAAGCATAATTCTTGGAGTGGCACAGATCTTGAAGCATTTTTTGGAATAAATTTATTTAGGATTTATCTTTTGTTTAAAATTTAAATTAGGATTTGGTTGGTTAGGATTGATATATGGATAGACTTATCTTATCCTATCTTATATTTGAATTTGATTCGTTCTTATCTTTTTATCTTGTATTCAAATTCAAATGAGGGTTGGAAAATCTATAAATACCACTCTCAGCCTTTTGTAATGCGGAGGATGGATGAATAAAATTTCTATTGTTCTGTGTGAAGGATCTGTGTGATCCTAGGGTATCTGTATGATCCCTTCTCCATCTTCCCAGGGTTTCTGTGTGATCCCTGATTTTGGGCATTTGTGTGAGCCCAGGGCATCTATGTGAGCCCCTTTGCTATGTGCTTGTTCTTCTAGGGCATCTGTGTGAGCCCAGGGTATCTATGTGAGCCCCTTTGCTATGTGCTTGTTCTTCTAGGGCATCTGTGTGAGCCCCTTTGCTATGTGCTTGTTCTTCTTGTGAAATCTATGTGAATCCCAGTATTTTTCTTAACCCTGCACCCTCTTCTTTCCTCCTTCTTCGTAAATCCTAATCTCTGGTGACTTTCATGCTCGCCAGCGATCCAGTCCAATCCCTGTCCCGCATCATAGCCATCCACCAAACCTGCCAAGCCCTTGGGCACAGGAACAGAGCATGTACCAGTGACTCTCCATTTGCCCCATAAGTCAGGCAAGAGGGGGGCAGGTGAAGACCTTTAGCTAAAAGAAGGGATCTCATCGGGAGACGATACCAAGTAACTTTCTACAAAAAGAGAGACAGTCTAGGATGTATACAAAGAGACTATATCCATCCAATATCGAGTCTTCTCTATGACTCAGGGCAAAATAAAGGGATCAAATCTGATAGCGGGGCTCTTGGAATAATGGATGACCTCCAAACAGCAATATCACGACAAGGATGGATAAGCAAAACTATAAATAAAACCTGCTAGCCAAGAATATCTTCAAAAGCCTGAAAGACCAATAGAGGATTCCACATAGTACTATCATGATTAAAGAGATCCATGATAGACATGGTATGTGGAATATCCATAGAGAGAAATGTAGGCCACTAGGCCAAAGGAACATCCAAAATCCAAGAGTCTATAAAATTAATCAGCCTTCAATCCCCCATATCCATCTCTTCTATTGAAGAATAGGCTGGGTCCTGGCTGCCATCTCTCTCCAGATGGGAGAACAATGCTGGCGAGTAGTGATAACCCCCTCTGAGAAAGTAGAAATAGGGGCGTATATAGGCTTCATCATTGAGGTCCACATACTATCCGGGCATAAGAATAGTCTGGTAACATGTCTCGCTAAGAGGGCCTCTCGTTTAACGAGAAACGAGTGAATACTCAGGCCTCCATCCCGAATAGGCTGACAAACAATATGCCACCCCAGAAAGTGTACTCCCCACCTAGCATAGGCATTGCTCCATAAGAAAGACTGAATGATTAGTTCTACCTTAATAATAATTATTGCCGTCCTCACCGTCATGGCCTGCAGCTCTGATGTGGTGCCGGACCTCAACTCCATCTTTCGGAATCTGGTGGTTCCCAGTCCTGCAAGACAAAGTTAGAGACCTGGGCCGGGAATTTTGGTAAGGGCACTCCGACGATCAAGTCAGCGAACGGTAAAGAGAAACAGATCCCCCAAGACGGATTCCTATTCGGTCACCATGCTTGGAGGAGAGTATTCAGTAAAAGATTGAGTAGGAGTGGTAGGAGAGGAGCGAGACTCGAGCTGGGGAGGCTATGCCCATCGGGACTCTCTCCGGGAGTCTCTTGGAGGGCCTTCGAGCCTTCTTGTCGCTTGTCTCTCCTTCTCCGCCCTTTTCCGTGCTTACCTCGTTCTCGCCTACTTGGTCCTCCTTTTAGATCGCCAGTTTCCCGCCTTCTTGCCTCGATCTTCCTCCTCTTAGGGTGCTTGAGGGTCAACGGCATCTGTGGCCATGCTCCCGAGGTCATTTCCCCTTATAGTAGGGAGTTACATAGCAACCCTTATTTTTCTGGTGGGTTATCATGGTTGGGAAAGTTTAGCAAGGCCTTGATCCGGGGGCAGCCACCCTTGGGTCTGAGGTCCCTAACACGGCCTTCTCTTTGTGGGTGGTGCAGGTGGCCGGATGTAGGACTTGGTGCTTCGATCGGGGCACTTCTTCCCGAATGGTGCAAACGACGGTAGGTACACCTTTCTAGCTTTGGGGTGTTGCACTGGACACATCGTACTGCACGTGCCAACTTCGATTGCAGACTTGGTGTTGACGACCTTTTTTCTTTCGCAATGCTTCTATGGAACGGGCTCGACTTCGATCGAGATGGGCTCGACCCTTGAGGAGCCACCTGACGAAGGAGCTGGAGGGAGCTCTACTTCGGCCGAGGTGGGCTCAACCCTTGGGAAGCCACCTGGCGAAGGAGCTGGAGGGAGCTCGACTTTGGTCGAGGTAGGCTCGACCCTTGGGGAGCCACCTGGCGAAGGAGCTGGAGGGAGCTCGACTTTGACCGAGGTGGTTTCGACCCTTGGGGAGCCACCTGGCGAAGGAGCTGGAGGGAGCTCAACTTCGACCGAGGTGGGCTCGACCCTTGGGGAGCCACCTGGTGAAGGAGCTGGATGGAGCTTGACTTCGGCCGAGATGGGCTCGACCTTTGGGGAGCCACCTGGTGAAGGAGCTGGAAAAGAAATCTGACATGGCGACATCTACCAGCCTCGCTGCTTGCCAAATCTGAGGTGTGCTCCATGTCAGCGGTCTTGCTACATCAATAATAAACTTGGAAATAACTGTTTTGGAAAGCATATATAACAGAAGAGAAGAGAGGACAGACTGATCAAAGTGATCCTACTCATGAAAGAAAGGGCTATACCTTGCGAGCCCTCCACCCTCTCTTGAATTGCCTGAATCACCTGACCATAATCCTTTTTATGGAGACTACCCCCGGAGATGAGAATTCCCTTTTAGTCTTGGCTCATCATTCATTTGAAAGAAATTGGAAAGAGTAGAAAATCTATTTGCCTATCTTAACTACCGTTATTATTATTATTATTAGCGGGTGATCGTATCATTTTAGTATAAGTACAATCCAAGTGACCGAAGTACAAAATATCCTAAGGGTCCGAGGACAAGCATCATCTTCATACCAAGTCTACTTTATGGTATGGTCAGCAACAAAGGAAGTAACCCAATTTATCGTATTGTTCATCTTCATGTGTCGAATAGATACCATGATTGAATAACTAAGAAAACTCCATATATCATGAAGGATCGGATGGATCTCCGAATGCCCAATGGTATAACTTTTGTAATAGCATAGCCTTGTATCGTTACACATAGCCATCACATCATTGATCTCGTAGACTTATAACACGCACTCATTTTTGAAATATGACGAGATATTATCGGTATGATATATGGTACATTATGATGACGAATAAGGATTATATATGTATATCTTTAAAATAAATTTTTTTATCATAAAATTTTTTAATAAATATTTACGAATCTAACATGATATGAAATATATTTATAAAACTAGTGTAATTTCATATACATGGCGACCACATCAAAAATTGCAGGTTGAATCTACAACTTCAAATTTTAAAATAAAAATTAAAATAATTTAATAAAATTAAAAATTAAAAAAATTAAGAGAAGTTGCAGGTCATCTCAAGTAAAGTTGCAGGTCATACCCGTGGCTTCATCTTATTTCTGCATATTCATTTTCTAAATAAAAATTTTTAAAAAATTTTAAAAAAATAAAAAATATATAATAAAGTCATAAATTATTTCCTTAATAATAATATAAAATATTAATATTATAAAATAAAATTCATTGTAATATATAATAAAATATAAATATTATAATATATTAAATTATAAATTATAAATGACATTATAAAATATAATAAATATAATAAATATTTTATAATATAATATAAAATTTATAATTTAGCCGGTGCCAGTTCGGTCGCCAGTTCGTCCATCAAGCCAGTGCCAATCTGGTTGCTAAGCCAATGCCAGTCCGGTCACCAGTCCACCTATCAGGTCAGTGCCAGTCCAGCTGCCAGCCTAGGGCTAGTCCGGTTGCTAGTTCGATCGTCAATCTGGCCACTAGTCTGATACCAGTTCGGTCGCCAGCTCAGTGCTAGTCCAGTTTCCTATCTGGTACTAGTTTGGTCACCAATTCGGTTGCCAATCTGGTCACCAAGCCAGTGCCAGTTCATCGCCAGCCCGGTCGCCAGTCTTGTGTTAGTCCAGTCGGCAGTCCGGCAGCCAGTTCGGTATTAGTCCAGTCGCTAGTTTGCTTGTTAGGACAGTACCAGTCCGTCGCCAGCCCGATGCTAATCTTGTTACTATTCCGATCACCAGCCTGGTACCAGTTCGATCGCCAGTCCGGTCGCTAGGTCAGTGCCAGTTTGGTCATTATTTCGGTAGCCAGCTTGGTACCAGTTCGGTCGCTATTTCGATCGTCAGTTCGGTGCCAATCCAGTCACAGTTCGCTTGTCAGGTTGGTGCCAATTCGGCTGCCAGGCCGGTGCCAATTTGGCTGCTAGCCCGATGCTAATCCAATATCTAGTCTAGTCGCCAGGTCGATGCCAGTTCGACTGCCAGCTGGTGCCAGTCCGATCACTAGTCCGATGTCAGGCTGGTACCAGTCCGATCGCTAGTATGATTGCCAGTCCGGCCATCAGGTAGGTGCTAGTCCGATCGCTTGTTCGGCCACTAGTTTGGTACCAATCCAGTTGCTAGTCCACTTGTCAAGTCGGTGCCAGTCTGCTTGTGAGGTCGGTGCCAATCCGGTCACCAACCTGGTGCTGGTCCGGTCACTAGTTCAACTATCATGCCAGTGCCAGCTCGGTCGCCAGACTAATGATCTAACTGACGACCAGATTAGCGATCGAACTAGCACCGGGCTGATGATCAAACTGGCACCAAGATGGTGGCCGAACTAACGACCGAACTGGTACTGGCATGGTGGCCAGACTGGCAGTTGAATTAGCGACCGGACTAGCACCAAGCTAGTGACCGAACTTACGATCGGACTGGCACCAACTTGGTAGCCGGATTGGCGAGTAGACTGATACCGAACTAATGACTGAACATACACCAGCTAAATTATAAATATAATATAATATATATTTTACAATATAATTTATAATTTATAATTTATAATTTAATGTACTATAATATATTTATTATATTTATTATAATATTTATTATTCTATGTTATTATTAAGATAATAATTTATGATTTTACTTATATATTTTTTATTTTTTAAAATTTTTATTTAGAAAAAGTCATGGATTATACTTATATTTTTTATTTTTTATAATTTTTATTTTATTATTTTATTTTAAATTTTTTTATTTTTATTTTAAAATTTAAAGTTACAGATTCAATCTCCGTTTCTGATGTGGCTGCCACGTATACAAAATTATTTTAGTTTCTTAAATATATCTTAAACAACGTTAGGTTGATAAATATTTATTAAAAAAATATTATTATAAAAAAAAATTAAAATAGATAATGTGATAGTTTTGGCATCAGATTTTAATGTTAAATTCCTTTTATTTACCATCCGTTGCTCCGAAACACCGTCCGTTACTCGAAGTTCTCAGCTTTTGGGGTGGCCTCCAGCGCTTATCGTCATCTGCGAGACTGTGAAGTGGAAGTGAAGGCATGTGATGCCCGAGACCCTCTCGCCTTTAAAAAATTTTGGCTGCTAATTATGTACGTTGAATTTCTGTCTGCTGTTGAGATTGTCAGTGCCTTTAAACTTTTGATTGCCAGCATTGGTGCAAGAAAAAATGAGGATAATATTATAAAAAAAGTTTTAATTTTTTTCTAAAAAAATGAAACAACTCGAAGAAGGCAGATCTCCAACTCTTGTGCTAGTGTGATCTGGGCAGCTTTTTAAGGAACGAATTGTTGAACAAACTTAGATTTTATTTAGAATTGCTGTTGATCATAGGATTTTTAAAATTTTTGAAAGTAAAATTTTTAGTGCTTTCAAATACAAATAAATATAAAAAAATTATTTGTTATTTGATAATTGTTGCGGTGACTTCTCTTGGACCGGGCTCGGTCGGCTGTGCTGGAGCACTCTCCTCCTGGTCGACCTGCAACAAAGTCCCCAGGCGCCGGTGATGTTCCGGCAGGGGACACTCTGATGCCTAAGTTAGCAGGAGCTTGAAGGCAACATAATGGAGGAATCAGAGAGGTAGCGTGTAGAGAAGGAAAAGTGTACTTAACTCAAAACGGAGTCCCCCGGGTACCTTATATAGGCGCGGAACAGTCCAAAATCCGTTAGGAAAGAGGCCAAGAAAGATCGATCTATCCCTAGGAGAATCTGGAGAGTGGCCACATGACACCCAGATGGGGTAGCATTGTGGAAGTGGTGGAGCAGTGCTGCTGATATGGCAGTATTTCATTATAACTGAAAGAGGTTTCTGAAATTTTCTGGGCCCTAGAGTGAGTCGGTCGGACGTCGACTGGGAGGGCCAATCGATCCTTCGAGAGGGAATGTTTGTCGGAACTTTAGTGAAAAGCAGTGAGCCGGATCTCTGCAGAAATGGGTCGCTCGGACCTCTATAAAAATGGGTCGAACTTCTGAAAGAGAACAGTGGGTCGGATCCCAGCATGAGTGGATCGTTCAGACCTCTTCTCCAGTAAGTCGGACTTCCGAAGGAGAGCAGTGGGCTGGATCCCAGCAGGAGTGGGTCGTTCGGACCTCTACTCCAGTAGGTCGTACTTTCGAAGGAGAGCAGTGGGACGGATCCCAGCAGAAGTGGGTTGTTTAGACCTCTACTTCAGTGGATCGGACTTCCAAAGGAGGTGTCTTCATCGGAGCTTAAGAAGAGCGGCCCGGTCGGACTACAAAGAGGGGCCGGTCCAGTTCGGCGATGAGCCGGTAGGGTATAACAATAATCATATTTATAAAATATGTTAAAATTTTAATATATATATATATATGATAATTAAAATAAAAAATATTTTTAGTATGATAAAATGATTATAAAAAAATTACATAATATTATATAATAAAATAAAATAAAATAAAATAATATATTAAATTATTATTATATTATATAATATTATTATCAAATAATATAGTATAATAATATAGTATTATACTATAGTATATTATTTTATAATTATAATGTAATATAATATAATGGATTATAATCTAATTTAATAATAAAAAATAATATAATATATTATAATATAAATTTATAATGATATTATATTATATTTATAATAATATGATATGATATGATATAAGATGTAATTATGAGATTTTATTGGTATGTATTTGGTTCTTTAAAAATTTTATTTAAATAAAAATAATTTTCAGATATCGACAAGAAAATATTTTTGAGAAGAATTTTTAAAATGAAGTTTTTTCTAAGTATACCTCTTTAGCTTTTTAGTAAAACTAAAATATTTTTTTAATTTTTTATAAAATATTATTGTACTATCTAAAAATATTTTTAGAGAATTTAAAATATTTTTTGTATTCAGAAAATTTAATGAAATAGAAACTTAGCCTATTACGTGTGCTATAGACAAAAACAATAAAAAAAATGTCTCACCATTGTTTTTAAACTAAAAAATTTTGCAATTAGTTTGATACATTATGGTTAAGCAATTTTTTTTTTTTTCAGTTCAAAATACTCAAAAAAAAAAAAAAATTATTTTTTGCTGTACCAAACCTTTCCATATCCACCGGGAAATTTCTTGTGGATTGTTATCTTGACTATGTTTGTGGTCAACACTGAACTTGAGTCTGAACTTTGATCCACAACCGAAGTGGTGGACAGCACGGCAATTTGAAATGGCGGTGTGAGATGCTTTCCGCGGGCAACTTCCCGTGCTAGCCATCAAATTGCCCTGCTATCCGTCAACAGGCCCTTAATGTGTCAGATAGGAAGCATTAATTATTATTATCCTCTGATCCACCCCTATTTACATCTTAGCTAGTGGTTTGATGCCTGCCGACGCCCACGGATGAAAGGGATGGTGGTCAGCTTTGCCTTACCAATCGATCATGGATCCAAGTTATGATTTTATGAATAATTTGATTAAATTTAAAATTAATTCTGGAACCTATGATAATTAGTATGAATGACAGATCAGGATCTCTTCTTTTATTTCCGTTCTAATTATCGATATATTAGTGGTATCTGATTGACATACTCATCATTAGATGGAGAGACACTGCAAAAATCTAAGTATGTCGCATCGAATATTATCGGACAAGATTAAGACCTGCAGGATAGCTATTTTGGGATTCATCTCCTTTCTCTTTTATTCAAAAAAATAAAAAAATAAAAAAAATAGAGGGCCATGAACTTTTTTAACTAGGACTATTCAATAAATTGAAATATGCCTCAGAATTTAATGAGATCCTTCATCGGTGCAGAAAAATAATGCACTATATTCGAAGGTAGCATTCTTTGTCAAATTACGTGGCTGAGAAATTAATGAGGATCCTTGCGGTGCAATAAAATAACACACTACATTTGAACGTAGCATTCTATGTCAAATTATCCGAAGCGTTTAGCATTGGAGTTCCATGTAATAGGACAATACTTTAAAAATTATAGGTATAACTAAATAAAATTAACAAGTTTTTTAAATATTATAAAATATTTATAAGATATGTGAAATCAAAAATAAACTTGAAAGCATGCAACATATTATCATAAAACATAATTTTATACATTTTGCACGAAAATTTAAAAATACTATTCCAAGATACGGCCAGGATCATTGGCATGTGAGCACGATCATAAAAAAAATTGATAAAGATTCTTTCAATATCCATAGAAAAAATTATAAAAATTTTAAAAGAGAAAATATTAGACGATAGAAAGAGAAATATGAAAAGTAGCATATATTTTTAGGCCTCCTAGATACTTTTTTTATAACCAATCAATTTAATCGTTCAGAATTTTACTGACTCGATAAAGTTTATAATAAAGAGTTCAATGATCAAAAATTAAAAAATCTAATGATTAAAAAATTAAAAGACTGGCGGTTACAAAATTAAAAATCCAATCGTTAGAAATTAAAACTTTAAATTTAATTGGTTGGGAGAATTTTGGATTTTTTAATAATCTCTCTCAAAATTTTTAAAAAATAATAATAAAATATAAATTTTTGAATGCTTATACTATACAATGGATGAAGTATCTTTATAAGACTTAACATCACTTAGTGTGAATAGTTTACATCTAAAGGAATTAAAGTGAATCAGAGCTTGAACTAAATTTTTTTAATCCAGACTTCAACTATCATATACATAATATATAATTCTTCTTCTCGAGTTTGTGTATTAATGGTTATGCATATATATATATTTTGGTTTTAGGAACTTTAATTTTTTGTCATTCATTGATAATATTATGCTAAGTAGTCTTGTGTAGCACTAGCATGATTCCACCTCTGTCGAAGTCGAGCCTCTCTCTGCCACTTTGCCAGGTGTCCACCCATGAGGGGTCCACCTCAGCCGAAGCTGGCGGCCCCCTGCTCCCTCGCCTGGTGGCACCCCAAGATGGGTCCACCTCTGCCGAGGCCAAGCCGGGCTCTTATGCTCCTTCGCCAGGTGGCACCCCAAGACGGGTCCATCTCGACCGAAGTTGAGCCCCTCTCTCTCTCTCACTTCGCCAGGTGTCCACCCAGGAGGGGTCCACCTCGACCAAAGCTGATAGCCCCCGCTCCTCCACCAGGTGGCGCCCCCTGATGAGTCCACCTTGGCCGAAGTCAGCCCTACTTTGTAAAGCTCGAGGAGGTAGAGGCACGATTCACAAGGTCATCGATAGGATCGGCATGCGTCGCGTCCCGTACAGGACGCCAGTATGGCCTGCAGCGGTACGCGAAACCTCGTTTACATCAGATAAGCAGGGCCCCGTGATCGAGGAATAAAATCCTTACGGGCAGGAGCCTGAAACACGAGAAACCCATCGTCAACACCCCGAAAGGAGGGCTCCCACACTCGGCTCAAGGTCTCGCCAGATTCCCCCTTTCGTGACACACAGCGAACGAAGCATACCGGCCGCTTAACTCCCAAACTTGAAGGAGAAGGGGAAGGATCCAGAGATCTCGGGGAGCCTCCGGGAGTGGACGGGGGCTGAAGGCGGTCCGGTGGTATAAGAGAGACGGTAAAAGCGAATGGAAAGGTAAGCGAAAAAAGAGGGAGAACACCGAGAGAACAATCCAGGGACCCCCGGAAGTCCCCAGGCGCAAGCTCGGCGAACCCGGTGCAAGAATCTAGGCTTCAACCCCTCTCTTCCTCACACTTCTTTCATCTAAATCTCCTCTGAGCACGGGAATCCTTCGGGAACCCGCCTTAGGGGATCTGTTCCATCTTGCCACTCCCTAACTTGATCGTCGGAGTGCCCCCACCGGAATCCCCGACCCGAGTCTCTGACCTTGTTTTTGCAGGACTAGAGGCTTGGAGATCTCGAGATAGGAGAGTCCGAGAACTGGCGCCAGCTCACGAGCTACAGACCACTGTGGTAAGATCGGCAACAATATATATATATATATATATATATATATATATATATATATATATATATATATATATATATATATATATTTATGTATATGTATGTACATATGTATGTATGTATATGTATGTATGTATATGTATGTACATATGTATGTATGTATATGTACATATATATGTATATATATGTATATGTATATATGTATGTATATGTATATATACATATCTATATGTATATATATATGTATATATGTATATGTATATATATATGTATATATGTATATGTATATATGTATAGCATATAATGACATGAACATGCTACTATAATTATTTAAATTCCAGAATGTTGATGCCTGGGCCTTGTGAGAGGGAGACATTTCTTCCTTTTCTTTTCAAGGTATTGTTTATTTTAAACTAATAGCTAGTAAAGAACGTACTGCCCCATATTGTTTTCTTGAAAAATTCTAGAGTTTAACATTCGTAAACATTGTCACGTCCCGAATTCAGCATCGAAATCGGCACGCGACCGGCTGCACAAATCCTAGGTTTTATCCTAGAGATCATGCAAGGCCTGGGTACACAAGAGTCCCTTACCTCAAAAAAAACTCATTCATCACCAAGCCTGAATATCTGCACGACTCTGTGAAAGAAGAAAGTAGGGATGTGAGCTCTACAACCCAGTAAGGTTTCCAAACGATCACCAATAATAATATACATGTATATGAAAACAGCAAAACATTAGCATAACATATGACGAAATCAACAATTCAGATTTCATGTTTAACCAAAAACTTTGAAATTTTTCTTTTTTATTTATATTTTTCCTTTCAGAATTTCCATTATTTAACCATTATCTTTAGGGTTCTGGACTAGCCATGGTCACACTCCAGCCTGTGACTGGCATACTATTGTCACACTCCAGCCTGTGACGGGCATACTGTTGTCACACTCCAGCCTGTGACGGGCACACAAATTGTCACACTCCAGCCTGTGACGGGCACACTGAGAAACCACGGTACCGCCGTGGCATGGCTAGTCCAAACACCAGTTCACTTAACACTTTATCATTTCTTCTCACATAGTCAGATCATGTCACTTTCAAACGATCGATATCACGATCAAACACATTTCAAGATCACTTGGCAAATGCAAACAGCATTAACAACAAACTCGTTCCGTAACCCGGAAATCAAATCATGTATCCGAAAACTACCATGCATGAAAAATATTTAATATATGCTCGGATCAAATCAGGTCATGTAAAATATATTAATATTGCGGGTAATCAAGTTTAGAAGTCCTTACCTTCAACCGCTAACCCAAAATATCCGGTATCAATCTATACCCAAAATTCGTCCAAATCCTTCCTGCTCAAAAGATTGATCTTCTACAATAATAAATAAATTCATCAAATCGGTTCCCCCCGCCCGATTTTCTCTTTCCTCATCTTCCAAACCAAAATTCCTTCCCTCTCCCCTTCTCTCTCTTCTCCTCTTTCTTTTTCTTCCTTCTTCTCTCCTCTTTTCCCTTCTCTTTCTCTCTCTTCTCCTCTCTTTTATGGCTCTCTGCAGGCTCTTCCCTGCTTCCTATCGACGTCCTGTTTAAAAAGAGGAGAAAAACACATCCAAAATCACCTCAAACGTAACCTAAGAAGTTCAAAACCATTAAAATATCTCCCCGGCCGTCATATATGAGATCGACGCCTCAAACCACGTCCAAATCCGAATCCAAAAGCACCTAATCAAGCCTAAACTCCTTCGGACCAATCTCAGCTGTTCGATCGGACGATCGGACGGTCCAGATCGCTCAGAAATCCCATGGACCGCCATATACCGCGAGAAATGGCTAGCAAACGCCTGGGAAACGCGTGGGAAACGCCCACGCGACAGCCGGCTCGGGCTAGGCCGAGCCCACGCGCCCGCGTGCGCCGCGCGCGTGGACCTGGGCCGCGCCTCGCGCGCCCGTCGCGATGGGTCGGGCCGCGCACTGCGCGCCCGCGCGCCGCCCACCCGCCACGCGTCGCCAACGCTCGCTCCCCGCGCTCCTCGCGCCGCACCAGCTCGCGCCTGGCCGCGGCGTTGTTGCACAGCATCGTTGGGCCGGTTCGGCAAGCGGGCCAGCAGGCTTTTTTTTTTTTTTTTTTTTTTCTGGATGTTACACGTTAACAGACTATATATACAGGTTAATAAACAGGAAAGATACATGGTACTTAACAACCAAACGTGAAAAGATAGTTCAAAGTTCAAATGTGTCTTGTAGGGATGCCTAATAAATTTCTGACATGCACATTGCAAGTTTTGAACAGAAGACATTCTCTAAAATAGTTGAAAGACATCGTAGTACCATAAATAAATAAATAAATTATTAAAAATGAATCATAACTCTAACATAATATCCAAAAAATCTCCTTTACTAGGTCTCAAGAATTAGTCCTTTAAGCATCTTAAATCATGTAAATTCAAACAGTGAAGATTTTGCCATACTATCCAGCATTAGCTAATCAGGAAATATGTAGGATCATCTTCAAGATTCTATCAGGTTTCTCATGAATAAAATGTGTGAATGTTACCTTTAAAGGAAAAAAAAAGAAAAGAAAAAGGATCCAACATCTTTTATGTGCATTGTGAGTGGTTACATTATTAGTAGCAACAGAAAAATAGGCTGAAAACAAATAATAGCAGCAACAATCTCAAAATGTAAATTTAATATTTCATCTAATCCAACCATCCAAATCTAAGATTGATCGGATTTTCTCTCTAATTTTTCTTAGAATTATCATGATGAACACTAATTCTGATGACCTTCTTTCAATTGTTCCCAACTTCCCAATGAAAGCAACTTTGCGAAAAGAAGTGTCACGCCTCAAACCCAGTGCCAAGATCGGCTACGCGATCGGTTGCATAACCTTGGTATCACTCTAAAGTTCATACTAGGCTTAAGTATACAAGATTCTCATCATTTTCAAAAATTATATTAATTAACAAAATATTATTAAATAATTTAATAATTACTGAATAATCAACTGTTCAAATTATGACCACTAAATGATCAACTTGTTTATTACATGGATATCAAAAACATAACTAACTAAACAATCTAAAATTCTGATACTTGATCTCACACTCGGCCCGACTCTTGCTATGTATCTTGCTTCTCTAGAAGAAAAATAAAGAAGTAGAGAATACGCTTTATAGCCTAGTAAGGACTTTATACAGTCACACCAATAATAATATAATTTGGAAGTAACAAGAAAATAATAGAGTATCATGTCATGCAACGAAAACAACTCAATGCCAAGTATAACAAAATCTTTGATAATATCATGTTTTTTTTTTTATGTTTTCATTTAATTATCCTTCTTCTTTAGGGTTCCGGACTAACCACGATCATACTCCAGCTCATGAATAGCAATCTCAGCATCACACTTCAGCTTATGACTGGCAAGTTTGTTGTCACATTCCAGTCCTATAACAGGTAATCTCATTATCACATTCCAGTCTGTGACTAGCAATCTCATTGCCACACTTCAACATATAATTAGTAATCTCATTATCATACTCCAGCCTGTGACTAGCAATTTTATTATCAAACTCCAGTCTATAACGGGTAATCTCATTATCATACTCCAGCTTGTGACTGACAATCTCAGTAACCACGGTCTTGCCCATAGTATGGCTAGTCCAAACACTTCATTCTCTTGATTAGCCTTTATTAATTCATGTCATACCGTCAAGTCATGTCATTTTAAGTTTTTCAATGATCGACATCGTGATCCAAATCATCCAAAATAATTTTGCTAATGAAACATGGTATACAGGAACATAAATAATAATAATAATAGCCATCACACTGTCCGTCATGAGGAATCAAAATTTATCATGCATACAATCATGCTTACTAATGCTCATATTCAGGGATTAAATCATGCCATATAAGATATATTTATAAAATTGGTAATCATATACAAGAAAACAGTGTTTTAGCACAATTTTGCAACCAATTTTTTTGGTTATATTTGTGACTTATTTTGCAACCGATTTTTCAACTGATTTATTTTCTTAATAATTTAGCAACCGATTAAAATCGGTTGCGAATGCAGTTGCAAGATTCCCATTTTTTAACTAATTTTGAAACCGATATTTTCTGATACAATTTGCAACCGATTTTGCAACCAATATTTTAAATTAAAAATAAATTATTTAGTAATATATAAATTACATAAATTAGCAACCTATATATCAGTTGCAAAAATTGATTAATTTTTTTAAATAACAAAAAAAATTTAAAAAAAAATTAAAAATTGATCGAAGCTGAAATTCATTTAAAAATAAATTTTTAAGTTTATTTTTTAAGTTTGCAACCAAATTTTTGGTTACAAAATTTTATTTAAAATAAATTTTAATTTTCTTTAGAATTTTGCAACCAAAAATTCGGTTGCAAAAAAATGATCATTTAAAAATATTTTTTTAAGTTTATTTTTTAACTTTGCAACCAAATTTTTGGTTGCAAAATTTTATTTAAAATATATTTAATTTTCTTTAGAATTTTGCAACCAAAATTCGGTTGCAAAAAATATTTTTTTTTATAAAAAATTTCTTGGAAATTTTTGGTTGCGAATTTAATTTTAAAACATATATTAATTTTTTTATTTATTGCAGCCGAAAAATCGGTTGCAACAATTTATTTAAGTTTTAAAGTAATACCCTCGCACCCGCGCTTTCCCCTTCATTCTTTGATTAAATCCCCAAATCCCCTCAGCCCCTCTCTAGTCTAGATCGCCGGTGGTCCAATCTCCGGTGTCACTGCATCACCCCTCTCCCCGTCCGGCCATCCGCGACTTTGGCATCATCCCTCGCTAGATGTTGCTGCTCCGACATCTGCTTACACCTCCGGCTCTCCCTTCCTCAGATCCAAGCTTCGCCGGCTGCCGTTACTCGGACATGATCCTCCAGCAGCGCTGCCTTCATCGGATCCGAGACCCGCCGGCCGGCACTACCCCGACATCGACCCCCCGTAGCTACCTTTCTTGGATCTGAGCTTCGTCGACCACCAACATCGTCGATCATCCCCCATCGGCTGCCACTGGCTTTTTCCAATATTATTTCCATCCTTTGTCTTCCTCGGATCCGAGCCCCACCGGCCGTCGTTCCTCCTACAACATCCTCAAGCGTTGCCACCAACATCTTCCCTTGCCCGAGCTCGCCGGCTGCTACTACCCCTGTCCCGATATCGTTCAAATCTTTGCGGCTTTGTCTTCCCCGGATCCAAGCGGCCGAGCCCCTACCACAGTGCCACAAAATCGATTAAACCCTGTCCCCATTCTATTTCCTTATCCAAGATTTGAATTTAAGTTGAATTAAAGGCGGCTATCTTAGTCTTAGTTCCTATTGTTACTAGATGGTAATATTTCCTCTACATGAACAAAACCACATATTACCTGGGTTCTTCTATATGCCGGACATATTAGTGCCAAACATGTATCAATTCTTGCATGGCTACCAATTCTTTTATGATTCTTGCAAATGAAGACTTCTCACTTATTGAAAATATATGAAAGTATAATAACTTTTAATCTTGCTACTTCTGACTGAAACATCATAAAGAAAATTAATAATTAATTAGGATACCATACAGGTATATGTATGTAAAAATATGTCTTTGATCCGGGGACGATCATGTGTAGATAGATGAGTAACATCCAAAAGACATGCCCTTTTGTTTAATTGGACAAATGTATTATTTTTTATGTATGCAGTAATAAAGGTTTATAAATTATATGGGATTTTGTCCATCAAAAGACTTATGTGATTTGACTGTTTCGATTCATGTTCGTTGGACTCTCCCTTATAAGTTGAATAATCTATGCTATACCCATTTCAGTCAGATAAAGATACGGCACTTTCAAGACTTTTAGATTCTAACAGTAGATTTTAAAGACTTGAGGAGCCTTTAAATTTTTCCTGATCAAATAGATCCGATGGTCGAGAATAATCGAATCAGGATCGATTCGCACAATAGGTTGCAGGGAGAAGAGTCGACTCGAGTGATTCGAGCCGGCTCGAATCGATTGGCACAACAGGTTGCAGGGAGAAGAGTCAACTCGGTTCTGCTTGGAGTCGACTCGGTTCCACAGAACGGGTAACATGTGGTATGGCCGAGTCGACTCGAGTGGTTCGAGCGGCTTGGATCCGCAGAATGGTAACATATGGTCTGGCCGAATCGACTTGAGTGGTTCGAGCCGACTCGACCAGGGTACTCTCTGTAGCAAGGAGCCGACTCATCCAGGGAACTTTTATTTCTTTTTATATTTTTATTATTTTGTAACCAATTTTTATTTTTTTTCCAAATTTTTATTAATTTGCAAACGATTTTGCAATCGATTTTTTTTTTTTCAAATTTTTATTAATTTGCAACCATTTTTTTTTTTTCTATTAATTTTCAACCAATTTTTTTAAATATTTTTTTAAAAAATAATTACTTAGCAACCAAATTTGCAACCTATTTTTCGACTTGAAAATCAATTCAAAAAAATTAAATTTTATAAATATATCAAAAAGAAATAAATAATCGGTCTCTAAATCGGTTGCTAAATTTTTGCAACCGAATAAAATTGGTCACAAAATTTTGCAACCTATGTTTTTGCAACCAAGGTCTTTCGGTTACAAAATCGGTTGCAAATTAATTTTGCAACCGATTTTCAATTATTAGCAACCAATTTTTCGGTTGCTAAAATACTATTTTCTTGTAGTGCATCTCCAGAAATCTATACCTTCATAGAGATAATCCAAATATACCTGATTCAGTCTGTACACGTAGCTTGCTCAATGCCCTTATGCTCAGAAGGCTGTTTTCCTATAATAATAATTTTTAATTTAAATAAGCAATCTTATAACAATTTTAAATCCAAACCTTTTATCCGAATTTTATCAGTGATCTATCCGCTGATACCCTTACTTCACAAATTCCAAGAAAGAGGAGCTTTTCGTTCTCCCATTTTTAATATTTATTATTATTTTTTTCTTCTCTTTCTCTCTCTTCTTTCTCTTTTCTCTTTCTCATCTTCTCTCTCCTCTTCTCTTTCTTCTCTTTTTTTTTTCTTTTTCTTTTTTTTTTTTTCCTTTTCTTTTCTTTTTTGCTTTCCTTTTCTTTTTTTTTTTCCTTTTTCTTTTCTTCTCCTCTCCTCTCCTCTTCTCTTTTCTTCTCCTCTTTTCTTTTCTTTTCTTCTCCTCTCTTCTTCTTCTCTTTCCTCCCCCTCTTCTCTGCTTCTGCACAGTCGAATAGGAGAGGTCCTCCCCTTCCCTCATTCTTCGAGTCTTCGATGACTCGGCTCTCAATCCCGATCGGCATCTATTAGCGGTGGCGACAGAGAACTAGGTACCGTTCCTTTCTCACTCTTTTTTTTCTTTTTTTTTTTATGGGTTATTCTTGCAATTGTTGGCCGAAAGCCAAGGAAGAAAGAAATAGAAAGAGGAAGAAGGGTTTGGAGCTCACCTCATCCTTCTGTAGTAGGTGATTCATGTGCGGTGAAGAAAGGGAGGAGGGGTCTTGGTTTAGAATGCTAGGGTCTTGGCTATCCCCCCTTCCTTTTATTGGAGTCGGAGGAGAGGAAGACTCTTGGTAGGGGTCTTCCTCACTCATTTTCTTTTTTTTTTTTTTCCTTTTTAGGTATCACAGTAGGATCTGGAAAACTAGTTGGCAGGGCAAACCTACTTTAATGGATGCGCCAATTTAGACAAAACACAACCAGCGAGAGAGCTTTACAAAGTTCCAATAGAGTTACACGTGTACAAAGGACAATGATAAAAGCAAGCTGCAGTCACCTTTCATGTGTAAAATAACTATCTAAGAAAGGTCAAAACTTAATCCTGAAATTCAACCCTCAAATTCTAATAGATAACTCCATAGAAAAGCTTCCAGATTTTATTTAAAAACCAAATACTCATACATGGTTATAGAGAAGTTTCTTTGGAAATTTAGTATTCCTGGGAAGCAAGGCTGTCAATGAATCTCATTCGGGTCGAAATCCAAATATTTAGATCCGAACTTGATCTTAACTACTGGATCCAGACCCGGATCCGAATACCCGACGAGTCTAACTTTGAAGTATCAGATCCGAATCCGAATGGATCCCAGGTATCCAGATCCAGACTCGGACACGAATGTGGGAGGGACGCCCGATGCAAACCTTGGAGAAAGGAGGAGGGAGAGGAGGGGATGCCTAACACGAACCTCGGAGAAAGGAGGGAGAGATGCGATTTACCTCGGAGAAAGGTAAGGTCGAGCCGTCGAGGGACGGAGGGGAGGCGTCGGCCATCGAGTCATCGAGGGGCGGAGGGGGGAACCGTCGAGTAGTCGAGGGACGGACGGGGGAGGCGTCGACCGTCGAGAGGCGGAGGAGAGACGTCGGCCATCGAGCGTTGAGGGGGATTTGGCCATTTGGGGATTCGGTGGAACGCGGAACGGCGGAAGGGAGAAAGAGGGCGAGGGCACGAGGGTTTTTATAGTAAAAACAAAAATTGATCCGAACCATTGGATCATAATCTAACCTTCCATATTTATATAAATATATAAATATAAATATCCATTCTTGCTCGGTGGACCTCTGTTTGCCCCAAAATGCTCACATGCATGCTTGTACCACTTTCCGAGAATAGATGTGAGAAAGTTGTTTTAGTGCATGGTACCACCAGCTATATGCTTGTCTTGAGAGCATCCAGGTGAGTTTATAAATATAGATACATGCATTATTGAGATAACATAAACAAATTAAGTACCCATAACAGTGTTAGTTAACTATCAAGGCCTTACCTCGGAGAGAAGATTCGCTTGTCATTATCATCATTAGCATTCATCTATCAAAGAAGAGAACAAAAATGTGCCAATATAAAAAGCCCATGCCATCAAAAACCAGTCCAATAATTGTTAGCCATGGATAGAGAATTTTACTACACAAGAAACATGATAATTCACACTACCGTGGACATATACATATATCAATAAATTGGTCTCCAATAAAAATAACATAGGGATTACTAAAACACTTCCTAGATTGTTGAATAATACTTTAAAAACTCTGGATATGGTTATATAAAAGTAACAAGATTTTTTAAACAAAATTATAAAATATTTACAGGATATTGTAATATTAAAAATAAATATGAAAGTATGCGAGACATTATTTTAATATGTATTTCTATTTATTAAATATAGAAGTATGCGAGACACTATTTTAATATGTATTTCTATTTTTTATGCGGAAAAATTTAATAATATCATCTCAAGATACGATTGAAATTCTTGAGCATGATTACGAAGAAGGTTGACGAAAATTTTTTTAGTATATAATAAAAAATTTAAAATTCTAAAATATAAATCTTAAAATAATATTAAAAAATAAAAAAATTTAAAAATATTATTTATATATATATATCTTCGTATTTCTAAAATAATCTTTTTATAGCTAATCAATATGATTATTTGAACTTTTTCTAATTCATTAATAAAAAAATCCAACAATTAAAAAATTAAAAATTTAATAATTAAAAAATATAATTTATTGATAAAAATATTAATTGTTTTAACTGTATGTAATTGGATATGGAGCGCATCCATCATTTAGCCATTTTAATAATATTTTTTTTACTATATGAATTCATCCATGTTATTATAATGCGAATGCAAGCTTTATTTATCATTGTTATTAAACCCGGCTTGGCCCGGCCGATCGGACAGAAAACCTGGTGACCCATGAACAAAACCAGTTTGGATTTGAAATTAACCCGTAATTGTTCAAAATTTGGTAGAAAACCAGTGACCCGACTGGTTCAACCATGGATCGTCATGCCCAGTCCAAATTTAGACGAAACCCGGCTGAACGGTTAATGGGATTATGGAAAAATCAGAAACGGAAAATCAAAAGGCCTAACCCGAAATCCCAAATTTTTCTTTAATCTTCTATCCTTTTGGCTTCCCCTAATCTCCTCTTTCGCTCTCGGCTCTTCAGCTCTTCCTCTCAAATCAGTGATCAAGCGATGGTAGCAGTAAGAATGACAGTGACGGCAGCGGCAGCAATGGCAAGGATGAAAGAGCTCCGCCTTCACCCTTCTTTTTCTTCTTCCGGTACGCCGTTCAGATGAGTATTATTTGATTTTTTTAATTCTTCAATCTTCCCTGCTTACCCGTCCCGTCACCGGTAAAAACTTGAGCGAGAGCTACGAGTACCGTCAGATTTGTACCTCATCTTACCCATCCTCTAATCTTGCCTTATCCATCCTTCGATCTTCAAATTTGGTTTGTACCTCCCCCTTCCGAGCCGTATGATTTTCATCTCCAAATCCTAACAGGCAGCCATCCTTCGATGATCCGATCTTCGGTAATTTTTTTATCCTCATCGTCACCAAGTTTGTGCTTCGTCTTGCCCATCTTCGGATCTCCCTGTTTGTTTTCTTTCTTGATCTTCGTTTATTTGGTGGATGGATGGGTTGACGGGGAGTTATGATCGTCCGATCAGTAAAACTATAAAAATCATCGCTCACCACAGTCCATCTCATCGATAATAAAAATTTATAAAAATCTCTATTTTATATATTGATCCACCAATTTTATTATTGATCCTGTGATTGAATCGATAATCCGGTGATCCAGTATCTTATCGGATCGATATCCTGATCGGGTTTAATAACATTGCTATTTATGACTCCCGTGATATATTTTACAAATCGCCATTCTCTCCCACCGATCGGCCGCGTGCAAAATGCAAGCATCTGTGTACAAAGCACGCATTCCGATGAGATGCACGGAAATCGGAAATGTCTACCGCTGCAATCTTCTAAGGAATTTTTAATAAAATCTAGGCTACACTTGCATGTACAGCAAACAAGAGATTATTTATGAACGGTTGTGATTTATCAATGAAAAAATATTTTTACTGAAAAATGATATAATCATTTTGACGTCGTACGTGGTCAAACTAAAATATTTGTACGAGACCTGTCCTTCTCTCTCTGCTCCCCGGCCAGCTGTTTGGTCCCATATCGCGGTTGGAGAAGAACTCACAGGCGGTATCGAGTGTGGGGTATGGTTTTCCGGTGACAAATTGGCGCAGGAAATTGAGCTGATGGAGGGACGAGGCTTAGCTTTTTCTTATTAGCATGGTCGTGTCCCGCACTTCAACCAAAAATATATCTATAAAATGAATATAAAATATCATATTTGGATTTGATAGCAGGAAGCAGACAAACAACCATCAGGCAAAAAAATTATGCCGGGACATGACCTGTTGGCTTGGCTGAACAGTCTTGGAAAAAGAGACTTCAGCTCGCACGTACATATGGTTTTTTTTTTTTTTAAATAATGTTTTTTAAAATTTAATTTCCCTAATTAATGCCAGCCCAAAAATAAATGTACGGTATTTTAAAAAAAACCGAAATAGTAAAATCGCAGGTTGAACATGCGGTAAAAAAATAAATAATAAAATAAATAATAAATAAATATTTGAAATAGCAGGTCCAACATGTAATTTCTTCACCTTTTTGTTTTTAATTTTAAATTTTAATAAAAAATTTAAAATTTATAATTTAAAAAATATTTAAAAAACTTAAAATAAAAAATAATAATAGGATGCTATAATATTTTTTTGAATTATTATAATCTATGATTTTGCAGTCCGATCGTCGATCCGGTTACCGATTTGATAGCCAGTTTGGCTCCGGTCATCGATCTGACAGCCAGTTCGGCTGCTAGGTCGGGCCACTCCGATCGCCGGTCTAGCTGCCAGTCCGATCACTGGTCTGACAGTCAGACACCGGTTTGATGGTCGAACCGGTCGCCAGGATCCGACTGCCGGTCCGGCCACCGATCCGACCGTCGGTCTGGCCACCAAGATCCGACCGTCGGTCTGGCCACCAGGAT
Source organism: Areca catechu (assembly GCA_021397845.1). Lineage (NCBI taxonomy): Eukaryota > Viridiplantae > Streptophyta > Magnoliopsida > Arecales > Arecaceae > Areca > Areca catechu. Next base: position 27,571,662 of record CM038049.1, on the reverse strand, counting down.
CCGGCCACCCATACGATCACCGATCTAATTGTCAGGGTCCGGCCACCGGTCTAATCGTCGACCATCGGTCTAGTCGAACAGGTGGCCGGACCCTGGTGACTAGACCGGTGACCGTATGGGTGTCAGGACCAGCAGCCGAACCAGTAACCGGACCGACAGTCGGACCGGTGACCGGATCCTGGCGACCAGATCGACCGTCAAATCGATGATCGACTATCACTAGACCGGACTGGCAGCTAGATCGACGATCGGACTAGCACCGACCTAGCAGCCAAACTAGCTATCGGATCGATGGCCAGAGCTGGACTGGCTATCAGACCGGTGGTCTGTACGGCGACCGGATTGCGAAATCGCAGGTGTTGCCAATCTAACCACGGTGGCCTGTAGCTTGTGAGCTGGTGCCGATTCTCGGACTCTCCTACCTCGAGATCTCCAAGCCTCCAGTCCTACAAAACAAGGTCAGAGACTCGAGCCGGGGATTCCGACGGGGGCACTCCAACGATCAAGTTAGGGAGCGGCCAGATGGAACAGGTTCTCTAAGGTGGGTTCCCTAAGGATTCCCATGCTTAGAGGAGATTTAGATGAAAGCAATGTGAGGAAGAGAAAGGTTGAAGCCCGGCTTCCTGCGCTGGGTTCACCGAGCTTGCGCCTGAAGACTTCTTAGAGGTCCCAAGATCGTTCTCTCGGTACTTTTCCCTTTTGTCGACTTACCTTTCCGTCCGCTTTTGCCGTCCCTTTTATACCATCGGACCACCTTCAGCCCCCGTCCCTTCCAGGAGGCTCCCGGAGATCTCTGGATACTCCTTCCCTCTTCTCCTTCAAGTCCAGGAGTTAAGTGGTCGGCACGCCTCGTCCGCCGTGTGTCACGAAAGGGGGAAAACTGGCGAGACCTCAAGCCGAACGCGGAAGCCCTCCTTTCGGGGCGTTGACGGTGGGATTTTAGTGTTTCAGGCCTCTGCCCGCAAGGATTTTATTCCTCGATCGTGGGACCCCGCTAATCTGATGTAAACGAGGTTCTGCGTATCGTTGCAAGCCATACTGGCGCCCTGTACGGGACGCGGCGCACGCCGTTCCTGGTGGCGACCTCGTGAACCGTGCCTCTGCCTCTCCGAGGCTTTGCAGAGTAGGGCTGACTTCGACCGAAGTGGACCCGTCAGGGGGTGCCACCTGGTGGAGGGGCTGCCAGCTTCGGCCGAGATGGACCCCTCCTGGGTAGACACCTGACGAAGTGGCAGAGAGAGAGGCTCGACTTCGGCAGAAGTGGAACCGTCTTAGGGTGCCACCAGGCGAAGGAGCAGGAGAGCCCGGCTCGACCTCGACAGAGGTGGACCCGTCTTGGGGTGCCACCTGGCGAGGGAGCAGGGGGCCGCTAGCTTCGGCCGAGGTGGACCCCTCCTGGGTGGACACCTGGCGAAGTGGTAGAGACAAACTCGACTTCGGCCGAGGTGGACCCATCTTGGGGTGCCACCTGGCGAAGGAGCAAGAGAGCTCGGCTCGACCTCGGCAGAGGTGGACCCATCTTGGGGTGCCACCTGGCGAGGGAGCAGGGGGCCGCCAGCTTCGGCCAAGGTGGACCCCTCCTGGGTGGACACCTAGCGATGTGGCAGAGAGAGGCTCGACTTCGGCCGAGATGGACCCGTCTTGGGGTGTCACCTGGCTAAGGAGTAGGAGAGCCCGGATCGACCTCGGTAGAGGTGGACACGTCTTGGGGTGCCACCTGGCGAGGGAGCAGGGGGCCGCCTGCTTCGGCCAAGGTGGACCCCTCCTGGGTGGACACCTGGCGAAGTGGAAGAGAGAGGCTCGACTTTGGCCGAGGTGGACCCGTCTTGGGGTGCCACTTGGCAAAGGAGCAGGAGAGCCCGGCTCGACCTCGGCAGAGGTGGACCCGTCTTGGGGTGCCACCTGGCGAGGGAGCAGTGGGCCGCCAACTTCAGCCGAGGTGGACCCCTCCTGGGTGGACACCTGGTGAAGTGGCAAAGAGATGCTCGACTTCGACCGAGGTGGACCCATCCTGGGGAGCCACCTGGCGAAGGAGCAGGAGAGCCCGGCTCGACCTCGACAGAGGTGGACCCGTCTTGGGGTGCCACCTAGCGAGGGAGTAGGGGGCCGCCAGCTTCGGCCGAGGTGGAACCCTCCTGATGGACACTTGGTGAAGTGGCAGAGAGAGGCTCGACTTCGGCCGAGGTGGACCCGTCCGGGGGCCGCCAGCTTCGGCCGAGGTGGAACCCTCCTGGGTGGACACCTGGTGAAGTGGCAGAGAGAGGCTCGACTTCGGTCGAGGTGGACCCGTCAAGGGGCCGCCAGCTTCAGCCGAGGTGGAACCCTCCTGGGTGGACACCTGGTGAAGTGGCAGAGAGAGGCTCGACTTCGGCCGAGGTGGACCCGTCTTGGGGTGCCACGTGGCGAAGGAGTAGGAGAACCCTGCTCGACCTCGGTAGAGGTGGACCCGTCTTGGGGTGCCACCTGGCGAGGGAGCAGGGGTCTACCAGCTTCGGCCGAGGTGGACCCCTCCTGGGTGGACACCTGGCGATGTGGCAGAGAGAGGCTCGACTTCAGCCGAGGTGGACCCGTCTTGGGGTGTCACCTGGCGAAGGAGCAGGAGAACCCGGCTCGACCTCGGCAGAGGTGGACCCGTCTTGGGGTGCTACCTGTTGAGGGAGCAGGGGGCCGCCAGCTTCGGTCGAGGTCGACCCCTCCTGGGTGGACACCTGGCGAAGTGGCAGAGAGAAACTCGACTTCGGCCGAGGTGGACCCGTCTTGGGGTGCCACATGGCGAAGGAGCAGGAGAGCCCGGCTCGACCTCGGTAGTGGTGGACCCGTCTTGGGGTGCCACCTGGCGAGGGAGCAGGGGGCCGCCAGCTTCGACCGAGGTAGACCCCTCTTTGGTGGACACCTAGCGATGTGGCAGAGAGAGGCTCGACTTCGACCGAGGTGGACCCGTCTTGGGGTGTCACCTGGCGAAGGAGCAGGATAGCCCGGCTCGACCTCGGCAGAGGTGGACCCGTCTTGGGGTGCCACCTGGCGAGGGAGCAGGGGGCCGCCAGCTTCGGCCAAGGTGGACCCCTCCTGGGTGGACACCTGGCGAAGTAGCAGAGAAAGGCTCGACTTCGGTCGAGGTGGATCCATCGTGGCATGGCGAAGGAGCAGGAGAGTCCGGCTCGACCTCGGCAGAGGTGGACCCGTCTTGGGGTGCCACCTGGCGAGGGAGAATGGGTTCGCCATCTTCGACCGAGGTGGACCCCTCATGGGTGGAACCTGGCGAAGTGGCAGAGAGAGGCTCAACTTCGATCGAGATGGACCCATCCTGGAGTGCTACCTGGTGAAGGAGCAGGAGAGCCCGACTTGACCTCGACAGAAATGAACCCGTCTTGGATGCTGCAACGGCATCAATATGGATGCTGAAATCAAGAGATGCATAGCCTCTACTTTTCCTGTTATCTCGAGGAACTCAAATCACACATAGTTTTTACAAATATATTACGTGTAAGTTGTCACCTTCACTTAAAAGGGGTTAGCTAAACCATTTGTTATTGTCAAATTATAAGAATGAACGGAGATTCCAATAGACCAGAATTGGCATTTAATTTGTTGAGGGTATACCTTATGCAATGATGTTTGAACCCCTTCCGTTGGGATATATTGGTCCAAGCACAAACCGGCCGTTGATTCAGACCGGTCGAAGACATTTCTTCTGAACCATCAACTTCAAATCCAGGTATTCAAGAAAAACCAAGCAATCCACGGACAAGTCGAAGCTCTTCACGGACCTACAACATCCAAAGGCCAGGCCTTCGGATTACGACTTTGGCCTTCGTCGAAGACCAAATCCATCGACCCCCGAAGACGAGACCCCCAGCCTGATCTGAGGAACGAACCCCACCAAATCCCGAAGACACGGTCTTCGGTTCATGACAAGATATGGTCTCCGGCCCATGACAAAGATTAACTCCTCGATCTATGCCGAAGACAATATCTCCGATCTGTCTCGAGAAGATCCGAGGACGAAGACATTTCCGATCTGATTATAGAAATCTCCCTAAAAAGGGAAGTCTGAAGACAGATCCACGATCTATCTCAAATTTCTACAAGCACGATAAGCAACAGTTACCAACGGTTACTATCGACTATCTCCGGGACACAATCACGACATGCAACTCCAGCTGCCACGCCTTCGATATAGCCGGAACCGTTCGACGACAATCCACGATTGCGGATTATGGGAAGGATTTGACTCCCATCGTAACTGCTATGGGGAGGACGAAACTGCCGGCCGGACGGAGGCGCGAAGACACGGAGACGCCGACGGGCCCCTTGCGGGAGAAGGACAGGCCGACCGTGGGACGTTTGACGGTGGCCGTGGGGCTGGACGTGGCGCGGAATGCGTGCAGGGGCGTGGAGCGCGGGCACGGGGCAGACTTGGCACGGAGCAGGCCGGAAGGCGCGGAGAGGTCCGACAGGCTCGGAGATGCCGACGGGCGTGCACCTGGCACGGAGCACGCACAGTTGTGCGGAGATAGCCTTGGAGCATGCAGGGGTGCGAGCTGACCACGGGGACGGCCGGGGATGTCGGGCTGCCCCCAAGCGTGCGGACGCCGGAGCTGACGAGGAGACGGAGCCGACCGAGGCGGGGGGCGCAGCAGCGCGGAGCTGACGGGGGCGTCCGGACGCGTGGAGGTGATGCGCAATCCTGGTGGCAGGAACGCAGAGACGGTCCCTTTCGGACCCCTTGCGGGCGCGTGCAGGCCATGAAGGCGTGCCGAAGCTGGAGACGGCGCTGACCGCGGAGCACAGGGATGCCGCAGGCAGTTAGGGCGCGGAGGCGGCCGACGGGGGCACTAAGGGGTGCGGAGACAGTCGCAGCAGCGCGGAGGGGAGCACGGAGGCGCTGCAGGGCCGACCGCGGGGCGCGTTGGCGGTGGCCATGGGGCTGGGCGTGGCGCGGAGATGGCTGACGGCCGCATGGGCGCGTGGAGGCGCGCAGAGGCCGACCGCGGGAGGCGTGGGAGCACAGAGCTGGCGGGGGCGTCCGGACGTGCAAAGGTGGCGCGGAGACGCCCGTGGGGACGCGGGCTTGGGAGCGCACGGGGACTGAAGCCTAGCACGGAAATGGCATGGAGCGCGCAGGGGCCGGAGCCTGTCGCGGAGACGACCGCGGAGTGCACGGGGGTGCTAGCCTGGCATCGAAACGATCGACAGCGACTGGCTGGGAGGGCCGGATGTGGCACAGGGTGCGCGGGGCACCCGCGGGGATGCAATCCTAGCACGGAAATGGCCGCAAAGCGCCGGGCTGCCCCCCAGTGTCCGGACGTCGAAGCTGACGCGCCGCGAGGGCGTCCGGACGCGCGGAGCAAGCTGCGTGGGCGTCCAGAGGCGCGGAGCAGGCCGCTGGGGCGTCCGGAGGTGCGGAGCAGGCCGCAGGGTGTCCGGACGCGCAGAGGTGACCGCGAGCTAGAGCAGAATCTGTGATGGCGATGGGCAAAGCGAGCTCCGCCCTTCCTCTAGCGCCAATATGTTGCTGCAGATTCACCGGGGTCATACCTCTTCCAGGTTCTTCATCTCCAAGAGCCTGCAAAACAAAGAATGCCTCGTGTCGGGGATTCCGGCAAAGACACTCCAACGATTAAGTCAGCGGGACTATCGTGGAGAATGGGAGACCTCTGGCACGGAGAGCTTAGGGGTCTCTCCGAGTACCAGAGGGTGAGAAGAGATGACCCATAATTGAAAGAGATGGGTTCTGCCTCATCCCTGAAGTTTGCTTTGCTTTATCCTATATAGGCGTGGAGTAGCGCCAAAATCTGTTAGGGAGGAGGTCGAACAAGACCGATTTGCCCCCAGGAGAGCTAGCATGGGGGCAGGGTCGTGGCCTGGCGTCACCGTCAGGAGGATCAGGGTGATGGCCTGGTGGCGCAGAGTTGTGGCCACGTGGTAGAGTTGGTTACAACAGAATGTCAGAATTTGCTAGAGATGGTCTTCTGGAGCCTTCGAGCGGTTCCCTTAATGGGAATGAGTCGGTCTGATGGAGGTGAGTCGTTCGGCCGAGGGAAAATGTCTGTCAAGCTCAGCAGAAGTGGATCAGCCGGATCTCTACTTTAGTGGGTCGGCCTTCTAGTTGGCTGGCCTTCTGAGTCAGCCAGTCTTCAGGTTGGTCGGCCTTTTGGGTTGTCGGCCTTCAGTGGGTCGGCCTTCTAGGTCAGTCTTCAGGTAAGTCAACCTTCTGGGTCTGCCAGTCTTCAGGTTGGTTGGCCTTCAGGCTGGTCGGCATTCAATGGATCGGCCTTCTGGATCAGCCTTCAGGTAGGTCAGCCTTCTGGGTCAGCCAGTCTTCAGGTTGGTTGGCCTTCATGTTGGTTGGCCTTTTGGATGGTCGGCATTCAGTGAGTCGGCCTTCTGGGTCAGCTTTCAGGTAGGTCAGCCTTTTGATATAACAGTAATACTGACAAATATTCAAAAATTATACCTAACCTAGACCCATAGGCCTATGGATCAAGTGTATATCATGATACGTCCATGTAAGTTTTTAAAGTTTGTCCAACATTTCCTTTGCAGCCATCACTCAAATGGAAAATGACATGGATATTTATAGCTGCCATGCAACATTGGAAACTCTAAAAGTCAGACTTTTTTTTAAGGAAAAAAAAAAAGCTATTAATGGATGTTTCAAATTGTTTTTGATAATGTCTACATGTATCATGCATGTAGTTTATTCAATAAGACTGAGATCCCATAAATCGAGGATTGAAAAAATGCATCGTATTTTTTTTTAGGTCTTTGAAAAAATGCTTGTTTGTCTTACATCTTTTCATTAAAAAATCAATGCAAGGAGTGTTTTTTTTTTTTTTTTGGAGAAGAGGGCAATTATTATCATTGACAATTGGCCAACGAAATCAAATTCCTGGTTCATGGGTGAAGGTGAAAGGTATCTGTTGCCTAAGTTTCCCCAGAACCAGAAAAGCATGCATCTGTTGTGGGTCTATGTATCCTGTAACAATTTGACTTATAAAGCGTAGAAAAATACTTGCATGAACGAGATAAGTACTGCATGCAATAAGGATGTTTTTTTCTTTTTCCTTTAAGATTAGGATGTTTACAATGTATTGATCTACATCCTAACCTCTTTTGCTGCCAACCATTACTCAAACCAATTGGGTTACAACACCCGTTCAAATGATACCTAGTGCATTCCGCAAGCAAGCCCTGTTCTAGCGAAAGTTTAATATCACTAGACACCATACTGTTTGTGCAAGGAAAAGGTATTTGTTAATTCAGAAAGCAAAATAGTATAATTAATTTGAAAGCAAAATAGTATAATTAATTGGACCTTTTCCATACCGAATGTCTTTTCATTAGAACAATTTCTTCTACAAGATCTCTCATAATCCTTGTTTCGCTAGGCTAACCATGTGTTGTACCCATTTCTCTTCATCATAATAGAGAGAAGATAATAGACTTAGAAGTACTTTAATGAAGCATGAAAATAAAAAAAAAAAAAAAAAACTGAAGTGATTAAAAAACAGGAAACATGGATTGTGATATATATATTAAGAGACACCTGGGTGCTACAAAAAAATTACTCTCTTGACAGCACTCTGAATTCTGAAGCTGCATTAAATTATGACAGATTATTTAAAACGACTAGAGCATTATGCTAAACACATGATAGGAGGCATTCACTGATGAGACCCTTCATTGCAAGCAGACAGAGAGGGACACCGAGGAATGATCAGATGCTGCAATTGAATGAAAAAGACCAGAGAATACACCGGTCACCTCCGTATTTCTATCTTTTTCACCATCCAGGCATATGGTTCTTGCCTGCACCTCATCCAACAGACATCAATTTTATCCGATGGAGCCAAATCATAGTTCTCTCTGTGCCAACTCAATTCAAGAAGTGCTAAGTTTGTCAAATGTAGCAATTAAATCTAAAGTTCAAGAAATCATGCAGTTTAGCACACCGTGTTTGGTAACCATAGACATTAAGGATGCACCTCCGAAAAATCTCCCCGAAGATGGTACCACCCTCTTCATCATCCTAACAAGAAGACAAGATGCCGAAATCCATGTTGCCCAGATATGTCCAAATGCTTTAAACACGTAGCAAAGCAATCGCTTGCAACAGAAATCATAAAATCACTCTCCCAACCCATTTCACAAACAAACAACTCCGAAGAATGATCACAGCAGAAAGCAAATGGATTTTTCTACTCAAGAAATCGAAAACTTCTACACCATTTCACCGACCCCTTTCTACACCGCACCAGAATAGGTCCTAAATGCTTTAACGCAGCAGACGATATGAAGCAAAACGAAACAATGGCTTGCGACAAACATCATAAAACCACTGCCACGACCCATTGCACGAACAAGCAACTCGAAGGAATAATAATAGCACAAGGTCAATGGATTTCTGTGCTCATAAAACTAGAGAACTTTTACACCATTTTACCAACCCACCAACCCCACCCCTTTCCAGACAACCGACCCACCACACCAAACATAGAACCAAATCAGTGATTTGTAACTAACAAAGATTAAAAAAAACAAAAGAAATAAATTATTAATCTCGTTGTTGATTGGGGACTAATCCAAGATTAAATTAGACCCGGTAGATAATAAGGAAGCAAGGGAGCACCGCACGGGGGTCGAACACCACGAGCTCTCCTTTTTCCAGGGCCAGCGACTCGCCCGCCGACTCGGGGTCCGACTGGGTCCGGACCCGGCCGGCTATGACTCTTGAAACTAGCATCGCCCTACGACCGTCCCCACCGCCGCCGATCTCGTGGGCTCGACCGCTCCCGGCGAAGGTCTGGATCCCCTCCGACTTCCCCCCCGGCGACCATACCTCGTGGCACGCCACCCTGCCGTCACGGAACGCAACGCCGCCGGCGGAGGCGGATGAGTTGGGGGTGCAGTGGAAGCGCATCATCTCATTGCCGTCGGCGGCGCAGCGGGAGTCGTCGGAGCGTGCGGCGGCGCAGCGGGAGCGGACCGCGGCACGGTACTCCTCGAACCGAGCGACGGTCCGGGGCGGGTTGTGGACCCGGAAGAGCATCTCGATGTCGCCCGGGAACGCGGCAGCCCGGGCGGACCAGCTCGAGCCGAAGATGATCTCGACAACCCGACGGGACGAGTGGCCGGCCGGCAGCTCGGCGAGGGTCGGGAACTGGTGGGAGTGCCCCGGCCCAGCCGGGGGCGGGGAGGACGGGCCTGGCGAGGGTTTAGGCTTGGCTCTGGGTTTGGTTTGGCGTTGGGGGGTGGGCTTTTGGGGGGGCTTTTTGGGGAGAGAGTTAGGGAAGAGAAAGACGACGTCTTTGAGGACATGAGGCGAGTTGGCGCAGGAGAGAGACAGGAGCGGCTTCTTTGACGGCGTCGGGGGGTAGACGTCTTCCAAGGCCTTGGATTTGCATTGCAGGGATTTAACCCACCCCGTCGCCATTAACGGCAGCGAGGAGCAAACGAGGCTGGAACAAATACGTGTGCGCGAGAGAACTACGGCCTAAGGGAGGAAGAGGCGAGGTTGGGTTGTGGGGGTTCTGGAAGGATGGAGAAGGTGGAGTTCCGGAGGACGACGTGGATATTTGGTTATTTGGCTTTGGCGATGGTTTTATGCGGTTGCTTCCGGGCCTGATTTATTTTCTCGTCCATTGTTGAGGTTTTCCGGCTTGTGTAGCGTGTGAAGTATAATTTCAAAGTACGCGGAACACTTTGGTGTAAAAACGTTATTTACGTACGCTGCACTTGGACCGAGGCGAGCTGGCACGTAGCTTAGTGGGTTCAAAATTAGGCCCACTTAGGCCTATTCGGTTAAGAAAAAGCCCCGCGGTGCAGAAAATCCAGCATGACCTGTATCATATTTTTTTATTATTTTAAATATATTTATTATAGTATAATAAGATAAAAGTTGAGTACGATTAATATTAATTATTATTTAATTTTTATTCAAAATTTTTGTTTATATTAAAATATTCTTTCTTCATGTCCCTTTTCTGCAGGGATGTCGTAGGTTTTGAACTAGGGTATCGTAGCTTTTGAACTAGGATATCGTAATATTGTTTCAGATTTTAATTTATATTTTTCTATAGGGATATCGTAGGTTTTGAACTAGAATGTCGTAGTCTTTGAACTAGGATGTCATAATACTGTTTCAAGTTTTAATTTATATTTTTTTACAGGGATGTCGTAGGTTTTGAACTAGGATGTCGTAGCTTTTGAACTAGGGTGTCGTAATACTGTTCCAGGTTTTAATTTATATTTTTCTACATGAATGTTGTAGGTTTTGAACTAGGATGTCGTAGCTTTTGAACTAGGATGTCATAATATTATTTCAGGTTTTAATTTATATTTTTCTGCAGGGGTGTCGTAGGTTTTGAATTAGGGTATCGTGGCTTTTGAACTAGGGTATCGTAATACTGTTTTAGGTCATTTTTGAACCAGGATGTCGTAGGTTTTGAACTAGGATATCGTAAGTTTTGAACTAGGGTATCGTAATACTGTTTCAGATCATTTTTGAACCAGGGTATCGGAGTTTTTGAACTATCGTGTCGTAGGTTTTGAACTAGGATGTCGTAATACTGTTTCAGGTCATTTTTTGAACCAAGACGTCGTAGATTTTGAACTGGGATGTCGTAGCTTTTGAACTAGGATGTCGTAAGGATATTTTGGTCTGGACAAAAATTTCAATTAATGCTAGTCATCTCAACTTTTAATCCTATCATGCTACAGTGAATATTTTTGGACCAATAGAAACATGCGGTGTAGGCCCCGCTGGATTTGCTGCACCGCACGAGGTGCACAAAGAATTACTCTTCTGTTAATCTTTTGTGAAGGACTACTTCCTAACCACCACCACCACCACCAAAAAAACAAAAAAATATTTTAGATGGATAGAATAGTATTTAATAAAAATATAAAAGTTATTTTAATTTTATCAAAAAATTAAAATTATATAGAAAATTTTATTTAAATTTTTTTATTAATAAAAATATATATATTTTTTGATAGAATAAAAAGAGGGAGAGGAGTTAGACCCCGGACGTGGCCACTTCCAGACGGTCCCCCATCCCAGCTAGGAAATGTTCGATACACGACGCATAAAGACTCGAACCCCCGGCCAGGAAATGTTCGATATATGACGCATAAAGACTCGAACCCCTGCTGCACCACTCACCAATGATTAATAAAAATACTTTCAAGATTATATCACAAAACTGTTTTGATTTTATTAAAAATATAATTATTAAATAGTAAATATTTTTTTTTTAATAACTCTACTTGTCAAAAAAATTTTACTTTTAAACGTTCCAAAAATCCTACTGCAAAAAATTTTGCCAAGTGATTTGTCTATGGTGTCGATGTTGGTTAGATGGGTGATCATTTGTGGATAATTCCAAAGATTAAATGTATCGTACATTGTCGTTGTACTTGACTGTGTCGATTATTCTCCCAGCGATAATATCGCTTTTTGGTAGGATGAGCGGTACATTGTTAGCCAGCATGCAACCACTCGATGCTATATATGTAAGGCATTGCACTACATGGCTGATTAGGAATTTGTGTTTGTTACTAAGAAATAGTGTCTATCATACATATTAGTGTTATTAAACCCAGCTTGGTATTGTCTCGGATAACATACTGAATTACTGGATCACCGATTTAACCATCGGGTCAATAATTGAACCGACGGGTCAATACACAGAACAAAAAATTTAGCATTCATTAACTTATTTATATTCAATAATACAATAATAATCCTGATAATATATATTTTAATATTATAAACATCAAAATACCAATAAAACATAACTATAATCCTATAAATATAAATAATTAAATTAAAATATTCATGAATATAAAGATTTAATTGCATAAAGTTACAAACTAATAATAACAAGTAATTTAAATTTTAAAATATAACATTCCAATTAAACAAAGTTTAAATAATTAAATTTTTTTATTGGTTTCTCTCTCCCCCTCTTTTTTTTAATAAATCATGGTGGCAAGGCCAGTTTCTTTTCCTAATTCTTTTCACAGTTGGCCAGTTCCCAATTTCATTATATTTCTGTCTGGCATGATAAGAACCCTTGGCCCCTCGCTATTTCCATATCGTCTTTGGATGATCGGAAGAAAAGGGCATTGGGGATCGAATCAAGAGCTCAAGATACGGCAATTGCCTTCCGATCCTTAATTGATCCTCTTCTTCTTTTATTAGTATTTTGATTGGAGATGGGAAAACGAGGGCGAGAGGGAGGGAGTGGGGGAGGCCGGGAGGGGATGGGGTGGAGGAGTCAAGCCTACCGAAGAGGAAGTGTGCGATCTAGAAGCCGGTGGAAACACAAAAAAAATCAATCAATGATTTACCTGAACGACGAACCGGAAAAAGAAGAAGGGTGGAGCCGTGGAGCTCCTTTGTCCTTGCCATTGCTATCGCTGCCGTCACCATCGTTCCCGTTGCTTGATCACCGATCCGACTTCGAGAAGAAAAGGCAACCGAAGAGCAAAACATGGGATTAGGGCCAGAAAAAGCTAGAACGATGAAAGGAAAAAAAAGTGCAGGATTTCGGGTCAGGCGTTTCATTAATTCGTTTCGACTTTTGACTTCCGGTTGTTTTCCCATTAATTCTTTCTTTTATCGGGTTTCCTCCGAGTTTGGTCTGGCTGTGACGATGATCCATGATTAAACCAGCCGGGCCATCCATTTTTTATCGAATTTGAGCAAAGATGGGTTAATTCCAAATCCGAACCGACTTCTTTATCCGGATCACTTGGTATCCAGTCTGACTGACCAGGGGGTTGGGTTTAATAACACTTATACATACCACGTGGTTAGGGGATCGTTGCTGATAAATGTGCTGCACGTCACCTTGTGGCCAATGTTTCATTATTTTTTAACTGGAGTTTGTTAATGCGCGCTTATGAATTGTACGTTATCCATATGTGAATGTTATGGGCTCCGCTTCTCTTATTTCGTTATTTATATAACTTGTCCTTGACACTCCATGGGTATCACTGCCAGTTTGTAAAAAGATTTTTGTTGAACTCTTCACCATCCAAAATTGCAAATGCCCAGCTAGACCTTGATATACATACTGAAGCTGGACTCCACTTTGTAGCCGAATTTTATTTCACAATCATCTATCAGGTACTCTTATAATTTTTTGAACAAATTATTCATGTCGGACGTTAATTAAAAAAAAAAACAAGAACTTTTGCATACTTTCAATGGAAATTGAATCCATGTGAATCATCTTTGGTGGATTAGCTACGAGTGACAGGATGATAGAGGGAGACGAAAACAGCCCCGGTGCATTTATAAGAATCATCTCGACAACTGGGCAGTGGAGTGACGGTATGAGAAAATTAAATTACAGAAAATTAAAATAATATATATATATATATATAAAATATTTATTTTTAATTTTTAATTATTATAATTTAAAATTAAGATTGTAAATAAAATAAAAATGATGATGTGGAGTGGAGGAACCTTATTAGGTAAAGTCTTGATTAAATTAAATGGTTAAAATTTATTTTTATTTTAGGATACAACAACATTACATGATGATAATATTTGTTTTGATAAAAATACTGTATAACTGGCGGACAGAAAGGGCAGCAAATCTATGTTTCCTTGAAAAGGAAATTATCTCCGCGGAAAGAATCTAACAGAAATTAATGGCCGAGAAAGCGTGCATGTGGCACCATTAAAGCAGTAATTCGGTTGGTAAAAATTTTATTTCATTATTAACAAGTTAAACATTGGAAACGGAATTTTATTGATGACTCGATTAAATCTAGAAATTATTTTCTGGAGTCTGCGATAATTTGTGTTGATGAAAGATTAGGGTTCTTCTTTATTTCTCCATTCTACCGGCCAATATTTTAATTGTGACGGTTTGTGAGTGAGAGATCAGGATTTTTTTTCTTTTATTTTTATATTCTATTTCTTCGTTTTACCGGCCGGTATCTTAATGGTGTTTGATGAAAAAAAATTATAAAAATCTAAATATCTTGTATCGAATATTAACTGATGAAACATAAACGGGTAATTATATCGGGTTTAACCTTCCTGTTCCTTTTCTTAAAAAGTAGAAGAAGAAGAGTGCATCTGGCCTTACGTTGGTAGACAAGGACATCCGCTGTAGGGGCCATGGCCCCCTGTGCCTCCGCATAATTCTACTACTGCACCTAGGGTTGGAACTGAGCTGGCCTAAAGTCCATTATCTGGAACTGGGTTGGACCAGCTCAATAAACTTCGGACCTGTCTGAAATTGATTCAGACTTCGAATCAAATTTTAAGCATATCGGACTAGTCTTTGGACTATAAAATAGAATCCATTTAATTTTTGACCAAAAGGATGGTCGGACTCGGTCCAAAAATTTTTAAAATATAATCTTTGGACCGGTCTAATAGGCTTTGGGCCGGTTCATTTCCAGCCCTTACTGCATCCGAGGACTTGTACGACCAGTCAAATTAAAACAAATGACTCTTCTAACAAATTCTTATCAGTAAATATGATAATTATTGAGGTCCATTCGCGAGAAAAGCTCAAACAATTTCCACGTGTGGTTGGTTGGTTGGTTGCCCCTGCTATTTTATTTGTTTAGGGACGGCACATGATTGCAACAAGCTAACGGCCCGACGCCCATCCGAGCGGATGAAACTAACTAAAGTGAGGCCCATGGAAAGGGCATGCGGAATAGACTGATGTCATGGGGTTACTTTGAAGTCATTCCCCTTGTTTTATATAAGCTCAAATGGGCAAACTGTTTCTAGCTTCCCTTCTCCTGACCTGTCACAACTTTCTAAAGAAGATGATCTTTCCTTGTTCCTTCTTAGTGGCAGTTGAATTGGGGGATTTTTATACATAGATTAGACGTTGATACCAGAAGAGTTGGAAGAAAGGAGGACGTAGGACATGGGAGGAGAGAAGAAGCGCCATCATAGGCTTGTTCTTGATTCAATGTGAGAACCTCTTAAGTTTCAATCTGATGCTACCTGGGTGATGAATTGCATGGATGAGAAATAAACGTAGCCATGACATGATACTCATTTGGATCATGACACGGGCGTCATCAGGTGCAGTGGGCTAGTTATAGCGGTTGTACCGATCAGAGAGATGGAACAGAACTCGAGGTTAACTCTTGAGAAAAAAGTTATTCATGTTTCCAACCGCTACCCTTGCTGAAATCATTAACCATTCAAAATGGGATTTTGTGTTTGCCCTTATTGCTTATACTGAAATGTTGCACTTGAGTGACAAGTTGAATAATTTAATAAATGAAATATGATTGCTAACATGATAGTTTGGTTGGTAGATATCTTGGTTCACTACTAATAGGTCAGTGGTTCAAGGTATTATTTTATGGATAACTTCATTAAATCCAAAATTTTTTTGAAGCCCTCGATAGTTGGCGTGAGTCCTCGATCTACTGGACGCCGGAGAGACTGCACGAATCTGATCGCCTCGAACATTACCTGGTGGGAAGCTGCACGAATCTGAGTGCCTCGATAGTTGGCGTGAGTCCCCGATCTACTAGACGCCGGAAAGGCTGCGCGAATCTGAGCGCCTCGAACATTATCTGGTGGAAGGTTGCGCGAATCTGAATGCCTCGATAGTTGACGTGAGTCCCTGATCTACTGGACGCCGGAGAGGCTGTGCGAATCTGAGCACATCGAACATTACCTGGTGAGATAACAGCCTACAGGGATAGCTATACCAGAATTTTTCTTCCTACCCTAATTTTTTATTAAAAAATAAAATAAATAAATAAGTGAAATATGAAGACGCGACCGGCGCTGCGCCCAGCCTTGACAAAATTTGAAAGTAAGGAACCATTCTTCTCGTCAAAATGCACATGTTATCTGCATGCTAATTTGGGAAAAGATATAGCAAACAAAGTATGTTCGTTTGGTTGTCGAATAGGTACTCATTTGTGCAGGCAAATTGATGTTAGACCTAACTCTGATGGCAATTGTTCCTTGCTTTTGCATATAAACCAAGAAAGTCTTAGTTTATAATGTGGCGAGCTGCTGACATGGTATCCATATCAGATCCGGCTAAGTGAAGAGACGGTGAAGAACGCCACCTGGCCCAGCTAAGATCGAGCTCTCATCCGAGGTCCAGCTCCTGGCTGATATTGAGCTCCTACCCCGAGATCGAGCTCCCGTCCGAGGTTGAGCTCCCATCCGAGATCGAGCTCCCATTCAAGGTCGAGCCCCTATCCAAAATCAAGTCTCCAGTTGAGGTTGAGCTCCCATTCGAGATCGAACTTCCAGCTGAGGTCGAATTCCCATCCAAGGTCGAGCCCCCATCCAAAATCAAGTCTCCAGTTGAGGTTGAGCTCCCATTCAAGATCGAACTTCCAGCTGAGGTCGAATTCCCATCCAAGGTCGAGCTCCCGTCCGAGATCGAGCTCCTAGCTGAGGTCAAGCTCCTGACGGAGGTCGAGCTATTGTTCGAACCCAGTCCTCGCAGGTAAGAGGATAGCAAGAAGCGAGACACGATCTCAGGAGGATAAAAGAATGAAAAAGTCTTGGATTACGACATGAAGGTACGATGTCACCGTCGGGCAAGCCATCGTTCGCATGGAGGCATGTGCTCCGTTGGAGGTATAGGCCCTGGTGCACACCGCCCGCACCTCCTGCGTAACATATGCTCCGTCGAGGCTCCAACTCCCGGAGCACGTCGCTTGCACCGTTTGGCAGGCACGTGCTCCACTAGAGCTCCAGACCCTGTAGCGTGTTACTTTCATCTCCCACAAGAAGAATGCTCTGCCAGGGCTCCAGACCTTTAGTATATCATCTGTACCCCCAGAAAGAGAAAGTGCTCAATCATAGTACATGTCCCTATATCACGTTACCGTACCCTTCGTAGGAGGTCACTCTACTAGAGAGACATGTTTTGCAACGTGCCGACTATGCCCCTTGCACAAGGATCCCCCCGGAAGGGGCTAGTCCGAGAGAGAATCCTAACAAGTTTGTGTCCCTCCAGCAGGGGACATCCTGGGAGGGGCTACTGAGAGAAAATTCTGACAAGTTTGTGTTCCTCCCATAAAGGATACCCTCGGAGGGGCTATCGGTCAAAGCTCCGAGCTTGGTTGGGAAGGAACAATTCTTATATAATAGTAAGAGGGACCTCCAGAAAGGGAGGATGACGGTAAGAGCAAGGGCAAAGGGCCAAACAACGATAACCCCCCTGATTCTAGTTTCCCTATTTTTTCCTTCTATTCTAGTTCTCCTCTACATGGTAGCACCCTAAGCTCCCGCCACAGAGGATCAATTTTTTCGGGTCATCCTACTGACTTGACCATCGAAGTATCCTTGGCTCGAGTTTTTTCTTTTTTATAGGATCAATCGATCGTGAAGACAAGAGGAAGAAGAATCCGACGTGCCCGGAAAGACTGACTCATCCAAGCCATGTCAGAACTGCAAATCATGGTGACTCAGGCATCAATAATTTATATTCTCTCTTCTCTCCCACATCAATCTTTTATTAGACTAACCTAGTTTTTGGGTGGGCTTTGTGGTCATTCATTCCATTGATGATAACAGGAAGTTGCATACAAAAGAAAGTGAGGAGATGGAAGAGGAACGAAACCATGGAAGAAGTTATCCAAAGTTTCTCCCACACTTGGGAAACTATTTATGAAATAAAGTGATGGAGGAGAGATAGGGATGGCAACAAAATCCAAACTCATGGGTACCTGATTCGGCCCGACCTGATTGGACCGGATGTCAATGCTTTGACTGGATTTGGACCGGGTTTGGGTAAAACCCGAATACTTGACTTTAGATTTGGACCAGGACTGGATATATATGCACCCGCCTCGAACTAGGCTCAAATTATTTTAATATTTATATATATAATTAATATATATTATTAATTATTAATTATTAGTTATTTAAATTTTAAAATACTTAAATCCTTTATCCTAATCATTATTTTTTTTAAAAAAAAAAATTATAATTTATAATCAGCTAATTCTTGATTTATCTCTGTTAATCTCTCGATCGTTTCATCGATTCCATTCAACCCTCGATTCTCCATCCTTCTAAACTCTAACTCCCCTCTTCGGCTCTTCCTCCTCTCGGATCAGTGAAGAAGTGGCGATGACAACAGGCATGTTGGTGATGGCGGCGACAGCGGCAGCGACATGCTTTCTCCTGCTTTGGACTTCCGATCGTTATTAAAGTGAGCCGTCGAGTAGGTTTTTCTTTTTTTATTGGAATTTTGTTGCCATCGACGAGAAGGGTGGCACTGAAGGGGAGGGCAGAGCGGCACATCCGGGGGTGGTGGGAGAGACATCAATGAAGAGGCGACGAGCAAGGGAGAGGAGGAACAGACGGGAGGGAAGGGCGGTGAGAATAAACCAGTCGGGGAGGGAGCGGATGAGATGGCATGAGAGACTAAAAGTGGAGCTGGGCGGCAACGGCGGAGGGGAGGGAGAGGGCACCGTTGGTGAGGAGGGTGGCGGGGAGGGTGGAAGTGTCGGGCGGGTCCGGTGAGGATTTGGGTGGAAGCATCGGGTGAAAGGTTGAGTAGGCGGAACGTGCGGCGGTCAACGGACAAGGAAGAGGAGGAACAGATGGGAGGAAAGGGCGGTGAGGATAAACCGGTCGGGAAGGGGACGGGAGGAAATGGCGTGAGAGACTAAGAGTGGAGCTGGGCGATGGTGAAGGGGAGGGAGAGGGCACCGTCAATGAGGAGGGTGACAGGGAGGGTGGATGCGTCACGGGCTAGATAAATAAGAATTATTCGATATCCAATTAAAATTAATTTAAATAAAAAAATCTAGTCTGCATAATATTTCAATTCGATTTAAATAATTTATTAAATATTTAAGTTTAAATTTAAATAATGATGTACCTGGTCTCAGCTCGATCCATTGTGGGAGAAGGCCACGGGAAAGACGGTCTGAGATTTTTGGTACGATGAAAGAAAGGTCGGAACACTCAAAAATATGGGAAGGCCTGCGAACTGAAATAGCGTCAGACGGCAGGCCAGTGGGAGGATTTGAACGGGGACGGAGATTCCGAAGTTGCTTTAAAAGAGGCGGAGGCACGGGTGCGCCGGGAAACGCGCCGTCTGCCCGGGCGTGCGCCTCGGACGACTCGGTGGTCGTGAGTAAGGATGGTGGCTTAGTTCCGGGTGATGGGATAAAAAAAAAAAATAGTTATAATAAATTTCGGCTGATATTAATGATAATCAGCTTGACATATTTATTTTTGAATAAAAAATAATTATGAAAAAATTAATATATACTGTATATGAAATATTTTTTTGATTGAAATTGGAAGACCGTCTTGAGATGATTATGCCCGGGATCTAATTCCTTCCTATTTTTTATTTAATTAAAATAAGAAAAAAATGATGGCTTAGATCGGTGATGGTGAGTCCTGACACGGAGAAGACCAGTTTACTCGTAGAAAGAGGTTTTGACGTTCTTCATTTTTTTTTAAAAAAAAATATTTTAAGGATCGGAGCAAGGTGGGAACTCAAAAGTGCACGTTCCGAAAGCTCTTGATGAAATCCATTGCCTTGCGATAATTACTATAATAATAATAATAATGGCTAACAAAAACCCCCATTTAAAGAATACAGTAATATAGCACTATTTGACAAAAAGGAAATGTTAATATAAGAAGCATCAAATGGAGGGCGAGAAAGATCGATCACAATATGGCCAATTTATAATATTCTCATGGCAATGATTTGGATGAGCTATTTTGTATATTACAGCACAACACGCCTTTAAATTGTTATTTATTGTTTCACTTCCATTTGATCATGATTTTTATATAAAATCATCGCTCTCACTTGCACTATTTTTGAATTGCAATTGTGAAGGCTACTTAGCAGATATTGAAAGACGACAGGCCTTGATGTGATAGTAATAATACTACATTGCAATTTAGATATCATGAGTTCAAGATATGAAAATTCTTTCTTTGTATATATATATATATATATATGGGTATGATTATGTACATCTTACGCTCCTTATCTCGATTATTTGCATGACCTTTTATTGATTCCCCTATCATTTGAGCCGGGTTTCGATGTCATCAATTTAGCAGCAAAAATTTCAGAACCGATTTCAAATTTTAGCACGACTTTATTATCACATCCCCCTCCCCCAACTACCTTTTGTCTCTTGTCCTGCACGAATCAATGACAATTTATGTCCTCTTTAATAAAGAAGTTCAGTCAATCAGGAATCGTGGAAGGTAATAGAAATCATACGTTCTTCCCCACTTCCATTCCCCTATAAAGCATCTAGTACATGACTGTTGGAAGAATGATTAACAATAAAGAACGCGTTATTAAAGCCTCATTGTGTCTTATAATCACATGACCAGCTTCTTTTGTTTTTGTACTTTTAAAACTTCACGCTCTCCTTTCATGATTTATCATCCCCTAACTTTGGGAACTTTGCTATAGCTATTGGGCTTCGAGTATCCAATTTAGATGGATTACCATGCTAACAACCTTTACCACGAGAGCTCCTCAGCATGGATGGCATCTTTGCAATTAAGTTCTGATTCTTCGTGAGTCCAGCATTTAGTAAGCCATGATGGCATAATGAGCTTCAGCAAAGGTACGCCCGGGAGAAGACCGGAAAAAGATTACTTCCACTGCTGAAGTGGAAAAAGGCTAAGCTATTGATTAAATAACTCGATGATACGGTAAGCAGACCGCACGTGAATCAAGCACTCGTTACCGCATCATCAGCAAGATGTCAGCTTGAGATCGGGGCTCGGGCCATTTTTCGTGTTTTCAAAACATACGAGTGGAATCCAAAACTGAACATTCAATATGGAATGCAAAAATATTAAGATTATATTTGATAGTAAATAATTTATTTAGATTATTAATAATTAAATAAGATTTTATTATATTATTATATTTAGAATATTTTTTTGAATGATAATTTATCCTGTTTGATAATCTAAATTATCTTTCAAAAGATAATCTGGATTATCTCTGAAAATTTGGTAATTCAGATTATCACCTTTCAAGTAATCTTTTAGACAATATTACCCTCTCTATCTTCCTTCCTCTTATATTATAATATAAAAAAAATATAACATGATATTATAATAATAATATATTATATTATTAGTATATTATATTATTTATAATATTATATAATATATTATAAACTATATAATATTATTATATTATATTATTTCATATATTATTTAAATATATTAAGTTTATATATTATATTATTAAATTTAACATAATATATTTATATTATATATAAACATATATAAATAAATTTAATATAAATATACTACATTATATTAAATATATTATACTATATTAAATATAATATAATATAATATGGCGAACCGCTGACGTGGAGTCTGTATCAGACATAGCTGGGGACTGAGATGGCAGACAAAGCCGCTAGGTAGGCGCCATCTGTCAAGCTCCCAGCCAAGGTCGAGCTCATGTTCAGGATGAGCTCCCAGCTAAGGTCGAGTTCCCGTCTGAGGTATGTTCCCGACTGAGGAGAGTCATGGCCAGATAGAATCCTTGGATGGGCTAAATATTGAAGGCGACAGGGGCTCTCGTAACTGCGATGGCAGGACCGGCGAAGAAAAAGAGGGGTGTGCTCCCTTAAGGAGCAGCTATCAGGGCGGCTCGGATGGCAACCCAGCGGGCAATGTCACCATCTCTGTCGAACCCATCGCGGCTTTTAGGGAGTCGAACCTTCTGCGATGGAGGTGTCTTGTCGGAGCTCCGGATCCTATAGCACACTGCCAAGGGTGGATCGTCGAGGGGGCAAGGGGGGCCTTGGCCTCCCTAATTTTTCTAATAAATAAATGAATAATCTTGTTTGTTTAAAATAAGTTAATATAGAATATGTATTTGACCCCCCTCCATTCCTCAAAACTAATTTCTAAAAAATCGGTAAAAAGATTTCAAAAATAAAATTGAAATAGAGTAAAAATTAATGAAAAAAAATTCTCCCTGCACCAAAAAAAATGTCAAAAAATCTTGTTAGAAAAAAGATGAACTCGAGAGGCGCAGCTGACCGCCATCTCCTTCTTCTCCAAAATCCTGAAGCCCAAACCAAATTACGCTAGCTGCCGCCACCCCCGACATGGCACACACTGATCCCACCCATCGCGATGCCAGCCCACCCGCCACAGTTCTCCTTCGTCGACAGCCACCGTAGCAGCCAGCATTCTCCTCTCCAAAATCTCGAAGCCCAACCAAATCCCACCCGTCAGCCACCGTTGCCCCCGACAGGGCACCTGCTGCCTCCACCCCTCACGGCGCCACCCCACCCGCCATCTTCTTCACCAACGGTCGACCCCAGTCGTCTCTTTTAACTCTAAAGTCCCGAGCCCAAAGGCCCCAAACCCCATCCCGAACATCCGTCATCTCCTCTCTTCGACGGTGACTCTTCTTCAGTTCTTCCTGTGGTTCAACGCAGCGATGCCAGAGCCGACACGCCACCATAACAACAGCCTCTTCTAAAGTTTTTGCTCCTTGGTAACAATGGTAAGCCACTTAATCTAATAATTTTGGTACATCCATTCCTTATCATATTAAGAATGGATTTTTTCAAAAGAGAAGTTCCACGTAACAATTTTTTTTTTATGAGTCGAAATGCTAAACAATGTAGAAAGATGTAAAATATGTGAAGGTTATGGCATCATAAAGTAAATGTAATTAATATTTTGGATGGTTTTAGTTGATTAGATGAAGTTTAGGAAAAGCTTGGCAAGAGAATATTGCTTAAGATAGGTTAATATTTTTTTGGCCCCCCTAAAAAAGTTGGTGTGGTCCACCCCTGCACACTGCCTACACCCTCTGTAGAGGACTGCTCCACTGGAACTCCAAACCCTATAGCACTCGCCTGTACCCTCTATAGAGAAGTACTCCATTGAAGTTCTAGACCCTGTACCATGCTACCTGCACCACCAGTGAGGGAGTACTCTGCAGGTGTTCAGACCCTGCAGTACTCCACTTGCATCTCCCGCCAGGACAGTACTCCTCTAGGCCTCCAGGCCCAGCAGCATGTCATTGTACCTTCTGAAGGAGTGCCCTATCGAGGTGCCAGACACCGTGACATGCTACTCGCACTTGTCGTAGTGGGTCACCCTACTAAGGGTGCAGACTCTGCAGTACGCCGCCTGCACTAGTTGCAAGCCTCCCTTCGAGAACTCCGGACATTGTCCCATGCAGTTTGGGAATAAGGCAGTCCTTCAAGACGGGATCCCCTAGGAAGGTACAAAAGGGAGAGAGGGCTCAGAGCCTCGAAAGATATAACCAACTGCTCTAAGAAAGAAGAAGAACCTTCGACAAAGATAAGAAAAAAAAAAGTAAGCTAAGGTGAGGGCCGGATGAGCTCTAGAGGACTCTCCCAGTCACTCATGTTTCTAACCCTTCTACTTCTCAAACCCTCTCAAGATGGAGGCTTCTCCGAGCCTCGCTTAGAAGGATCCATCCCCTTGATCGCTCTATTAACTTGATCGTCAGAGTGTCCTCGCCAGGATTCTCGGCTTGGGTCTCCTCTTTTTTGCAAGACCGACCGACTGAGTGCAAGGACTACGCGGCAGGAAGCCCAGCCCTCCTACGAGAGCTCAACTTCGATCGAACCCCACTTAAGCTTTAGGCCACGACGATCTAAGCAGCAACATAATATATTTTATTTTATAAAATATAAAATATAATTTATGTGATATGATATGATATTATATAATATAATATATAATATTATAATATTAATACAATATAACACAATATAATCTAATAAATTTTATAATATAATATAATATTTTATAAAATTTATATATTATATTATATTATATTATATTTAATATAATATAATAGGTTTAATATAATATAGTATATTTATATTAAATACATTTATATATTTATATAAATATAATATATTTATATTTATATTATATATTTATAAATAATATAAATATATTATATTAAATTTAAAAATAAAATATATTTATTTAATATATTATTTAATATAAAATATTTAAAAATTATATTTTTAATAAATAGATAAAATATAAAAAAATATATTTTTATAAATAAAATATAGATTTAATTGAAGGGTATTTTGAAATTTTGATTTTACATCATGCAACATTATCTGCGTGTACACAACAATCCACGTTACCTGTAATTAACATTGCCAGTAATCCATGTTACTAATAATCCACGTTACCTTCTAGGATTGTCTGGAAATCTACCAAACATAATCTAAGAAGACTTCTTGCTAGGAAAAATGGAACTCTCAAGGCAAATTCAAAGCATATTTCAGATTATCCAAGAGCTGAGTTTGAGTTCCAAGATAAATTTATCCAAACATTTATAATAATAAGGTCAGTAATTGGTTATCTCACCAATCTTGTGAAGATAATGCAACATAACACTTGATGGAGGACATTTCTGATGACATGAAAATGCCACATAGGTTCTCAAGAAAAGAGGGAAAATACCGTTTAGAGAGCCGGTGGACGGTAATGTTAAAAAATGTTGGGATTGGTGGTTTCCTTCTTCGCTGGTTTGGTTCAAGTAGGGCCTCTCTGTCTCCGAATAGGAAAGAGATTGTTGTACTCTCCTTTCTTAAAATAGGGGCTGTCAAGGGACTATAAGGGGGAGGCCCTACAAGAGATTTTACTATGTTTTAATCTCCTTAACGGTTTCTAATCCTTGGTAATTCATGGTGCATTTCTTGACTATTTTTTATATCTTATATTAAGTTCTCTTGAGATCCTTTTGGATTATTTTCTGTGATGATTCCTTGTAGCAAGACCCTGTACTCTGTTCATCATAGCAGATCTCTTGCTATATCGATGATTGTAGTCTGGAATTTGGATGAAACATGTTAGATCTTGATATGTTTATTCTATATTTATTTTTATTTTTTTTTTAGTTGTTTCTTGTATTATAATGATGTAAACATGAAGTTGTGAATTGACGTTGAATTTCATGTTTAAAAAGAAAATTAAAATGAAGCAACTCAAGGAGATCATGCATAAAGTTAGATTTAGTAGCTTACAGTTGGGAGCATATCAGTTGGAAATAAGACAATACTTTAATGCCAAAGTCAACCTAGGACTGGTAAACGAGCTAGCTTGAGTATAGCTCAAAACTTGGCCCAAGTTTAGGTGAGTCGCCAAGATACAAGCCAAGCTAGCTAGGCTTAACTTGTTCGAGCTTGGCTTGAATTAATTTGAAATACTAATATTCAAACAATTTACAATATATATTAATCATTATTATTTTATAATATATACCAAATCGTGTTTAATCATATTCATATTCAATCAAAGAATAGTATACCTACACCTTGTTGACTTTATATTTAAAAAATAAAATAAAATAAAACAATCTCCCCCTCCTCCAATGCGTGCGCGATCCATGCGCACGCCGTGCATGAGCAGGCACGCTGCTAGCCTATCACGAGCACCACTGGCAGGCCACGCGATGCGCTGGTCCAGTGCACGAGCACCACGTGCAGGTCAGGCCATGGGTCATCGTTTCTTACTTTTTTTTTTTTTTTAAATTAATTTCAAATTCAAAAATTTTTAATAGTTATTTATTTATTTATTTATTTTAATACTTTAATGGCTAATAGAGAGTGTTTTGAGATTTTCTTTGAAGATTTTTAACTTATAAATAGGTCTCTACCCCTGACCCAACAATCCATTGAAAAAAAATTTAAATTTCTTTTCCCCTCTCCCAAAGTTCCAAAAGCTTTCTCTTTTAATTCCTTGTATTTTTATATTTTAGATTAAAGACGAGTCTGGTCGGTGTCCGTTCAAGATCGTACCATCGATGGATGTTAGAGCATTGGCTTTTGGGTTGTATCTTAGATGAGAGTGGAAGGTCCAATTATTCTTTGCACTAGAAGAAAGACCAAATCTCTTTTAGGACAGTAATTTTATTCGCCTCCAAGGACAGGCTTCCAAACTTTATTCTATTTTATTTTTTTAATTATTTATCACATCAAAATATTCTACCACACATACTATGAAAAACTACTTATCAAATACTTTCAAATTATATAAACATATATACATTTTCCATATACGATAACTAATAATCTAAAGAAGATTTATAAATATTTTGTAGCGCATATATATAAATATAAATGCTTGTACTTAATTATAGTTTATTTATCTTACTTATTTTATATTTATATATAATAAAAAATTATAATTATATTTTTTTGTTGTTTGTAGTATTATATCTATTTCTTTTGTATTGTATAAAATTAATTGAAAATCCCTACTAAATTTATACTGCAGTATACAAATTAATTTTAAAATAATATACAAATAAATTAATTAAAGTTTTTAGGATTTAGAGATAAATATTTTAAATAAAAAATCTTAATAAACCACAGGTCTAATCACTTTGATGATTATTTTAATAAAAATTTAATTTTTAATAAATAAATAAATAAATATAAAAATTATTTAATTTATTTAAATAAATCTTTAATAAAATTATTTTTATTTTTTGGATCTTCTTCTTTAAATTAGATATGAATCTAATGGCAATCCTTAAGGATGACATCATTAGTCTAAAATCAAAAAAGTTTTATAGATCTCATTTTAAAAGGTGACAAAGCTAAATAAAGTTTTGGCTAACTATCTTAGAATTTTGGTCAATGATCGATCGGTCTATCAGTTTCTCTGGTTCAATCACATATACTATCCTAGAAGAGAACACCTATATAAAGGTAGAATCCTTAGTATCCTTTTCGACTTACTCTATGATATTTACCTGTCAGCTAAGAGTGCGAAAGAATAAAGAGATATCCTAGATTCTAAGTGTTGCCGCTCTCGCCGCCGCGCCCGTGCCTCGGATCGCCCGATCCTTCCTGACCGCCTGGCGGGGGTGCCTCCCTTCCCACGGAAAACCTGCAACAAAGGGGTTAGAGGGCCCTGGCCGGGGATCCCGACGAGGGAGCTCCGACGGTCAAGTCAGTAGACGACGAGATGGAACAGACTCTCCAGTCGGACCCTCTAAAGGGTTCCAGACTTAGAGAGTTAACTGGTGAAGGAGACGCTCTGGGGACCAGGATCTCGGCTGGGCCTCCTTGCCGAGCTCGCGCCCAGTCTTCCCCCCTAGGGATTTCTGGCTTTTCTCTCGACGCAAGGCCTTGTGCCGGTGCTTCCCCCTTGTCCCCAAGCTAATTTGGCTTACCCTGTCGTCCCCAGATTCTTCCTTCTTTATCTCCTTCCGTCGCGTGTTTGTCTTTTTCCGCCTCGGGGACCCCCCTCCCCCGTCCTCTTCTCTTTTCCCTTTTTGGTGAAGGGTGCCAGGCGGCTTTCCGACCTCGTCCGCCGGGCCCAGCATGGGAAAGGCAAGGACAGAAGAGAAAGAGGGGAGGGCGGCGCTGGCAGGGCGGCCGGTCAGGCCTCGGGCCTGGTGAGAGCGCCCTCTTCCCCAAGCGCGGGCGCCATCTATCTATGGGGCCTGTGTCGTCGGGGTTGCGTCCCTCGGCTGCGGGGCCTGTCGGGCCGATGCTAGCGATGTTCTGCGTGCCGCCGCCCTCCGTACAGGACGTCGTCTGGGATTCGTACAGCCCGAGGGATGGCCTCGGGGCCCGTCTCTCTCTCCCCAGGGCCCTCGTCGTACGAGCGGTCTGACCTCGGCTGAGTTGGGCCCGTCTCTGGGGGCCACCTGGCGAAGGGCGAAGGATCAGCCGACCTCGGCTTAGGTGGACCCCTCCCGGGTGGGCACCTGGCGAGGTGGCAGGAGGTCGCCTGGCTTCGGCCGCGGTGGGCCCGTCTCCGGGTGGCCACCTGACGAAGGACGAAGGATCAGCCGACCTCGGCTTAGGTGGACCCCTCCCGGGTGGACACCTGGCAAGGTGGCAGGAGATCGCCTGGCTTCGACCGAGGTGGGCCCGTCTCCGGGTGGCCACCTGGCGAAGGACGAAGGATCAGCCGACCTCGGCTTAGGTGGACCCCTCCCGGGTGGACACTTGGCGAGGTGGCAGGAGGTCGCCTGGCTTCGGTCGAGGTGGGCCCGTCTCCGGGTGGCCACCTGGCGAAGGGCGAAGGATCAGCCGACCTCGGCTTAGGTGGACCCCTCCCGGGTGGACACCTGGCGAGGTGGCAGGAGGTCGCCTGGCTTCGGCCGAGGTGGGCCCGTCTCCGGGTGGACACCTGGCGAGGGACGAAGGATCAGCCGACCTCGGCTTCGGTGGACCCCTCCTGGGTGGACACCTGGCGAGGCGGCAAGAGGTCGCCCGACCTTGGCCGACCTCACTTAAGCGGACCCCTCCCCTCCGGTCCCGGGCGCCAATGAGATGGTAGAGGAACTTCGAACCGAGCTCGACCTCGACGAGGGCGGTTTGCCTTAGGCAGTCGTCGTGTAGTGTAGTCTTGCCGACCCTAACTTTGAGGATGTGGCGCTGACTAGGCCGGGGAAACTTACACGTGGCTCGCTCGTATTTGACGATACCTGAGCCTGGCCACGTCACTGTCACGGCTGTAACACTAAGTACGGTCTTGATGATGCTATGATTGAACGATTCAACACTGCATCATTCTTTAGATATAGTATAGTAGAAGACAAATCCATCAATAACCAACTTCACCAATTCCAAGAGTACCTTAGAAAACTTCAAACCAATGGAGATAAATTCGTAAAAAGATTTAAGGTCTCTAGCCTTCTAGACAAAATATCTCTATTATGGAATGGCTTTGTCCAAGGTCAACTTCAAAAGCAAGGAGAGCTAACCCTAGCCCAACTGTTGAACTCAATCAAGATAGAAGACTAACATAAGTCCAAAACCCAGCAAACCAGTATTCTAGGTGCCCAAGTTAATCTAACCCAACAATACCAGTCTAACAATAATACCAAACCAAAATCAAAACCTAGATTTCAACCGAACCAACAATACCAGTCAAACCAACCTGACCATCATAATCCAAATAAGTTCAAATTCAATGGTAAAACCTTCAAAGCCAATAAAACTAAATTCAGTAAGCCTGCCCAAGGTCCAAGTTAAAGGTTTTATTTTATATGCGGAAGGACAAACCATCTGGCAAAAAATTGCATTCATTGAAAGAAGAAGTTTTTTCGCAAACCTTCTGGTTCCTCTAGATCCCAAGCTCATGTAATTGAAGGTCCACAAGACTTCATCTTTTAGCCAATACGCTTAAATCCTGAAATTAATGTTGCTTCTTCCAACCTTGATTGGTGGTTAGATTTAGGAGCCAATATTCATGTTTGTTTTGATTGCTCCTAGTTCACTATTTTTTAGGACTCAAGTGGAAGAGGTGTGACCCTTGGAAACAATATAGTTGCCAGGATTATAGACAAGATCAAGTCAACTTAAAGATGACTTAGAAAAAGTTCTCACCTTGATGAATATGCTATATCTTTTAGATCTTAGAAAGAACCTTGTTAGTGGGTCTCAACTAGTTCAAAGGGATATAAAATTATCCTTGATTGTAATAAAGTTGTAATAACTAAGAATAATGTCTTCATAGAAAAAGGATATGCAAGTGAAATCTTATTTAAAATTGAATACAATAAATTCTTTTATTAATAAATTTGAGAATCAAATTTATTTTGTGAATAAATCTAAATAAAGTTTGTGATATGATAGGTTGGGTCATGTACACTTAGAAAAAGTTAAACAAATAATGGAGTTAAAACTAATTTCCAAATCAAACTTCATTATATCTAAGTATGAAATATGTGTTGAATCTAAACAATCAAGAAAATCATTCAAATCAGTTAAAAGATATTTTTCAATCTTGGAGTTGATACATAGTGATGTATATGACTTCACCATAACTGCAACTCATAGTGGCAATAGATACATAGTGATCTTTATAGATGATTTTTACAGATGCTACTATTGTTACCTAATTAAATTTAAGAATAAAATCTTTAATAAGTTTAAAATTTATAAGAGTGAAGTAAAAAATCAATAATAAAAGAAGATTAAAATTCTTAGGTATGATAAAGGAGAAGATTATATCTCAAATGAATTCTTTCAGTTCTATCAAGAACATGGTATAATTCATCAAGTAACCGCTCCTCACTCTTTATAGTTTAACGATATAGTTAAGCGTAAAAATTGTATCCTCATGGATATGATATATGCTATGCTTATCAATTACGGCTTACCTGAAAACTTATGGGGGGAATCTCTTCTATTTTCTTACTTTATTTTAAATAGGATACCTATTAAAGATAGTAGCAAGACTCTTTATGAACTTTGAAAATGAAAGACTCATAACTAAGATTTATTTAAAGTGTGGGGGTGCCTAGCCAAGGTTAATAATCTGAATCCAAAAAGAAAAAACTAGGACCTAAGATTATAGATGCTATATTTATATGCTATGTCCAAAATAGCAATGCTTATAGATTCTTAGTAATAAAATCTAAGGTTAGTGATATAGCAGATAATTCAATATTAAAAGTTAGAGATATCTCTTTCTTCAAGGATATATTTTCTTTTAAGACTAAAATTTCTAGATTCCTAGAATGTGGATCATCCTTCTTTAGAACTATAAAATCAGAACTAGAAACTGAACCTGAATTAAGAAAAAGTAAAAGAAAAAGAGTTGAAAATTTTTTTGAGAAAACTACACATTCTTAGCAGATGGTAAATCTTTTACGTATGATAAGGCAATGTCATTATCATAATCATCATATTTGAAAGAAGCCATGGATAGTGAAATTTAATTAATTCTAGAAAATAAAACTTGGATTTTAACTGATTTACCTCCAGAAAATAAATCTACAGGAACAAAATAAATTTTTAAAAGAAAATTAAGGCCAAATATAACAATAGAAAGATATAAAGCTAGATTGTAGTAAAAGGGTTTAGCCAAAAGAAAGATATAGTTAGTTTGATACCCATGCTCCTGTAGCTATGATAACTATCCTAAGAACTTTAAGGTTGCATTTTGTAGAGGTAATCTATCAAGATTACCGATAATTTTAAGTTGGGCCCACCAAATAACTTTGTTTGGTATTTTGGAAAAGTGATAATCTATCATGTAGTGGTAATCCAGATTACCTCTTATGTGGCAATCCAGATTAGCTTAGGGAGGGGTGGCTATCCATATTACTGGAGATGTGATAATATGTTATTTTTTTTATAAAATTATCTCATTCCTTTCGCTTCGATGAGAACAAAACCATCCCCTCCTCCCTCTCCTCTGGGTGCTCATTGGGATCTCTTCTTAATCCCATGATAGATGATAGTCCTTTTCCTTTCTCCTCCTCGTCGTCGTCCCCTAAGCATACCCATCTCGCCCGTTCTCCAGTTCCTCCATCCAAGATATGGCTGCTCTCTCACTCACTCTCTATATTTCTCCCTCCCTCTAACTCTCTCTCCCCCCCCCCCCCTTTCCCACCTAGCGGCATCCTATTAGATTTTATTAGTTCCTCCCCTGTATGCCTCCGTACCAATCCAAATCGGAGAGTGAAGTGGGCATTGACCATAAAAAGGATGCCTTTTTGTTCCCCGACTTCTCCATGTGGAGGATTTCAAGATCCCTCTACTATCTTCTCTGATCACATACAAATCCTTGCATCGCCCCACTCGATCCCCAGACGCGATTGATCCCAATCTCCCCTTGGTTGCGTTATCGTGGCATAGGTGGACTTTTTAGCGATTATTCCTCAAATTAATCGATGCAATGCGGTGTAATAATATATGAATTTTAATAAATTTGACTTACGGGTATTTTGGAATTTTGATCTTAGATTACTGGTAATCTATTTGTCATACCAAATATAGTAATCAATCTTACTGATAGATTACCTATGTACACCAAATATAGTAATCAGCATTACTGGCAATCTATCAGTGGTAATCTATCTTGCAGGTAATCTAGATTACCATTCAGGATTTCCTGGAGATCCACCAAATGCAACCTAGTAGCTTTAGTATTAATTTATAAATTAATAATCCATTTAATGGATATAAAAACTACTTTCTTAAATGGAGGATTAGAAAAAGAAATCTATATAAACCAATCTCAAGGATTTGAGATAAAAGGACAAGACATAACGTATGTAGATTAATTAAATCACTTTGTGGTTTAAAACAAGCTCCTAGACAATAACATATTAAGTTTGATAAAATTATCTTAAAAAATAATTTTAAAATAAATGAATATAATTAATATATATATTATAAAAGAGAGAATACATACTTCATAGTGCTATGCTTGTATGTAGATAATATATTATTATTTGGAACATCAATAAAAATAATTTAAGAAACTAAAAATTATTTATCAAATAATTTTGATATAAAAGACTTAGGAAAAGTTGATGTAATTTTATGAATGAAGCTTAAAAGAGTAAATAGTGAAAAAGTAATAAGCATATTACACTAAATAGAGAAAGTACTTAAAAAGTTTGAATATTTTGATTTAAATCATATCTCTATTTATTATGATCATAGTTCCTACTTAATTAAAAAATTAAAAGAACCCATTAATCAATTAGAATATTCCTAGAGGATAGGATCTCTATTATATATTTTAAATAGAACCCATCAGATATAGATTATGTAGTAGGCAGACTGAGTAGGTATACTAGTAATCCTAGTAAAAAATATTAGAATGTTCTAAAAAGAATCTTTAGGTATTTTAAGAGAATTTTAGATTACTCTTTAGTATACTCAGGTTATCCATAAGTACTTGTGGGTTATAGGGATACTAATTGGATAACAGATAACTTAGATATTATGTCCACCATTGGGTATCCCTTTTTTCTAGGAGAAGATATAGTATCTTGAAGCTCTTGTAAACAAGCATAATTACTAGAAGTATGCTAGAATCTGAATTAATTATTTTTGACACTGCATGTACTAAAGCATAGTGACTAAAAAAATTAATAAATGATATAAAAATTATTTCATTAAAAATTTCAATTTTTTTTTTAAATTATGATTGTAGAACTTTAATTAATTTGTTAAATCAACAAACGACTAATAAAAAGATGAACAAGCATATCTTGATCAGTATAAAATTATATGAAATAAAATTTAAAAAATTATATTACTACATTTTATAAGATCAAAAAATAACTTGATAGATCTTTTGATTAAAGCCTTTTAAAAGCTATGGTATCTGAGATATCAAGGGGGATGGGACTTAAGCCCACATATTAGTCATCAAAGTGGACTCCTGTCATCATGGCAACCCCATGATTAAGATTCAAAGGGAAACAACTTCTGAGGTGATGTCTGGAAGCTCCAGTTTGAAATATGTCTCTATCTTGTCCCTATGGTGTGATACTCTATTGTGATGATTAGGTTGAGCATAGTTTTTAATAGATCTAAGGCTATAAGTTCAGCAAGATATGATTTCGTTGTACATATTCTTGGAGGATTCATCTTACTGAGAGTATTCGTGAATCCATGACTATGGAACCACGACAAATCCCTAGTAACTTCCATGAAAATAAAGGCAAGTATATGGCCTAAATAGCGCTATCCCATATTATCACCAGTTCATCCTTATACTGTATGTATTTTATACTAAATACAAGTTCAAACCTAGAAGGTACTTGTACTAAGCATAGTAAAAGCCCAAATATCTTTTATTTTAAATTACTTACTGAGTTTAATGATATTAAATTTAAATTTAAATTTTATTTTATGGGGAATTGTTGACTTTATGCTTTAATAAAATAAAATAAAATAATCTCCCCCTAACCGCACGTAATGCATGCATGATCCATGTAGACCCCGCACGGGTAGGCATGCTGCTGGCGGCGGAGGACTGCCGGGGGGCAAGGGGGGTCCTTGGCCCCCCCAATTTTTTGATTTTTTTTATTCTTTAATAATTTTTTCTATAATTTTTCAATTTTTTAAAAATTTTAGATATTTGGCCCCCCTAAAATTTTTCTTTTCATCTCAAAAAAAATCTTAAAAAATTGATAAAAAAATTTTCAAAAAAAAAGGAATCCCATTAATTTTATAAAAAAAATTAATTCCAAAGAGTCTTAAAAAAAAAAAATCGGTGAAGAACTCACATGCAGCAACCTAATCCCAAATCCCATCCATCGTGCTCTTGCACTGAAACCTTTCCCAATCCCCAAATCCCACCCGTCGCTGCTGCCTACTGCTCCTCCTCTCTTCCCCAACCGCCAACCTCTTCACGCCGTCTCCTTCACCTCTCTTCCTTGCCGAGTCACCAACTCCTCATCTCTTTCCCAACCGGCAACCATCGTGATGCTACCTCCACCTGCCACTGCTCCCGACAGGCCATCCACCACCGATGGTTAACCCTACTGACCGTCTCCTTCGCGGTTTCACCTCTTTTAAAGTCAACTCCTCTTCTCTTTCCCAACTAGCAACCATCGCTCCTATTTGGCTACCTGCCGCCGGCTGCCGTCTTCTTTTCTGTCCAAAACTCCTATCCATGACCCGATACTGGAGCTCCATGTCTCCACTCGTTTTATCTATATTTGGCTTGGTAGGTATCATAGTATGTTTCCTAACTTTCTATGATATGGTATCATATTTTTTGGCCCCACTGGAAAACTTGGTATGGGCCGCCCCTAGCTACTGGCCCAGCATGTGAGCACCACGGGCAGGCCTTGTGGTGTGCTGGCCTAGTGCACAGGTGCTGCGAGTCACCATTTCTTATATTTTTTTAATTAGTTCCTAATTCAAACATTTTAACAGCTATTTATTTATTTATTTATTTTTAATGCTTTAACGACTAATAGGGGGTGTTTTTGAATTTTGTTTTTGAGGATTTTTAGCCTATAAATAGGCTTATACTCCTAGTCCTGTATACTCCTAGTCCCGTAACTCATCCAACAAAATCTTTAAATTTTTTTTTCCCTTTACCAAAATTTATGGAAGCTCTTTCTTTTAATTTACCAAATTTTATATTTTGAATTATGGACGAGTCTGATCGGCATCCATTCGAAATCATGTCACTGATGAACGTTGGAGCATTAACTTTTGAGTTGTACCTTGGAGGAGAGTAAGTGGTCCAATTATTCTTTACACAAGAAAATGGGCCAAATCTCCTTTAAAATAGTTGTTTTGTCCATCTCCCAGGCCAGATTGCCAAACTTTATTCTGTATTATTTTTTTTTTAATTATTTGTCATACTAAAATATTTTACAATACATACTACGAAAAAATATTTTTTAAATACTTCCAAATTATATAAATATATATATATTTATATATTATAACTAACACACCCTGCTATTAATAGAGCTTGATTTGAATTTATTCGAAATACTAATATTCAAATAATTCACAATATGTATTAATTATTATTTTGTCATAATTGATGATATATATCGAACCAAGCTTTGTCAGATCTATATATATCTATATATATGCTTAATCAAAGAATAGTATATCTTCATACAATTTATGCCAGGAGTATCTCCTTCATGCAAACAAAAAACAATGGAGGGGAATCATGTTTCAAGCGAATTCATGTAGGCGAGGCATTTTTTTTTTTTTTTACTTTTCTTTTCTGTACCAAAAAAAATTGCATGTTGTCGAGGCCCATTCGACAATTGTAAGAGGCCCACTCCTAAAGTTACGTCATCTCTGCGTGAGCTGTTGATGGCCTGCTGCCGGCAAAAGCATCTAAATTTTTCCGGCCCAGCCTAAATATACAACCAACCAGATGGCTTGCAAGGCCGCGAGAACAAAACAGCCCAATCTAATCCAAATCGCGACCCGGACCATGGAACCCGACGCTGCCATGGCCGCCGCCCCCACCACCGCAGCGACGGCGTCGCCGCCCCGCTCCTCCCTCCTCCACCGTCTGATTACGCTGGACACGGCCTTATCCCTCCGCATCCACTCGCTCTGCCGTCCCATCCCGCGCTACCTCCTCAAAGCCCTCGAGATCTCTGGCGACGGCCGCTTCTGGTTCCCCATTCCCCTCGCACTCCTCCCTTTCTCCTCCTCCGCCGCGGCTTTTCCTGTCCTCCTCGGCTCCCTCCTCGACCTCCTCCTCGTCGGCCTCGTCAAGCACCTCGTCCGCCGCCCCCGCCCCGTCTACAACAAGGGCATGAACCTCGCCTTCGCCGTCGACCACTGGTCCTTCCCCAGCGGCCACTCCTCGCGCGTCTTCTTCATCGCCTCCTTCCTCCGCCTCTCCCACGCACCGTTCCGCCAACTCCTCGCCGGCCGCCGGTGGATCGGCGCCCTCTACGGCGGTGACCCCGCCGAGCTCCTGTTGCGGCTCGTCTTCGTCTGGTCCTTCTCCACCTCCGCCTCTCGAGTCCTCCTCGGTAGGCATTTCGTTCTCGATGTCGTCGCTGGGTCATGCCTGGGTTTATTGGAAGCTTTCATAGTGTTCTATTTCTTTCACTTCTACAGATTTTAAACAGACGTTAACATTGTTTGTTCGGGATGGTTCGTTGTAATCTGCTTTCTTGACTAACTGTCATCTTACTTACACGAAATTATGGGCTTCTTGTTATTTAGTCAGAATTACAGAAGAGAATTTAAGAGAATTATCAGATATAAAAGTCCTTGCTCACTAAATTATAAAATCAATAATTTCGTTGTGGCACCACCCACCATCTTTCTCTAGATGTCTCCTAGTGTTGATTTCTGTCCTTTAGATAAAGGTCTCGTTAAAAAAACAAACCCTATGAGAAAATAGTCTGCAATTACTAGTGGCTCTTTATTTCATTTTTAGAGCGTTTGTGTTGCAACCACAGCAGAAAAATTTCTTCTACCTACTTTTTTGCCTTATGCTCCAGGACTCTTGACTTCAGTTCCCCTTCATCTATTTGTCAAAATAATGCTTTGGATGTGTCATTAACCCCAAGAAGAAAATGTTTGGTCTGTGATTATGATATCGCGACAACTCAAAAAGTCAAATTGGTTCTGCCAAACCAAGAGCAGGTGTTTGTGTTGATTAGCCTCCCCATTTGTAGATATCGACAGGAAGTTTATGAAAAAGTAGCTGGTTATAATGTTTTCAATTTCGGGAGCCTTTGACTATTTGCATTGATGGCTACACCAATGCAAGTGAACTTAGAATGATGAGTGGTGTTATATAGGTACAATACCTCGAAAAACTTTATTGTTCCCAAAAGGAAAATTAATGAAGGGAGAAGAAGGGACACAAAGTGCGGGAAGCTTTTAAAGCCTAAGGCTTATACCAAGCCGCTAAGTCATGGCTAGAAGCTTGAGAATGGGCAACATTGCTAAACATGAAAAGAATTGTTGTAGCTCATGGCATAATGTTCCAAGAGAGAGCCATTGTAGGACAGGTAACTTACAGTTGTACAATATCTTTGGCTTTTCCTTTATGGATAGTCTAAAACATGGTGACTTAGCAAAACACTTGCTCTAGCATTAAAATTAATGAGTGAGATAGGATGGAGATGCAAAGGAGAATACAAGCCTCTGCGAGTTCCATAGGATAAGTCTATTCTCTAGGAAGAAGACATAGAAGTCTGGAGTTGAATTGTTTGAAACTTGATTGTGGTTAGTGACTTAACTACCAAGTTTCTGTATAAAAGATATAAGGATGGTAAAGGCAGGGGATGGACCAACAATCAAATGTCTTACTGAGTAGTCTCTCCCCCAGTAAAAGAAATTATTGAGTGATAAATAGGATGATCCTCATTTGATGTTGTAAACCACATTTAGGAGAATTATGTTTCGACATGAATATTCTTTGCTAATTAACTTAGACTTGCGAAATCCTAGAAGATGAATTCTGGGTAGGAAAAGTATGGATTAGTAGAGAGAGGGGTAGTTATTTTTTATTTGTCAGATATCTCTTTCCAAATATTTTTTTTTCAAAAATTTAATATATTATGGGAATCTACTATTGTTCAATTTTTTTTGGGCTGAGCATTTGATGCCATCAATTTAGAGATTTTAGAGAAGCTTTTGGGCTAGGTAATGGTCAATCCTCTCACCTCAAGGGAAGATCTACACTTCCTTGAGCTATCCCTTTGATCCTCTCTTTATTGATATTTTGTCATAATTATAACCATCATTATAAAGCCTCATCCTAGCTATTTAGAGTAAGCTTTATGAATCCCCATTCACTGAGCATGCCTATTTAAGGTTGCTTTTCATGTTATTTCAAGCATTTCCATATCCTTTTTTCAGCTTTCATACATGTTATGATAGGTCTTCCTGTTTTCCTCCCACATCCTTTGACAAAGAATAAAGTACCCCTCCTTACTAGAACCCCCTCGGGTATTCATGGTCTTTGCCCATTACCATCTATACTGTAAGCCAGCCATTCATAGAGGGAAATTATACAGCTCTCTACTATTGTCGATGGGGAAAGAATGGAAAATATGTGGTGATAACAAAACAGTAAAGAAAACAAACTCAGAGATTATTTTTTCCTGTTTGAGAATTCATATCTCATTGATTTTTTATGTAAAATCTTTTTTTGTTCATTTGCTTCATGCCTGAGTGTGCGAGATTAAAGATTGTACCTCCTAGTTGAAAGGATGTTTACCTCCCATAGACATGGCTGACTTTGCACCATATCATATAACAGTAGACAATTCCACTCGCTTATTATTTTATTTAATTTTGTAAATAATTACAGAAACAACATGGAATCCACTATATGATGCCATATATAAGATTGGAGGATCCACTGGGTCTATCTGTCTGTATCCTGGAGCCTTAAGGTTCAATAACTGGTGCAGTTGATCTTTGAATATGAGTACTACCACAAAATATTGTGATAATAACATGAGCAAAATATACATTTAATGCACTCGGACTAGGAAAGTCTTAATTGCAAGGAATAATTTAAAAATAATAGCTTAAGTGAGAATGAGATAAGAGAAAAAGCTAGACTTGTGGATCTGTAGAAGTAAAACTTAGTTCATAATATGACAAAAATTGAGATATAACGTAGTACTTACAATAGGTTTGATGCACTCTATTGATGTAGTTAGAGGGGACATATACTTTAGGTGGAAGAAATATTTAAAAAGCAGGATTTAAAAAACCAACACAAAAGATGAACTAGAAACAGGCTCCGGTGAGAATAGGCTAGATAAAAGGGCTTTATCATTTTCAATACAAATTCTAAATGTTTTACCACAACATGTAAAGAGCAATGTGCACCAAATGGGAAGAGTGGCAAAGCTGATAGACCTTTTACCTTTCCAAAACTCAGGAATGGGAAACTAAGAAAGTGCTTAGAAACATGTGTGGTGATTAAGTATCATGATGCATTTAATACGAAACCGTAATGTTGAGTAATCTAAAACAAGATCCTGAAAATAATAAAGGGAAGTGATAGCTCAACTTATTTTCATACGGTTAATCTTTTGGGTTGAGAAATCCTAGATATCCTAGATCTGTTATGGAGTTTCAACATGCATATGAAATATAGGGAGGAAAACTGAAAACTATGAATCTTCTTTAAAACTCCTTTGGGTAGTGACTACTACATATTGGTTATTTGTCTTGTATTTAAGAGAACCTAGACTTTAGTTTGTGGGTTCTATCTGTAGTGGTTCAGAAAAAAATCCAATAAAAAAAAAAGTCTCTCTGATTTTGCAACAATAGTTTTTGGCCATTTTAGTTCCAACATGCATATGATATGCACGTAAGGAACCCAACAGGGCAAATATCACGTAAGGAACCCAACAGGGCAAATATCAAGTACCATGGAACGTGGACATCGAATCTCAAGAAATTGCTTTTGGTACATGATGCTAAAATTATCTTGAGAAAATCTATTTTTTACTCTGCACTGTTGATTATCTACAATTTTATGAAAGAGACCAAATAGAAGGGACTGGGTTGCTGTTTGAGCAACTCTCAGTCCTTGATCTTGAGACACCTGATTTATCATTCTAGGAGGTTAAGCATGGGATTCTTCACATCATGATTAAATGATTCATAGGAAATTTTCTATTTTGTCACGGAAGGCAATCTTAAACTAACAATGGGATCTGGTGGTGGGTGCCTTTGTAAAGATCAGCAACAAACAGATCTTCCATGTTGGTCTTTCAACCTTAGGAGCATCTATTTCTGGATTTTCATTCTTTAGTTTCCTTGATGATCAAACTTTCAATCACCAGATTTCTTGCATTCGGTTTGTCATTTGGAATTTGGTTAGGAACTGTTGATCCCATCTCGGAATTTTTAGATCTTACTTATCCAACCTCTCAAGTTATGTGTGGAAATCAAAAGCTAAGATATTATCAGGCTAAGGCTAACACTTGTGTTCCATGAAAGAAAATGACACGTGTCTCATGGAAGATAAATGTCTCTTCTTCTGGGAGAAATCATCTTAAGAATGAAAGAATCATCATGTCAACTTGAGCATTATGGACCAAACCCAAGAGTGGGAATTCCCTATTATATTGTTGAGGCTTGTCGAGAAGTTAGACTTCGCCATTTTACTTATGACCTATATTGGAGAAATCATCATACAGTAGGAATCCAAAATAACTTTCTTCTTTTTATCATGGAATTTTGAAAACTTAAAATATTGAAGGTGATCAAAATTACTTTACTGAGGAAATACATGAAGAAAGCAGGAAGCTTGAGGGCATCATCTGAATGGTACCGGCAAAACTTAGAAGAGGAAGACTAAAGTCATTCATGATTGAAGTTCACTCTGCTTAGGAATCCAAATTAGATTAATGAGCTGATCTTTCAGCTCTAGGAATCCAAACCAGATTCATGAGACTAGAAGACTCTGTCTATTAATATTTTCTCCTAAGCTCAAGTTACACAAGACTACAAAGGCCGAAAGTTAACATAATGGACATTATGCAAGTTTTAAAATATATTAGATAGCATTGCTTTTATAACACTGCAGATCAATGATATCATCATTTCTATTTGCCACCCGTGCCACCAATTATGCAGTCAATACATAAAAGTGGATATGCAATCCAGTGTTATCTCTGAGTTTTGAAAGCATCTTTTGCTATGTCTGTGATGTAATGGCCATTGTCCAATTTTGTCAGAGGTTGCAGGAAGCTAACATGCCGCTGCTTGACCATGCTGCAGCATACTGACCATGCCCGTCTGAAGGCTGACGTGGACTGTCGGAAAATGATTTTAATCTATTGAGAGTTGCTTCCATTGATTGATGAACTAGTTCAGCTGTCTTTGAACCTACTTGCTAGAGATTCTCTTACATTGGTAAAACCTTAATATAGCAGAAACAAGCAGCAAGATAGTGCTGACATCTAAGAGCACCCGACATTGATACACAATAGTGGGTGTTTTGGGGTGATTTGAAGCTGGTGTCTGCAGCAGGTATGCCCTTTCTTTGGGAGGCCTGACCTGTCTAGTTGACATAGTTGCATGCTTGTTGGGAATCCAATGCTGATATTTAGGAACTGGAATTTGAGGTTCCTGTGCCAGTGCACCCACTCGTGTGCTTCGTTTCTTTTGCCAAGTAATGTAAGGATGCCAGCCTTTTTGAACAGAAGCTGTATATCTGTGGCTAGTTGGCTGGCATCTTTTAACTGTGGAACTTAAACTTCTTCATAGCATCAATGGCAGAAAGGTACACAGCCACTCTCAAAAACAAGACATTCATATATCACATCATGCTTCCTTTGGTAGTCCCACAATCATGTTTTCAAACAGAGGTTTGCTCTTTACTGGCACATTAGCCATGTGAATCTCTTTTTGCATTGTCTGACACCAATGTGAATGCTCAGGCAGTGGAAGCTGCTTTGGTTCTTTTTTTTTCACAGATCTGGTCCTTGAATATGTGGTCTGTTGAACTGCATTATTTGTTAACAAAGTCACCGAATGGTTGGAAATGCCCTTATTGTGGCAGCCACTTTGTTGAAAAAGAGAGGATTCTAATGACTTCGCAGGGTGGTAAGGCTCCTCCTCATGGCACGGATGGGAAACTTATGGAAGGCAATATGTGGGAAGATACAAGGGGATAAAAATTTTACAGATCAGATTGTATGACTGAATTCTGAAGCTTTTTGCATGCAATATATTTGGAATAAAACATGGCATGTTTACAAGATGACTGCTTTTGTATAAAATCTCAACACTGGTTGCTGATTGAAAAATGAAGTCAGATCTATATGACACAATTTAA
The DNA here is from genome assembly GCA_021397845.1 of Areca catechu. Lineage (NCBI taxonomy): Eukaryota > Viridiplantae > Streptophyta > Magnoliopsida > Arecales > Arecaceae > Areca > Areca catechu. Next base: position 27,529,610 of record CM038049.1, on the reverse strand, counting down.
TGTGTCCAACTCCTTTGAATCAGGTGAGGTAGCGTTGTGACTGCTTTGAGAACATTGAATGAGTAGATGACATCCTGGTATTCTAGAATTTAGACTTCTGTTAAGATAATCTTATTAGGCCGAGACCATGCTGCCACTCTCTGGCATATATCAATGTTTCCAGGAAAGTGCCTGTCATGTCTGAAACGAGGTGATGCATTGTGGAGAAATGCTAAATTTCTGTTTAGCTATTGACCCAAGTATAGAGTTCGTTTGCTGCAAGGAAAAATGTAGCAACTGCTGGTTAGGTCAGTTCAGAGGTCATCAAGATCCCATCCCCTTTTATCACTTAACCATGAGGTCTTGTTGGCTTTGGACTGAAAAACCATGAAAGAGTGTTGGCCATGGAAGATACAAAATGTTGTGCTATTTTGATGATTCGCTGTTTGATCTCATGGAGTCAGCCTCTAATCTCACCTGTGTTTTAATTATCTAGATTCTTATTTTCCGGGATGCATTTTTTCACTAAAAACTGCTATACATGTGCATTTTTGAACCAAAAAAAAAAATCCAATTACTTTGAAAAAATTGTATGAGAAGCTTTATAAGGTGTAATTTTTTTGTACGCTTACAGTTGAGTGACAACAAGACTGACTTACCTATCAACTTTTTCATCGTCACTCTCAAGAAATCAACTTCTGCCTTATGTAAGTTGTCACGGTACGATCAATTTTTAGATTTGAGAGCATTGTTTATACACCTGGTCCTGACCATAATTTATTAAAAATATAAATATTCTATATTATTAATAGGTGGAGGAAGGGTCGAGAGCACATGTTCAACATTTTATAGAATAATTCATCTCGCCCAGGGTAAGTCACCCTTTCGGGAGGGATATAAGGTAGTTAAACCATTAAATAATGCTACGTAACACTCGGAGCCCATGGTAGTCGCCGCTGTGTCATCCACCGACTACCAAGGAATGGGTGGTAACGAGGTAATAATGCACGAGTAAAAAGAAAAAAAAAAGAAAAGAAAGAAAGAAAGAAAGAAAGAAAAGAAAGAAAAAGCAAAAGAAACAGTCGGGGGAGACGGCCCAGTTTGCCTGAACATTGTTCATAGGCATATTGACACGACACGAGAGTAGGGTACCAAAGAAAGGTGAAATACTTAAGATAAAGTCAGGGCTAGTGCTGTAAACGCTGGTCGAAAATTTAAAGAATCATGCTATGGTTAAAACATTCGTACGTACGGATATATTTTTTTCACCGTTGAATTGTGTTGGAATTGGAATTTACAACAATTTCGATATAATCCGACGGTAAAAAGTGACGTTCGCATATGCGAACCGGCTTTCCAGAGTACAACCCAATTTAAAAACAACGTCACCTCATCCGCTTCACCTAATTTACCGGTCATATTCCGTTTACCATGCTGTAACTATGATAGAAATTCACTTCGCCGTTTATCTGTCAGCTACAAGTTCCAAAGTTTCATGCCTGTACCCACCAACTTTTCTTCGATCACTTTGGCTACCTGACATGAAAGATGAACTCGTAATAGAAGGAAACTTAAACGTACCGACCACTAAAATTATATTATAATTTTTTAATCACAACGTACTTTCAACTCTTCTTTCTCTCCGTATACTAGTTAAATTGATAATTAAATAATAAATTCTTCCAAGCTGTTTAGATTAATAACTCTATAACATACAATGATAATTTATACAACATTAATCTAAGGAGCGCCAAATAAATAAATAAATAAATAAATAAATAAATAAATAAATGATGCATGATTGGATAACTTTTGTCACGGTGACTGTAGAACATGAGGAATAACCGCAAGTCTGCCATTTCTAACAGTAACCAGAGCAGGATAGTCTCTCTTTTCAGCATGTGCGCACAGCCATTCCACCCCTATGTTCCCTGCGAAAAAGGATAGGGCGGGCTGTGAGGACAAAAGATCGATCAAGCCTTAACATAATCCAATATTGTTAGGTTTTGTTGGTATCCCAGGGGTAAGCAAGCATCATAACTAGCTGGAGTATTAATTTAGATTTTGGGATGGACTGTCAAACATTTGGTTGGAAGCACTAACATCAGAAGGAATTGAGCTCAGAGAGCCGATATTTTTGTCTGAAACACGAATGCAAGTTGGAGGAACCTCTCATGTGCTGCATGATAAAATCAAACAGGATTTTCTGTCGGCTTGTTCTGCAAAACTTGACCTTCAACAGGATTTAGGCAGCCATTGCACCAAACCGAGTCCCATGAAATGTTGTTTCTGTTTCATCCCTTGTCCCAAGCGACTTATATACTTTAAATAATAGGTTCCAATGGCGCTATCAGTCTTTCAGAACTTAATGTTCTCTTACCTGCATCAAGAATTCCTAAGGGCATGCCTAAAGAAATCAGTACTCAGTCGAGTTATGGGTACCAAAAGTCAGGGGCTAGCGTTTGAGCTGATCCGATGACTAAGATGCGGACCTGATCAGCTCATAAGAATGGCACGAGCCCTAAATCGAGACCCAAACAATCTGGTCGACCGGGTTATGTAGCATTGGATTCTGTCTGGTTTTAATCGATCCATCGTATTAATCTATCTAAAGCAAGTCCAGGTAGTCTACAATTTTGGCTTCCTAAAACTTGACCATACTTGAATTTAAGCTGCCCGATCAAAAAGAATCTTGGCTCGATCCAATCACCCAACCGAACTGGATGGCTTTAAATCCAAATTTCGGACCGGAAGAAAATGAATATAAAAATGGCAGATGTTGTCTTGGATTCGTGACTTTCCACCGATAAAGTATCTTTCCAGTGCTTTTTTAAATTTGAAGCCGGCGTGGAAGAGAGCAGGAAGAAAACCCAAACAAACGGGCAATTTTATAAGTCTGGATGCAAACTCCACGTGCGGTCCATCTCTTTCACATCGGAACTCATCATTTGGGTAACCACCAACTAAAATTAAACAAACGTATAAATCATATAGATAGTTTTAGCCGGATATGGATATAATAGTGACATGCCCATAAATTTCATGATCCATGGGAGATCCTGTCTCTAATAATTTGAACCCCGGGATAAACGGTGCTTTATCTAGATTACAGCCATGTTGCGAGATGCCGGTACAAATGATAAAGAAATGGGCTCCCCTCCTGTACTTTTGGGTTGGATTCGTATTATTTTAAACCACAAAGTGCGACCGGCGAGTTCCTCCCGAAGATGGCTCATGCGGGAGGATCTGGGACCGAGTGACGTCGCCCCCTCCTTGCACCCAAGGCTCAACACCCTCTCAGCCGTGACACGTGGTCCCATGATCTCCCCTTATTTCCACGTCCATACCCCCTAAAAGAAATGGTCATCGGTCTCTCCATGATGGTGGAACCAAAGGGGGGGGACAGGGGGGATATGATTGCAACATTGCATTACCTTGACCTCTTAAAGGAAACGATCCTGGTTGCGCCCCATGTTCTTCTCCATGGCCCTCTTCGTGGTGGGTCGTGGAAATTAATGGCCACACATTCCTTGTGACATGCTTTTAGTTGGAAGTGACATGCCATGGGGTTGGTGATCATCCAATGAGGCTCGCGGGAGTTGATCCATTAAGCATGATGATAAAGAACACACGGGTGGGTGAACTTTGCTCCTCGCAAGTTGGACACTTGTGTCTCTGCTGTTGTGGTTAGCAGACTCTTTTAAGTGGCTTAAAGTAGCAATTTGTATCTTTGACATCTAATCATTAGCACCGTCGTTCTTGGGAGTGAGTTATCGATTTGATTAGACTCCATTAGTTTAGTTGACCATATTTCGTGGGACATGCAAAGTACTTGCATGCGAATTCATAATGTTATTACTAAAAAGTCCCGGTCTAGTTCTGATGACATGATCATTCATGTTATTGATTGGTGAGAGTGTTTAAAAAAAAAAAAAAACTTGGCTCCGACTACTGTATTTTTTTTTTTTGGTTTATTTTATGTTTCATCAATCTACTGTATTTTCGAAGAATATTCCGGGAATAATTAAGTAATGTTGGAATGCATGGCTACAAGAATTTCTGCCTCCCATGACATCGATTACAAGAATACTTACCAAGCATATAGCATGTGAGCCTGCAGCACCCACATTGCTAGTTGATATGAACAAACGAGGTGCCATTCATTACCTTTCAATATGGTGGATGGCTCTCAAAATTTTTGTACCTATTATATGACTAAATCACGTTTTTTTTTTTTTTTTTTTTTGTTTGTTGCATCACTTCATGTTTGCAAAAAAGGGGGCATTTTGCTGCTTTATTATGCATATTTCCAGAGTACCCGTCCAGTGTAGTATAGTATGGAATCACTGCTGGAGAAAAGACAAATAACTTGCAATCCTAAAATTAAATGACTCTAATAATATCACAATCATCGCATGCTGACTACCATGATTGATACATTTGCACAACAAAATTAGACTTATGCAAGGACTCTGCCCTAGTTTTATTTGGTATATACCTAAGCACCATAAATTGGTGCTTTAACGAATTAGAAATTAAGACCAATGTAATATAGATCAAGTGTCTTGGGTTTCTCTTGTAGCAAACCAATGGAAAGTTTCAGTTGGCCATAAAGTCGATGCTAAAAAGATTTTTTTTTTTTTTTTGAAGTATATACACATCTATGTATGTTGTTTATTTTTATACACAAAGGAGTTGTCATCTTGGAATTAAGTGGCACGGTCATGGTAGCATGTTGACTTATCATTTCATCCGTATAACATGATTTTTGATTTGCATGTGCCCTTTCCCTTGATATGGTTTATGACCTATGGTGAACACAATATGAAGGTCATGCAGAAGTTTGAGTTCCAAAATAAGGTCAAAGTAAATTAAAAACAAACATAATGTGGATGACTAAAGAATCAATAAAGACACTCCTCCTGAAACAAAGACTCTTCTTCCTCCACTATTTTAGAATGGTTTGAGGTAGTTCATCCATTTATTTATTTATTTATTTTTGTACTCTTAATGAATAAAGGATTTTGACCTATGGTATATATATATATATATATATATATATATATATATATATATATATATATATATATATATATATATATATATATAATTTTTTCTTTTTTCTAAAGCAAACCCTTCTTGGAGCATTAGGAATAGTCCAGGCCACCCAATAACTTACTATTACACTTAACCCAACTTTTTGTCAAATAAGAATAATTTACACCGGAGGTTAATTCACTAATTTTTTTCTGTTTAACCCTACTCCGCTGTCCCTCTTTTTAATATACTTTTGGAATCTGACCATAATCTTTGTCACAACTTGGTTGAAAAAAAATGGAAATGGGAGTTTCTTTAAATTGTCATTGCACCATAGTCAAGTAGTAAAGATAGTTGGGAAATTAAAGATTAAAATTTGGATTATAAATAAATAATTAATAAAGTCCCTTGCTTGAGGAAATTGCCAATAATTATAGTGGCAAGGATCACCATTTTTCCTTCAAAAACATATACTAGATTGAGAATTGGATTATCGAGAAGAAACACTTTCTTGACATTGGATTCCAAATCAATATTCTATCAAAATCCCTTAAAAGAAGCCCATAAAATTATTAGAATGTACCGAAGATGTCCCGACAAAGAAAAAGAGGCCTCCGCATGATGCTTCTCTGTCAATAATATAACTAGCACATCAATCAAAATCCGAAATATACATAAAAGATAACTAATTGAAAATAAATCAAGACATCAAGAATCTTGCACTAAGATGGCATCCATGCCATGTATATGGATCCGCTTTCTTATTTTGAATAGAAGTTTACACAAACGACAACATAAAATATTCTGGTGGCCATCAAACTCAAAAATTATAAACTATTTTTTTCTTGAATATAACGCATTACATGCCCGATAAAATATGCCTGTATTGTGGTGCAAATGACAAAACAAAAAACCACAAATACGTTAATACACACATATCACAAAGTAACCGGGCATTCCAATTTTCACCTATACACTAAAGCTCTGTTTGAGCAGAGTATGCAAGATTATGGGATAATTTAAAAATTTGTAGAAATCATTTATTTAAAAAAAATAATTATGAAGAAAAATAATTTTTACTGTATTTTATAAATTTTTTTTTCAATAAATACTATATGAAAAAGATTACTCATCGAAGATCATCTTATAAAGGAATATAATTAAATTTATAAATATATCCATCAATATAAAATAAAATTTTTATATCAAGAGAACATTATTATCTATGCTTAGTTTTTCTATAATGATTATAATTATATGGTCCTTTGTATAATATCATTTATATTTTAATTATTTTATAAACTTCTTTATTAAATAAATTTAGAAAGATATCAAAATAAATCTAATAATTATATATATTAATATTTTATATTAAATATGAATTATCGATATTCAGAAATTTATTAAATACTAATTTTTCAGAATATTAATTTTATCTTATATTTTCATAAATTAAAGATGGGATCTATTAATTTTTTTATTTTTTTAAATTTTCATATCAAATATGATAATTTAATATATATATATATATATATATATATATATTTTGTAATGTTAGATTATCTCTAATCAGACTGATCCTAGGGGTAATTCTAAAACTATAGTACAAAATGAAGCGAGAAATTTAGACAACCAACCGCAATGCCCCGTGGGAGAATCATGCTGCCTTGGGTTAATGGTGGATTCCAGATCATCATCTCATGAATCTTGCATCATATCATTGTTTTGAGAAATATTTAATTCGATGCAAACAAAATTCGTACAGGATAGGATCTTCGGGCTACTAAAAAAAAAAAAAAATCATCTTTCGCTATCTCCCAGTCGGCCAATCACCAACCGTCCAACATCACCTTCACCAAATTACTTAAGCTGCCCAAGCAAAGCGCAGAACCGCATATTCCCATATCGAATCTTCCCCCTCCGCATCTCCCCCCGTTTCCAAATAATGATATCCTTGGATATTGTTAATTAAGATATAAACCCCCTCTTTCTCTCTCCCTCTCTCCGGGCTTATATTAACCGGGACCCGGAAGCGAAGCCATGATGGAATGAGCCTTCTTCTGACGGAGTCCTCGGACTCCGAAACCTCGTGAGATCGAGAGCTCGCGAGATGCACCCGCTCTGCTGCATATCTATCGACTGGCCCGCGATCGGCGACCGCTCGCCGGTGCCGGCGGAACCGGAGCCCGTGCTTGGGGGCGGCGGCGAGGGCGAGGGCTCATCGTCTGCGGTCGCCGTTGCCGGGGTGCTCTACAAGTGGACCAACTACGGGAAGGGGTGGCGGTCCCGTTGGTTCTCCCTCCGGAACGGCGTCCTCTCCTACTTCAAGATCCCCCGCCAGGAGGAGGTCCCCTTCACCGATGGTGACGGCGTCCGCCTTATCGGCACAGCCGCCACGCGGCTTTCCCGGGCCAATGCCAGCTGCGGCCGCCGGAACCCTCCGAAGCCGGTAGGCGTCGTTTATCTCAAGGTAAGCGTATACCAGAGAATGGTAAAGATCGATCCTTTTGTTTACTTTCGATGAAATAAAGGATCAAGAATTCGATCCTTCCTGATTTGTCTGGAGATTTTTACTAAAACCGGAGTCCATTAGATCGACACCGTCCAGAAGCTCTTCCAATTCGACGCTTCTCCGATCGATTCTTGCGGCTTGTGGATCAAGCTAAAAACAGTTGGTTTTCTGGGTCCCTTCTCTTCCTCTCTTCTATCTAAAGAAAAGCAGCTGCCTACCATTTCTGAGCACTTTCTTTTCGTTTCTTTTTATTCTTTCGCTTTATTATTTTCTCTCTCTGTGTACGGAGCCAAGAAAGCCTTTGGCACTCCACTTCTTTACCTTTATACAATAGAAATCGTTTTTTAGACCGTTTGCGCGTTGGTGAGCACGAGCGGGATTGGGAGTGAGGTGGGGACGAGAGGTCGTGGGTCACATCTCGGCGTGCGGGGGTGGGGGTAAGCGATACAAAGCTGTGGGGCGTTGCAGTGGATGACGCCGTTGTTAGATGCTTTGCCTCTTGACGTCTCTATTTTTGGTGTCCTTTTCTTGTGGGGGAGAGGATGAACAGAGGGCGTCTTGTTTCCTTCTTGTTGATGCGGATGTGGGCTTTGTTTTTGTCTCGTGTTTCTGTGGACTTTGGGGGTGCCTTGGAGGGGTCTTGGTGGCTCAGTTTGGTGTTGTTTGGAAGGGCGGGGCGTCCCCCACAGGTCCCGTGTCCTTGCTGTAGGGTCCTCTAGTGCCTCTCTATATCTGTCAGGTGCTGAGAGAAAAGAGGTACAGTTTTGGTAGATATTTATATATTTTTTCTCTGTTCTTTTCTCTGTTTGTGCTTTCTGGTCTGGAATTTAAATGTAGTTCGTTATACTTCCCTTGTAAAATTTTAATCTTTTATTTCTTGGTTTTTCTTTTGACACTAAAGTAAGTTCAACTATTGCTTGTCAAAAATCTGTATTTATGCCTCCTGAATATTTGATTTCGCGCCCCCCACCCTCTTCTCTCTCAGCTTCTTCTTTTCATCCTTTTCATAACTGATATTTGATGGGCAATTTTGCTGTCTAATCGTTTTGTTTTTAGTATCATGGACAATTTGATGAGAATTTTATGCTTAAAATGTGTTCGTTGTGGTTGTTTCATAGCCTTGATTTTTTGGTTTGTACTAGCAGTAAAGAAAGTATGGTGGCACGACCTATCCAGACCCATGGTTTTGCACTTAAATTTTGAATGGCTTGGATGCCTTCTTTGGGTGCCTGTAGCATGACGCTCTGTCTGGAAATGACAAGCCCCTCATGGCATAGATTGTTAATTCTAAAGAAGAGGCAGTGGTATGATTTGTCCATATGTGGCATATGGCCTTACCTCTTATTCTTGGCAAGAGCTAGGTATGTAGGCTGATGATATAGAGCAGCGGTTTTGGCGAATCTATTTGCAGCTCAACATGATTGAAATGTGCGCTGCTTTACTCTATGATTGCATAACTTATAATATTTATTTTTTTTTGATTTTCTTAATACATATTATACTACAGTCTTTTACTGAATAAAAAATTATAGTAGTACGAAAAATGTGGTGCAAGTGGATTGGCGTTGGGATCAGACTTGGTTTCCTTGCCCAGATTCAACCAGAATTTTGCTTTAGATGTATAATTTAGACTCTCAGACCATTCATTTAATGGGCCAGCTTGGGTTTGGTCTTCTTCTGGGTTGAGCTTCTATCATGCTAGGCCTCCATTATTGAATATATATATATTTTTTGCTGCATTATTCTTAGTTCTCTGAATTTGAAGCAGAATGGGTGTGAGGTTGTGTATCTCTGAAACAATTAAGGATATGGGGCAACCTAGGATGTATTTTAGTCGAGAAGTATGAGTATGTAATATATTTTATATATAGTTGTAACTTGAAAGGGGTACATGGTAATACAAGGATGAAGTATGTGGTACTCATAAAAGCTAGAAGGAAGAACTAGTGCATAATTTAAGATGTGGTGGACCAACATGCATCCTTAATTTCGAGGAAAAAGGAGTCCACTTGCATCCCTGTATAGAAGTATGAAAATTATACATACGTATATTCAACTATAATTGAATAGCAAAATTCAAGTGCTAGGAAAAGATTTAAAATTTGAAAAGCCAATCATGATTGATGTCTATATTTTGACCAATGGTTGCTAAATCGGACCCAAACCCGAACTAGACTGAATTGGTGCATACCGGATTGAACCGGTGTGTACTGTACCGAACCGTTTCGAACTAGTCCGGTTCGGGTGTTTTTGGACTATTCAGCATCTCGGACCGTTTTTCAAGACCGAACCGTACTAGTTCTTGGCCTGTACGGTTCGGTACGTTTCGAACCGAGCAGTTCGAGACGGTTCTGAAAATCCTGATTTTGACGTGTTTCAAAGGAGAAATGATATAAAGTTTGGTTTCAATATGTACTTATTAGTAGCAAACCAAGCAATGGAACTGTGCTCAAAGCAACGAAACTGCTAACCAACAATTTCTAATATGGAGTGCGTGTTAATGCTTGATTTGTTGATCTAAGTCTTAGGTGCAATTTGTGGTATTTTTTTGCCTCCAGATTGATATATCTACATTCTTGCTTCTATAGTTTTAACACCACCATAATCTATCTATAGGTGTGATTATTTTTAGTCTATCTCATGCTCTGATTATTTAGGTAGGCATTGACTTCTAAAATGCATCTCGAAACTTTCTCCCTATAGCACAAAATAATGGAATTTTTAGTATCCTGAGCTTGCTATTTCTCTAAGTGCAAAACTCCATGGGAGTTAGCCTGTTAATATTTGGAGATTCTAAAAAGCAAGCTTTAAAACTTATTGTTTCTTATGAGATTATCATAGATTATTTATAATAAATATGGAGCAGAATATTAGATTGAGAATTTGAGTCGTATTTTTAATCTTAAGTTTTTAATTATTTAAAACATGTACAAGAATTAGTCAATATAATAATTGTCTAGATTTAATTAGTGCTATCTAAGATTGAAGTGATCATGACTTATATATGAAATGCTGGCCCATTCTTACTGAGTAAGGTTTTATACATATTAGTTCATTTTCATGCCACATCAAAAATTGACTCTTCACTAATGATAAAGATATCCCTTGCAGCAAATGTCTGCTTATTGCAATTGCTCTTTTCTTATGCTGAGTACAGAAAGATAACCATGATATTAATTGGAGAACCACACGACATACAGTATACCTGCACATATTATACATAGTCATAATGCTAGATGTATACAACTGCAAGTTTTAGCAGGCGAGAAATTCTAGGACATGATTCTTCAAATATCATTTGCATATCCATAAAATCATGAGATCTCTTTTATAGGCAGGGCATGAAAACTCAGTCTCTGTCAGGCCTATTGCGTTTCAGTTTCTACAATTTCAGCAATTTTGGTAGGTTCATCCAGCTTTCAGACTTTCAGTCTTTCAGTCAAAACAATCAGCAAAAATAAAAAATAAAAAATAAAAAATATGTTTCATGTTTTAGCTAAGTTCGGGTCCATTTGAGGTTAAATGTGTGCACATATCAGTTTGAAATTTAAATTCATAAACAAGCTCTAATATACCCAAAGACAAAGCAATCAATTTGAGCTTGTTTCTATATGCGGATAAGTTCATATCTGCTTGCAAGAGGCAGGAGTGACATGCATGCAATGGTTCTGAACTTATAAAACATTGGTGTGTTATTATATTATATAAGATATGCATAAGTATCTTAATTGGAAGCATTAAACAATAAAAATTATAAATATAAATGCTAACAACTATAGTTTGGTGGGAACATATCAGCTATATTTATAAATAGCTCTCATCACTTGTTGTGTTACTAAATTCTAGTTAACTTCAAGTTAATTGATGTGATAGTCATTTTTTTTGATGATCAACCTGATCGTCTCCTATGTTTACTTATTTTAATCTTCATACTATAACTAAACATGCATTTTTCATATACTTGTTTTGGTGGAACCTAGAACATGGGGAATGAATATATGATCAGCGATTTCTTTAGAGTAAAAAAGTATTTCGCATGATGAGTTATGTACATCAATACTATCTTCACAATCTGCACACTAAACAATTTGTATAAAATTGCCAGCAGCATGATCTGTATGCCTTCAGTTCAGGCATTCTATTGAATTCATGTATTATGGAATGCTTAGCTATGGTACTACCAAGAAACCACATTCATTTATATATTTAAATATTTTTGAATGTTAGATGCTCATTTGCATGTCAATATAATTCATGCTGCTTAAAATAAGAAAGGTTCTATGGGCTTCTTTAGTTTGTGAAGCTTCATATTATTACATGAGGTTGAATTATGTCAGGACATAGGGATTTGTGGATTAAGTTTTTCATTCAATTTATCTGATAATCCAAAAGTTTGGTTTTAGTGTTGTTGTTCCTAGGCAGGAAGAATTCATTGCTTAGTGGTTGTTTTATGTAAAAGCTAATTGCATGGGCTGTGATTGTTGAGTGTTTTTTTTTCAGATTTTGAGATTATTTTATTTTATTTTTGTTAATTATAACTACATTCTGTTTTCATTTTTGGTGCCATAAATGTGAAAACCTCTTTCTCTCTCTCTCTCTCTCTCTCTCTCTCTCTCTCTCTCTCTCTCTCACGCGCTCTTCCCCCCTCCCTTTTTCCCTTCTCTCTCTCTCTCTCTCTCTCTCTCTCTCTCTCTCTCTCTCTCTCTCTTCTATTTTTCCATTCATTAATTGTCTTTTATTGGACATATCAAATTTGCAGGATGTAAATTATGAATGACTTTTATGTTCATCAATTTTATCACTGCTTCTTTTGTGTTTTATTTAAGTTGAGGCTTGATTATGTATTCTCTGATTGATATTATTGTGAATAGGATGATAGTGTAGTTGTAATAGCTCATAAATGATAAAATGGCCATACCAATGACAACATATCATGCTATATCATTTAAAAAGAAAATTTTTTGAGAAAAAAAAATTATTTATTTGCCTGGCTCACTGTAAATTCCTCTAATTCAAAGTTAATTAGCTTTTCTGAATTTTTGCTAGATCTCATCATTTTGTGAAAGTAAGACATGTGAAAGATAATTCTATATATTTTCTCCAAAAAATTATATCATTTAAAAAGCAACTTTTTTGAGGAACAAAAAAAAATCTATTTGCCTGGCTCACTGTAAATTCCTCTAGTTCAAAGTTAATTAACTTTTCTGAATTTTTGCTAGATCTCATCATTTCGTGAAAGTAAGACAGATGAAAGACGATTCTATATATTTTCTCCGACAAAGACACTTCAATTGAGAACTGATTCAAGGAAAGATCGTGTTGCCTGGATTGAGGCTTTGGTCTCGGCAAGAAGTAAATTTTGTCTTGATGGAAGGATATCTTTTATCCAGAATGATATACCTATTTCAACCAAAAAGCTTAGAGATCGCATGCATGTGGAGGGACTAGATGAGGCACTTATGAAGGATTGTGAGCGGATCATGCTGTCAGAATTTTCAGAGTTTCAGAGACAATTAAGGCTTCGCTACGAAGAACATTTAAGTTTTCTCAGTGCATTCCAGCAGCAGCTTGAGGTTTTTATTTCTGTAATAACAGATGTTCTTGATTGAGGCATTTAGTAAATGTGCACATTGCTTTTTTCATTTTGGCAAATGGAGATTTTTTTTATGATTTCTGATATAGGATAAAAGTATTGCTTTTTTTAATATTATGCAATTTTGTCTATTATTTTAATAAAAAAATTATTTACTAAAGTTTCTGACAAATGAGTACGATGTAAGGCAAGATTGTTTTTTGAAGTCTTAATTTTTCACCATGGCCTCTCTCTATTTTGGTAGTCCACCAAGATAATTTAATATGGTGTATTTACTATAATTACGTTATACACTTCCCCATTCCTCATTTTTGTTTTTTAATATGGTCGACCTGCTCATGTGTCTTTAGCATTGATGCAGAGAGCTTTTGTGTCCTAGTTTGAGTAAGATTAGTGTCTATAGGTCCTACTTTAGGTCTACATTGGCTTAGGAAAGGTTTTTGGCTTGACTTTATTGTTGTATCTTTGCTTTTATAGAGATTTAGAATTTTCTATCTCTAGAAAGTTTGGGAGTATCTTGTTTGAAAAAAGCCTAGAGGCATCCTGGTTAATGAAGGAATCATAGTTAATAAGTCTTATTATGCCTTCAGTTATCATAGGAGAGGAGACGGTGTAAAATTAGGTTTTGTGATGCATGAAAGAAATTATATCCCTTCCATCCTTTTCCCTCTTCTTGTCCTCTTTCTTTGAGCTTGAGCATTCACCCATAAATTGTGGAAACATTTGCCTTTTTAGACCTTAGTTTGTTCCTTGTTCAGGTTTGTTACACTGAGATCTCAAAATATTTCAGATTTTACATTTTATTTTAGATCAAAACTACAGTGCATAATATATGCCTACCATATATTCCTGAATAGATCTACATCACTAATCCCCTAAATTATTTGTGTTTTTTCGACACCCCTCCCCTGCCCCCCCCCAACCCCACCAAAAAAAAAAAAAAAAAAAAAAAAAAAACAATCCACTGTAGCTTCTCTTCTGCTCTTTGGAATCCCCGTCTTTTCCTCCCAATGTCCCCTCCCTTCCTATTAACACCTTTGCCAACTCCCATCCTTTGCACCTCTATACACTCCCCCGCCAAAAAAAGGGCAAAAGGTAAATGAAGAAAAGTGCTGGAAAAAAGGCTCTCTTGTTGCCTTTGGAAGGGCTATTTGTCTTCAACTTTTTAATTATTGCAATTTTTTAGGCATGAGATATATGACATCCCACTTGGGTGGGGAGCAGGGTGTAGATCTAGGCCACAACTAAGTGGGATGGAGAGAGGAGTGTAGGCGAGGATAGAGAGGGAGAAGAGTGAAGCAAAGATCAGGGGAGAGCATATAAGAGTCGCGTGGGGGCCCAGGGTGGTGTCATTGAATGGTGACTTGGAACAAAACTCAATATTGGATTGGTCACCAATTTAACTTTATGGATCCATCTTCACAAGTGAGCATGCCTTCTCACATACTAACTTAACAGCATGATTTGTGAATTTAGTTATGTGATCCAAGATATATCGAGATGGATTACTCTAGCTTTAAAGAGATTGAACGAGGTTGTTGCAGTTTTTTGTGCGTAAGCAGTTGCCATTGTTGTGCTTTTGAAGATATGTTGTCCACTGTGGGTTGTAGATGTATAATTGATCTATCTGTATATCTGTATGATTTTTAGGAATAGAAGACTTTCAGATTTTTGGTGTTGTTGGTCATTTTACTGAGGTATCTTTTCTCCCAACACTTATAGAAGATTTAGTTATTTTGTCGTGAAAAACAGATTATTCTGTGAAATTAATTATGGTTTCCTAAATGATCAACATGATTGCTTTTCTTAATTGGGAAAACATTCGTTAGGAACATATAGTTGATTTGTTTGTTGACTTTTCTGAGGGTGACATTGGTTTGTTCAGGAAGTTAATGCTGATGAGGTGACCACAACAATCCATGAAGGCCAATTGCAGTTGCCGAAGCATGAATGTTCTTGCTCAGAGCATGGAAAATACAGTGGTATTTCATATTTCTATCTCAGTTTAAATCAAGTTGTAATAAATGATTTTATTTCTGTATTCCAACAGCTTTTCTGTTATATAATCTTTAAAAATCTCCACTGTTCTTGTAGAAATCAGTTACTGTGATGTGCTAGATTCCTGTCTGAACAGTTGATTTCTTATGTCTTTGAAAGATTGATATTCAAACTTACCCAAAAATAAAATACTAACTATACATCTTATAATTATGTTGAGAAGCTATATTCAATTCTGGAATTTCAAAATGGCATATTCAACTCTCAGAGGCACATATTGTAAGCATAATTAATGTTGTTGTCATTTTTAGTGATTAAAAGCTTTTCTCTTTCACAAAATTGTTTGTTTTGGTCAGAGTATAGTACCACAGAATCATCTGATGATGTTGAAAAGCAAGAGCTAGATGAATTGTCAGATGAGGGCAAGCCTTACTTCTTTGATGCAGAGGAGAGTTTCAGTGATTCAACTATTGTCCGTCCCTCTAAAATAAGAGCCTCAGACCATGTTGATAAAAGCTGTGGTACTGCAAATTGCTCAAGAATCGTGGAAATGATGGATCTTGAAATAGAGCCAAATGGTCATAATACATTTCCTTATATCAGGAGGCGCACAAAATTGCCTGATCCTGTTGAGAAGGAAAAAGGCGTCAGCCTTTGGTCAATGATCAAAGATAACATTGGAAAAGATCTCACACGAGTTTGCCTTCCCGTTTACTTTAATGAACCACTATCAACACTTCAGAAGTGTTTTGAGGACTTGGAATACTCTTATCTGTTGGATCAAGCATATGAGTATGGGAAAATGGTAAGGATCAATTCTCAGATTGGCCTTTGAATTCATGTGAAACTTGATTGTTGCTAAAAATCTCATGCATCTTTATGTAGTTGTGCAGGAATGTCTAATCTGTCCATAGATTTTTATTTTAACATTTTGCTATATGCTACTGAAGATGGAAAAAAGGGTCACTTTTCACTTTTTTAATAATTCATAGTATAATCTAAAATCCTAAGAAAGATCATGCTTCTTGAAGTTCATAAATGTTTTTCTCGGTATCCAAAAACCATCTTAAAGAAGTGATCTGGAAAATGACCGTGCCATAAGCTGAATTCAAGAACATCTCCATATTATTTGCTTATCAAAACATTTACTAAGACCATTATTCTTTGAGGTAATGGATTTCATTTTTAGAATAGCACAGTTGGATGCAAGAAATATTTCCAATTCCAAAATTATCGATTTAGCCTAGTATATTTTCTTGGCTAGAAGGGAGGACAACCATAGTTTATTTAATTAAAAAAAGGAATGGATACATCTAAATATGTCCATCAATGCAACAAAACATGAAGGAAAATTATCACAAGGAAAGCGGAAGATTACTAAATTTAAAGTAAAAATAATAGCTCTAAAGATATGCAAAGATTCGTTAATACCAAGAAAAAAATTTAAGGTAGTTAGCTGATTGGGGTTTCAAAAACATAAGAAGACCAGTAAAAGGAATCTATAGAAGGTGATAAGAACCTTAGTAACTTATGGTACTTTAATCCAAGGTTTTCGGAACTATTCTGAACTATCCGGTTCAGGGCATACCGAATCATACTGGCCAAGAACTGGTATGGTTTGGCTATAAAAATGGTCTGAAACTCTGGACAATTCAAAAAATCCCGTACCACACCAGTATGGTATGGTATCGTATCGATGCATTTTGCCTGTTTCAGTCTTGTTCGGATTCGGTTCAGGTCAAACAATGCAGCCATGAGGGAGAGGAGGGATTTTTCTTAATTTTACGGGGCCTGGTACAGAACCTGGTACCATATGGTACATACCGTACTGTACTGGTCAATGACCGGTACGGGTCCTAGTATCGGTTCATCGATGCTTGCCTCAACATGTTCCTGGAGTCAAAGAGATGAAGTGTTCCTGATAGAGTTCCCGGTACCGGTACCTAGACCCATACCGGTGGTCAGCCAGTACGGTACGGTACCGATACACGGTACCAGCACGTCCAATTTTTTTTTGGTTGATAGATTTTGGTATTTTTAGATTTTTATTTTGTTTTTTAGGGTTTAGGGTTTAGGATTTAGTGTTCAAGGCTTTTAGGGTTTGGAATTTAGAGTTTAGGATTGAAAACTTCAAGGTTTAAGGTTTAGAATTTAAAAAATGCTAATACATTAATTTTAATTAAAATAAGATATAAAATGAATATTAGACTAAGATTATCAGCAATTAATGAAAGTGAAATGTAACATATAAATATAATTATATATCAGTGTCTAAAATCGGATAGAGTATCAATGTCTATAAATATCGGGATCATTGATGTACTCAGTAGGAAGATCAGTAAATTCCTCTAGCCAAGCAGTACGATAGTCCTGTAAGGTCATCTCAGGAGGTATGCGTGATGGATCGTAACTCATCGTAGATCCCTCGCTGAGATCTTGACTCTGAGAGCTATCTAGAGACTGATATATGGCTGTGCAGGGATCCATCCAAATATACCAGTAGCAAAATCAAATCCATAAGATGCTCCGGGCTGCATGGAATAAGAACCACTGGAAGATAATGTCTCAGATGGACCATAAGGACCAGAAGCTGCCGGCAGCTGCGGGTAAGAAGATCCTGAATATGAGGATGGTCCTGATACATCCATGGATCCTACTTCACGTGCAAGAGCTGCAACTGCATCGTATCTCGAACGACCTTACGGAGCCTGTCATCTATATGGAAAGAGGGAAGAGGGAAAGAGGGGAAAGAAAAGTTATACATACCTTGATTCTACCTTTGAACGTCTGATTGCCTTGAAATGGAGGAAAAATGAAGAATTTTTCGTTCGTTGAGTCGAATATCAAAAGACAACAGAGAGCTCTCTATTTGCTCTCTTAAGAAGCCAAAACAACGGCCCCTCCTCCCCCCCCACATGGCTATAGTAGCCAATAGTGAAAGGCAAAAAAAGTTAAAGGAAAATCGGTTTGAACCGGTCCGAACCGGCCGAACTGATCGGTTTGGCATGGTTCCGACCGATTTAGGTCCGGTTCGGTTCGGTTCTGGACTGGTTCGGGCCGGTATATAATTTTTTTTAATTTTAAAATGGGTGGGAATCGAATTATATGAACGAACCGTGCCGGCCGGCCATCGGCCGGTTCGGCACAGTTTGGCGTTCCTTGGTTCCTGATGTGTCAATCCAAAGGAAGCATTAGCACCATGTGACTTAGACCTTAAGAGTAACCTATAGAACCGTGCCGGCCGGCCATCGGCCGGTTCGGCACAGTTTGGCGTTCCTTGGTTCCTGATGTGTCAATCCAAAGGAAGCATTAGCACCATGTGACTTAGACCTTAAGAGTAACCTATAGAATCGAAAAAGTGCTAGATGAGAGGAGTGACTAACAGACATGAGACTCTTGCACACAAGAAGCTTTGTAATTATGGGTTACCACTTTTTGGCAATTTGGAGCAGCCATTTTGTTGTCATCCTTGGATTCAGTTGGCTTTGCTTCGTGAGGTGGGGATTCACCAATACTGCGGCCAGCATCATCACCAAGACAACCCCCTGGGTGCACTTGGTTTGATCACCATGCCAGTGGTGTACTACTGGACTAAGCTGATCCTTCGGTGCCCCTGTCCCTGCTCACTTGGGTCCCCTCAGTGGCCCTCTGAACCATCTACGGGAGAGAGGAATATGCTGCTCAGTTGCCGAGTTAGGTGAAATACTTTTGGTTGCACTATTCTTCTCTTTAGTGATATTCATTTGATTAGAACCTGAGGCATTAATGGTCGGGAAGGCCATAATTCGCTGTATGTCTGGTACCTAATTATTTGTGTTTGTGGTACACAGAATTTTCCTACTCTTTTATCACCTTACTGGCCACAATTTGATGATCGAAGCTTCGTGATTGTAAAATCCTAGTTTTCAAGAAAATGATCATCTGTAGGATTATGGTAAGCATTCCATAAATGGTAAGTCATTTGCCAGATTCTTAAAAGAGCTGGATGGAATCTTTCTAGGAAAGTATACATGTTGACTGTTAAATGGATTTTTTGAAATTAAGGAAAACAAATTTAAAAAGTAATTGCTTGGCTTTTCTTTCGATGCAATGATTCATTTACTAATAGGATAGAATTAAATAAATTAGCTTGATGGTCATAACCGCAATTGGTCGAGGCAATACTTTTTGAAATGTTTTAAAAGTCTGAAAGGCCAATAACTTGTCTTTTGGTCCAAGGCAATGATGAATTTATAAGTGATTTATAAATTAACAAAAACTGGATTGCTGGTTGGGATTATGCAATGTGAAGAAAGATATATTATTATTTTTTGAGTTATGCAAGAAAGAAGCATTGTATAAAACCAATAATGTCTTATGAAAATAAAAGAAGGATCAAGCCCATGATACCATAACCTGTTCTGGTCCATGTAATTTATTGAAGCATTGGCCTGATATTTCAGACTTTAGGTGCATTTTGCTAGAGTTGATGGTAATTTTTGCACTCAAGTTGCTGTATCACTTGTTGCTTTTTGAGTGCTTGTACTAGTTATTCTTGTAAAGAACAAGTATATATAGATTGTTGACAGCTATTTTTTACCATTAGTGATGAGCCCACATGGACAAAGGATATATTATCAAGGAAGTATTCTAACTCTACAACTTATATAAATCCTCTAACTTGTTTGAGGTTCATGGGATAAGCATAAATAAATGAGCATAAACTAGGAGTTATAGACATATATAGACACTGAACATGTATATATAGCTTAAGAGTTGAGTGATTACTAGGACTGGATATTAGAGGAGCAACTTATCGTGCAAATATGGGTAATGGGGTGCCCAAAATCATGACCAAGACTAGTGGAAATAATCATAAGAAAACTAAAATCTTCTTCGAGTTAGATCTTGATTCCTACATTAACTTTTTCTTTAGCTGCTTTGTCTAATTCTTTTCAGATTGTAAGTTATGCCCGCCTAAAGTCTTTCCCAAAAAGAAAACCTTTTTGATTGGCTTGTTTGGAGGCCCAAACATTGTCATATTCTCCTAATAGTTGCATATGACAAACCTTTTGGGGTCAACACATCGTCATGAATCTTGAAAAATTATCCAATTTCAAATAAAAGAGCACCTCAGGCAGATTGTGTATGGCAAATTGTGGCCCTTGTAAGATTGGGTGAACAGTTTGACTTTCGATATGATGGATCTTGCTCCTGGATCCTATCTAGACCTACTTGAAATGGGTAGTGGTCTATAGTAGATTTGGTGATGATCCTCCTGAGTCGGTCTTCGTCAGAATAGAAGAACAAAGGATTGATTTCATGGCTCTAGATATCAAATCTTGAATGTCCAAGATGGTTGCCTACCATTCTCTGCAGGTTAGTTGTCAAAGAGTACTAAGTATTATTGAGATTTAATCATTTTTTTCAAGTAACTTAATCTTCCTATCTGTTCCAAGTTTGGCAATGTGAAGATGCAGAAATAATGCAACAGATATCATCTGATAGGAATAAACCTATTGAATAATATAATGCCACTAAGTTGAAGATACCAAAATGGAGTTGAGATTTATTGGTGTCATGTCTTACATTGCAAATATTAAAGCCATCAACATCCTGATGAGTCATAAACCATAGGCATTGACTCATAAAAATGATAGAAAACTATAGGAACATGCCTCCTTTTTCTAGATCTTGGAAGCAAAATTAAAGGAAGAGGGAAAGAGATCTAATTGATTGGATCAAATTGTCACTAGAATGTCCAATTAGATATTTCCTTGGCAAAACAAAACCAGGCTCCTAGGCTGGAGAAAGATCCATTGAAAACCTTTCCTCCTATGATGAAATGACTGAGTAGAAATAACTGATAATAGGACTCACTCATGTTATTTTCTGGTTGAAGGATGTATTTTAATTCTCCTAAAGGATGCTAAACCAACAAATTCAACATCACCAGAACAATGGACATGAGATTCCAACCTAAATGCCCAAGAGGAAGAGCAAGTGGAGACTTTTGAGATGATTGGTGACTAGATGCTGTAGTTGAGATTCTAGTGAATGGTGCTGGTGGAAAAGAAGGAAAGGGCATCTACTATTTGATGTAGTGGATTAATCCATCGTGCAGATTGCTTTGGATTAAAGTAGTCTCCCTTGGGATGGGCTTGAGCAAAAGATGTATCTATCTTCATGAGGAGCAAGAGTTGTATACAAGGTTTAAAATATGAATATCGAGCCTTGTACTAATTTTGGTCAGGAAGGTAGTGCCCGCCCCCCAACCAAAAGAAAAAGGGACAAATATGCATGAGTTTTCAAGAATTGAGGAGACTGAATTGCTATGAGGTAATGCTGGATCTGACCTTCCTCCCTTGTTTCTCCTCTCCCTCTCCCCCTCACCCTCTTCCCTCTTTGTTTCTTGACCTATGTTTGCACTTCACCCCATGACTTGAGAAAGAGAGCATGGCCCCGTACTGCTCTCTCTTTTTCTTTTTGAAATCAAACAACCAAGTCAAGTTGCACGTGGCAGTGGCTGAACTAGCCTTTGTATTAGTTAGTCTTGATCGGTTTCTTTCACGATGGGCAGGACCTCCCAGCTCATTAATGGACCAATTTCTTTTAGGTGTCCCAGTCCCGGTTCCTATGGGAATAGCATATTACCAATGGTACTGTCTTGTTCCTGCAGGATCTAAATCCTTGGTTGGATAGGATGCATGGTACTGCAATAAATCACTATTAGTGGGCAAATCCACTGTACATTAAGCCATACACTTGCATTGCCTTCTTATATATAATACGTGAAGATAACAAAAGAGAAACATTGTATAGTCTATCCTTGTATATGGAAAAGTATCTCGAACATAAACATTGTATCTGGAAAAGTATTTTTCAACATAAACTTTAAACATTCTTTATTTGAATCTTGAGGTTTTGAACAATAGAAAAGCCTCTTTACATGGTTTGTAAACTGTCCTTAAAATCACTGTCCCCATTAGGTTTTATGCTTTCTTCTGAACTTTTTTAGCATCCTAGATGCTCAATATGAGGTAGTTGCGACTTGGTTGTTTCTCTTAACTTTATCCCAGCCTTGTATTAAGGTATTCTCATCGCTCTTTCTGATGAGGTAATATGTGGCATTAATTGGAAGTTCTAAATGATCCCTTGTCGCACGTGGTTTGCCCAACTATCCCATTTGTTTCTAGTGAAAACTCGGTTAAAAATCGGATGCACTGGGCTGCTGCCACAGTACCACTGTAACATGCCAATCATCAAAACACTCACATATTTTGATACTTGGCCATGTGTCATCAAGCAGACTCTCTGGATTATATCTTGGTCTGTGTCTAGTTGATTGTTTAATTGCTTATGCGGCAAATTAACTCTTCTGATATGATGATTTATTTATTGGGGGTAAATTTTATTGACTTTTTCTGAAACCAGTTGGATATTTTGAGGCCTGTAAGATAATATGGTAATCATGTGTAGTTTTATCCTTTGGCTGCTCAAATTTATTGAAGGTGGTGCCTGGTATATGTGGTAACTCATTCATGGTACAGGAGTTTATGTGCATTATATGAATGAGTAAATTGAACTCTGTTATATGCTTGTGAATTTCTCGTTCTTAATTGACTTGAAGATTGATTTAATATTTATCATGACAAATGAAGTTTCTCCCTGCTAGGTCTAGTAGATAAGGCTTTAGTAGCATTCCTAATTAAAGTCCCAACATGTCATGTGCTTTGTATTTTTCTGCATATGCTATTATGTAAAAGAATGTCACCTGGACTTATATATTGGTATGCATTGACCTCTTTCCGTTTTTTTCTACTTATGTTGAAGTTTTCCATGTTGTATTTAGGGGAACAGTCTCATGAGAATTCTGAATGTAGCTGCCTTTGCAGTCTCTGGTTATGCTTCTTCGGATGGCCGTCACTGCAAACCATTCAATCCTCTGCTAGGGGAGACTTACGAAGCTGACTTCCCTGAAAAAGGAATTCGCTTCTTCGCTGAAAAGGTCTGTATTTGAATATTGATGTACCCACAGCATAGAATATATATCTCATGGTATCATTTTTTTCCTCACTCCATTAACTAAGGGTCTATGTCAAACTACAAATATCATGACTGGAAAACAAGGTACTTGGCACTCAATTTCTGGCCATAAGAATTTGTATCCTTTTTTTTTTTTTTTTTTGGAGGGCGGGGGGGGGGGGGGGGCGGGGTGGGTGGGTTAAGTTTTGATATGATATGATCTTTATAATGAGATCCATGAAGATCACTAGGGTATTTCCAGTCATTTTCTGACTTTTCCTGGAGGGAAACACACTAAAAAATAAAAACAAAAACCTACTTTTACCTGTAATCCTATGCTACTGAGCAACAGACTGGATGCTGTTATATTCTGTGCAGTGACTCATGGAATAAGTGGTATCATTAAGATGCTTAATTGCCTTGACTTTACATGAGATAATTCATTAGTTGTCTCTCTTATAAATATGATCTTCCTTTATTGTTTTCATTTGTGCACTTTTGGGTTCATATGAAAATATCTCTAAACTGCCTCTGTTAAATAAGTGACTCATGTCACTGGACATGAGAATGGCTACCTCAGATTTATGGGCACTGAATGTTTTGAGTGCCACTTCTAGCGAACAATTCATTCAAAGCAGTTTCAGTGTACTGGAAACTAGTGGAAGGCCTTTAACTTGAGCTTTGATTTTCACAGGGCTTTAACTTAAGTCCTCTACATAGGAATCTCAGAAATTTGATGGTTGCTGCAGAAATGCATACATATTACTTTTTTCCGGTCAGCTGTCTAAATACAATATCATTCTTTTGCTTGCAATTTGGTCCATTTTAACATATACATAATTAAATTTGACATATCTTACTTTAGAAAATTTTGATTATCATGATAGAAACTACTTTGAGACATTAAGCTACATATTTTTATTTCTTCTTGGTTTGTCACCATGTGCAAGCTGTGGAACGGGCTTCCGATTTCTGAAACGTTAAAAAAAAGCTAAAAATATTTCAATGAAGAGTTTTAGAATAGAAAAAAGTTGTTCTGGATGGTAGGGCATGGGTTTGAAATGCAAAAACATGGTACAACTTTGTGTCACTATTTGTTGGTCTGTGTCAACGCATTTCACTTTGATACACGTTGATATTAGCTGATACATATAGAGAAAAGCTGGTAAGGATGGAATAGAGTTTTGCACTTCTTTACCATGCTGACTACTAATATGACATATTTTCTAGATAAGCGTTTTAATACTTGCCCATAAAGAGTTTGCTTTCAAACTTTTGCTGGAAGCTTGGAAGCTTCAATATCTGATCACCTGCTTACAGGAAGTGTCGAGGAATCATGACTCATTTAGGGCCTGTTTGGATATATATGAATTCCATGATATTTCATGAGAATTGGGTCCAAAATACCTTGGAAAACCAGTGATTCCATGGGAAAGAAAAAAATCTAATATTTTATTTTTTTCCCCATGTTCTGCATGGGAATCCTTCTCACCATCTCAACAAGATACTTGTTGCTCCTCCCTCCATGAAATGGTCACTCATCCTGTTCCTTCTTCCATACCATCCCCATCGCTCGTTGAATCCTCTCTTCTTCTTGTTCTCCAACCATTCCTTCAGTCCCTGTAAGCCCCTCCTCCAAATCACTTCCCTTGTTGACCAATGCTTTCCTTGACTTCCGCTATTGTTGCACCGGTCTCTCCCTACATTGGACCAAGTGCTTTGTTTGCTGCAATCCCTAAAAGATGACATTAGCAATAGCCCCCTTCACCAAGGAGCTTGCTTCCCTTGTCACTGCCTGTCTTTGGTTGCGCCCACCTTATCCCTACCATTGATTTCTGCTTCCTATTTGACTGTGACGACCATAACATCATAGTAGTTCTTCTAAAATTTAATTGTAGAGGAATTATTCTGGTAATACAGATTATAGGAATGCTTGATATGCATTGGGAGTTGAACTTTAGCATGCTAGGAGCTCCACCATGGCCTTTTCTTTTCTTATACTAAGGTTCTCTTTATGAGCTACTTCATATAGATGGGCTTAAGTATTATCTAAGATCATGGAAGGATGGCAGGGGAGATTCCTCTCTTGTATGGGAAGGATTATCCTCATCCGTTATGTTCTTACTTCTCTTCCTATTTATGCTCTATCTAATGCTGTTATCCCAAGGACTATTATTCTCAAGTTGGAGCAGATGTTTCGTGCTTTTCTCTGGGATTCTTCTACTGCCCAGCGGAGGATTCATTTGATGAGGTGGGAGGTGGTTTGTCAGCCGACTTGCTTTGGGGGCTTGAGTATTCATTCTCTTCTTTCTAGGCGCGTGGCCCTCTTGGCAACGCATGTTACTAGATATTTATTGTTTCCGGACAGTATGTGGTCTTCTCTAATGAGAGCCGGATATGGAGATCTTTCTACTGTTGCTGCTGACAATCCTCATCGTCTTCCTAGGCATGGTTCGGCTATTTGGAGGGAAATGGTGGCCAGGGCATCTCTTATAACTCCTCACCTCTCTTGGGTGATTGGAGATGGTACTTTCATCAGTTTTATGCTGGATCCTTGGATTTTGGATATCCCTCTGATCAGGTGGCCTACCTTCATTTCTGTGCTTACGCCAGAGATGATCTCCATCTTTGATCTTTTTATCCTGGGTCACTCCCAGTGGGATCACGATGCCGTCATTTCGACTTTTGGGGACATCCTTGGTCATCGGGTTCTATCCATTATATTGCCGATCCTTTCCATGCCTGGATCTCAAAGTTTGGAGGCACTTGACCTCCTCTCATGTGCCGATGTCGGATCTGCTGACTTTATTCAGTCCGGGGCCTCCCATGTATCGCAACCTTGGTTGGATTTGGTCTTTACCGGTTCATCCTAGGGTCTCCCTTTTCTTGTGGAAGCTCGTCTGGCATCGTCTCCCCACCCGTGATTTTCTGTTGTCGAGAGGCCTATCTATGCCTTTGGCTTGTCTTGCTTGTGGGTTGGATCGGGAGATGCAGGCCCACGCACTTTTTTCTCTGTAGCAGGGCTGGATCAGTGTGGCGGAGAGCAGGCTTTCAGACCCAATTGTTGCAGGATGACGATCCTGAGAGTATCTTTATGACTCTTCTATCCTCTGGTACTGCCTCCTCAACTCTCCTTTATAGCTTATTTGGCATGTTACATCTGGCTCTTCAGGAATGAGCTAGTCTTCATATCGGCCACTACTTCCCCTAGCATCATTGTTGAGAGAGCCCGGGCCTGTGCCAGGGAGCATTGCTGTTCGTCTTTGAGGTCGTCGGAGTTTTGGGGTTCCTCTTCTACTCATCGAGCGTCCCTTCGAGTTTTTGTCTCCTAGAAACCCCCTCTGTACTTCTGTACGATCAGCTTTGATGGGAGCATTCGGGACAGGCTGGGAGGAGCGGCCTTCATGATCCGTGACTCTCGTCTCGGCTTTCTTGCAGCTGGTGGCTTCTCTCTCCACGACTCTGTTCCGGGGGCTGAGTTGTATGCGGCTTGGACAAGGATCAGGTATGCCCGGCAGATCCTTCAGCTGGACCGCTTGATCATCGAAGGATACTCCTCGACTGTTGTCCTAGATCAAACAGTCTCTGCGAGTTTCTTCAGCTCATCCTATTATCCGGGACATTGGTTTGCTTTTACAGGGCTGCTTAGCTAAGGTAGTCCGTCATGTCTATAGGAAGGCTAACTCAGCTGCTGATTGGGTTGCCTCCTATGTAGCTTATCATATTGTTTTTACTTTGTGGTTTGACTGGCATTGTGTCCTTGTACAGCTTAAAGATATCATCCTCTTTGACTATCTGGGTTGTATTCATTCACGCTTCTTGAATTGAATACGTCATTTTATCAAAAATTTTAAAAAAAAAATCATGGAAGGAAAGTACTTATGAATAAGTTATGCATCCAAATCTAGATTCAAGTTTTATGTTATTTTAGTAAATTCATTCACAAATTGATTATATGTGTGTGTAGAGAGAGAGAGAGATCGATCATGCGACACTCGAGTATAGCCATCCCCAAATCAGGTTGCCCCTATTACTGTCTGATTGGTGTGAATCTCGAAGGTACTTGGATGCCCATTTATTGTTTAGTGGAGCCATTCCATAAAAACAAAAAAATCTTGAATAACTAATGGGATGGGATGGGACATGCCATCCACGCCTGCGCTTGTCCCTTAATATTATGACCCCTCATCTCTTTTAACCCCCCTCCCCGTCTCCCTCCCTCTCTTTGAAGCAACCAACCCCCAAACCCTCTCTGCTGGAAACCTCCCCTCCGCCCTCTTTCTACCCTTTCTCTCTTGGTTAGAAGCAACCCCCAAACCCTCTCTGCTGGAAACCTCCCCTCCGCCCTCTTTCTACCCTTTCTCTCTTGGTTAGAAGAGGGCTAGAGAGGGAGGCTTTTGATAGAGAGGGTTTGAGGGTTTGGGGTTTGCTTCTCGCGGAGAGGGTTGCCTTAGGCTAAGAGAGGGAGAGAGGGTCGAAGGAGATGAGAGATCACAAAACTGAGGGACGGGCGTGCGGGTGATGTGTTCAATCTTGTCCCATTAATTATTCAAGAAATTTTTTTGTTGTGGAACAACTTTGCCTAACACTTAATAGATGTCCTAGTATCTTTCAGATTCATGTCGATTGTATGGGCAATAAGGCTGTAAGATTATTAATGGGTTGTGTTGCTGCGTCAACTCCTGGACCGGGGTCGGCTGGATGTGCTGGAGCGCTCCTCTCTCGGATGAACCTGCAATAAAGTCCCCAAGGACGCCGGTGGTGTTCCGGCGGGGGACCCTCTGATGTCTAAGTTAGCAGGAGGTTGAAGGTAACAGAATGGAGGAACCAACGAAGGAACAGCGTATGGAGAGGGAAGAGTCGTTCTACCTTCAAACGGGGTCCCCCGAGTACCTTATATAGATGCGGAACAGTCTAAAATCCGTTAGGGGAGAGGCTGAGAAAGACCGGTCTGTCCCTAGGAGAATCTGGAGAGTGGTCACGTGGCGCGCAGATATGGCGACATCGTGGAAGTAGTGGAGCAGGGCTATTGGGATGGCAGAATCCCGCAGTAACAGAAAGGTGCTTCTGGAATTTCCTGGATGCTAAGGCATGCTTGTCGGATGTTGGCCGAGGGAAAGCCGGTCGGCCGGACCAAAGGCCAAACCTCTGAAGGGGAGCGACGGGCCGGACCACAGCAGGAGAGGGTCGTTCGGATCTCTGCTCCGGTGGGTCGGACCTCTGAAGGAGAGCTATGGATCGGACCACAGCAGGAGAGGGTCGTTCGGACCTCTGCTCCGGTGGGTCGGACCTCTGAAGGAGTAGCAGTCGGAGCCTTGAAGGAGTGGCCTGGTCGGACCGCAAGAATGGCCCGGTTCTGGCTGAGGGTGAGCCGTCGAGGTACAACAGGTTGCATTGACCTGTGACCCAACCCAAACCATGGAGACCCTACTCGAACCATTTAAAAGGACCTGTGGAGCTGGCTCGGGTTTTAAAATTAGGACCATTCTATTTTTAGGGTCAGATTTGGGTTTACTGAATTTTGACGACCCGACACGATACTCTTATTTTTTTGGGTTAATATGGATTTTATCCTCAATGACTTGACCCGACTTGAATCCATTTTATGATTCGGATGGAATATGAAAACCAGTCTTGGCTCCTGACTTGTCATCTAAAGCTGAACCTGAGTGACCAATCTGATCTCTCTGTCTCCATCGCAACCTGTCTCACGAAGACTCTTAGACCCTCTATTTACTGAATTCCATCGATCCCTCTATTTTGATCCTTCTGTCATTCTCATTCCATCTTTGTTTCAAGCCCAGCCACGACGGTGAACTAGCATTGGAGGCGTGGTAGTGTTGGTGGCAGTTTTGCGAGGTGAGATGGAGAAGGGGCTCTGGGCTTGGAACTTTATGGTGATGGAGTCCTAGCTCCGTATGCCATGGCGGTTAATGGCACAAGCGAGGAGCTCCTCTAATGTACCCCAAATCTCGCTTTGGATTGCCCGATCTCACCATCGATGATGCTCATCTTGCCACCTTCATCGTCCTTTCGTCACCTTCGCTGCGAGAGCTAGGGTTTCCCCCTTCTTCCTCCCTGTTTCTAGGCTTTGTTTTCTATTTTTTATTTTTCTTTCCTTTTTTTCCATTTTTTATTTTTCTTGGCTTTGTTTCCCCCCTCTTCCTCCATTGTCTTCTTGTCGTCTGCAAGAGCCCCTCTACCACCTTGATGATGGCGGCGGCTAGGTGGGTGAGGATAAAATGGACAGAGGCTATGGTGAAGACAATGATGGCTAGGACGAGGAAGAGGATGCGAAGCCAACGATTGCCGCCATGGTTGTAGCTCCACCTCTCCACCCTACTCTTTCGCTCTTCACGTGCTCCTTGTGCTTAGCTCTGGCCTTTTGGGCACCTCCCCTCCAGGACGGGCGGTGGGGCCACCAGTAATAGAGGTGGCGGCACCAAGGAAGATGTTTTGACAAAGTTTAGCCTGAAGCAGGATTATATCTTTGTTTATATGTGTTTTTAGTTTGCAAATCTATTTTATCTATACGACATGTTTCTTTTATGGAATGACAATAATTATTTTTGCATAATCAGCAATGGATATTGAGTGAATTTTATGTCATGTTTTTGACTAGCATTTTCCAGCAAGAAGCTTTTTCACGCTAACTTTACTTCCATTGTGAATATAAATGTGCATAGGAAGGAACATATCTACAAAGATATAATACATGTTAGGATGCTTGGATACTTCAAATTGTATGCTGTGTTTGTGTCGGCTACTTATTGGGCACAAGTACTTGTTGGATACTTTTAGGATGTATGCCATATACCTATTTCTGAGTATCCTATTTTCAAAATTTAGAAGAGGATTCAGATACTTCAAGGATATTCATGGTCTTAGGGTATTTCCTAGATATGCCTAATGTACTTGATATCTCTGGGAATGAGGAAGAGAGCTTCATGTCCTTATTTTATGAATAATGTAAACCTCTTATTGATATATATATATATATATATTTTGAAGTATGCCGTGTTGATATTATTATATGGAGCCATGGTCTATTAGTTTGAATGATAACTAAATAATAAAATTTGTGGATGTTAATGCTGCATTTAAAGTATGTACTGTGTCATGTGGATAACCCACCATGCTTTATTGATATTCTTTTGCATACATGCACAGAAAAATACATATTTGTTGACATACCCTAGATGTATCATATCCTACTTCTAAAGATTTGTTGTATTAGTGTATCGGTATCATGTTGTCTTCCATGCATCATAGTACACATGTTGTGTAGAAGTGCTAAAAGATCTAGAGACCAAGAATCATATGTTTTGGAGGTCCCGAACATACACATCAAGCGGGTGCACGAGGATTTTTTAGTCAAGATGCCCTATTATGTATTTTCATGCATTAGAGTATTTGGTAAATTCTATTTTGCACCCAACTTGATGTGACTTAAAAGACCACTAAAACATCTGATTTTTGGTCTCTAGTATTTTAATTGTTGGCCATGATTATCACTGTAGAACCATTAACTGGTGCATCATGAATTTTTGAACCATCGATATTGTACCAAAGATTTGGATCATTTGATGTACAATTTGTAGTCTAGCTCCACAAACATGCTTGTCCAATTCAAGTTTATTTAGCTACATCTTTTGATCCTATATCTGGGAATTTGCAAAACATGACACTGCAGTAGTGTCCCAATGGCACCCATACTTGAGTCCAAGCAATATAGCTTGATTATGGTAACATCCACTACTCAATAGAGGAGATAAATATGTTACTTTTTTCTACATTAATTGAACTCTTAAGGCAAATTTTGTAATCTTGAAAAATCCTTTTGTTAATTGTAACCTCTCCAGCATGATTCTACTTCTCTTTCTATCCTGGTGAAAGTGGTTCAATTGCAACAACCACTGTCCTGGAGTCATTACATTGCTGTAGTTTTTATATTATTCTATTATGCCATCCTCTTTGACCATTCTATAAATGGGTTCTATTGACTCAAGTAATATTGCTTTTATTTGTCTATTTATGCAAACCGTCAGAGTGTTACATGATGGCTGATATGCATTCACCTTTTGAAGTTTTGTATTTACGTTTTTCTGCCTCACTCCAAATCACTGGTCAGCGTGCATCATGTGCTTTTAACTCTGTATATCAATGGTCCAGAATTTTATTTCATGAGAGGTCTCCATTCTGGATATCAGCTTTTGACTGTTTCACATAATAGGTTAGCCACCACCCAACGCTCATTGCTTGCCATTGTGAAGGCAAAGGTTGGAAATTCTGGGGCGACAGCAATCTCAGAAGTAAATTTTGGGGGCAAACAATTCAGCTAGATCCTGTTGGTGTCTTGACCCTGAAATTTGATGATGGTGAAATTTTTCAATGGAGTAAGGTATGCAGTGTAAACATGTATACACATGAACGAGTCCACATTCATCTCCAATAAAATTTATTCTCTTCAGCCATGTCCCTACACACAAGAACACTAATAAACACATGAATGTGCATATACACAAATACACACATGCATGTGTGTGCGTGCACACACACCGGGAGAGAGAGATCCTCTGCAACAACAATGTGTTTCCTCTTTACTCATAACAAGTTGATCATTTTGTTACCTATATTAGGTCACAACGACTATTTATAACCTCATCCTTGGTAAAGTATACTGTAACCACCATGGAACAATGAACATACTGGGCAACCAGCAATATTCATGTAAACTGAAGTTCAAAGATCAATCTTTCCTCGAACGCAACCCGCGTCAGGTAAGAAAATAGATCCTCATTATTGTCTGATGTTGACTTGTTTATGAAGTCTGAGGTCTAACTGTTCCACACAGGTGCATGGCTTTATCGAGGATGTCAATAGAACTAAAGTTGCTACTTTGAAGGGAAAATGGGATGACAGCATGTACTACACCATAGATGATGATATGTTCAAGACAAAGGGTTGTATTTCAACACAAAATGCTACCTTATTGTGGAAAAGGAGTAAGCCTCCTGCTAATCCCACTCGGTATAACTTGTCATCATTTGCAATTACACTGAATGAGCTAACATCAGAACTACAGGTAGATGTGACATGAAATCATCTTATCACCTTCTACTTTTTTTACTCTCATCCATTTCTATTTTCTGGTATAGTTCTGATCCCAAATATTTGATCACGGATTAAGGAGAAACTTCCGCCTACAGATTCAAGACTTCGACCAGACCAGAGGTATTT
Organism: Areca catechu; assembly: GCA_021397845.1. NCBI lineage: Eukaryota > Viridiplantae > Streptophyta > Magnoliopsida > Arecales > Arecaceae > Areca > Areca catechu. Next base: position 27,497,247 of record CM038049.1, on the reverse strand, counting down.
AGAGAATGGGGAGTATGAAAAGGCAAATGCAGAGAAGCAGCGCTTGGAAAGAAGGCAGCGCATGGTATTCCCTGAGTCTCTTTTCATGATTTTTTTTCCTTTTTGGGCCTCAAGGACTAGTGTCTGCGTCTGCACACATGCATGCGCATTGTATCTTAGATCATTTGACAGAGCCCTTATATCTTTGTAGAAAAAAAAAACAAATCATTGTAGTTTAGTGTGGTAGCATCCAAGATAGCTAAGGTTGAGTAGTTGGGATAAAGGCTTGATGGTTATGGCATGGTAATTCCTGAGATTAAAGTTTTATTAATTGAAGAGTTATATTCTATTGGCTTTTTTTTCAATAAAAAAATCGTTAGCATTTTGCCTTGCCGCCTTTGGGCACTTCGTTCACTGTAAGGTATCTGAGAATTAATGCTGGTCTGACTCTACCATATCTGTACCCCACTTATCAAGATCCTGCAGCTCCACTATAGGTCGAGTCATTAATGGAAAGCACTTATTGTTGTATACAAGGTGACCACTAAGTCATCTACAAGAAGAAAATAATATGGGTAGAGATATTCTTTTAAACCATGATGACGTTAGATGACATGATCACCTCTGAGAATCTGCAGTTGATGCCCATGTTTCTTTGTTTTTTAAAATGGTTAGCTAATTTGTACGTGTCTTGCACGCCCGTGCTGATACTTGGTTCTGTTCTCTTTGTGCAGTCAAGAAAATTACAGGAGAGTGGCTGGAAACCAAGATGGTTCGGGAAGGATAGCGAGGATGGCACATTTTGCTATGTAGGTGGATATTGGGAAGCAAGGAAGCAGAAGAAATGGGATGATTGCCTGGATATATTTGGTGAATTTTCTGAAGATCAGAATATCACCCCTAGTAATTAAAGAAAACCAAGTTATCAGGTAAGAATAACATCAACTAGTTATTCTTTTATTGTTTTTTTTTTTTTGGGTGTTATTCATGAGATGGACATGGTAATTTGCTGGTGATTTATAGGTTGTGCCAGCAATCAATGGCAATCTTTATAAAGCAGTTCTCTCGGTTTTTCCTGTAATTATCACAATTTTTGCCATTAATTGTATTCAGCGTTTTTTCAGTCATAGATATGTGAATGACTTGTCGGTGTTTCTCATTGAGCTAGACAGTCAATTAAAAACTTGTCAATTTGATTCTCAATGGAATTGGATATAATGTGGTTTAAGTCTTGGGTGGGTCGTATCTGCACTAAGGCTCACTTTGAACTCATCCCTTTGATGAAATCAATGACTCCCTATGGAGATATTGTATACCTAGATCATCTTTTCCCTTCATATTTGTTTATACTGTCTTTGGGGTCTGATCAGACTGATGATCAAAGTATATAATGCTGCAGATTATGATGTTCTTTTAATTTTTTTTCATACGCATGCTGTATATTATTTATGTGACCAGGAATTTATCATTATTAACAATCAAAGCATCAAACTGGAACAGAGAGATCTGTGCATGGTATGAAATTTGTCAAAACGTCACTTGCTTTAGATGATTACTCGTGATGTCAGTCTACCTAAAGCATGGGACGGGATGGCTAATGGCCTTTTGCTTCTTGCATGCAAGCATGATCAAACATTATTTTGGTTAATAAAATGCTACCTAGAGTATAAATTGGATGTTTTCTATCTATTACTACCTCCTTATTATTATGTTACGGCCAGCATGTGGTGAAGGGCGGCGCACCTGTTGCCATTCTTTTTTTTTTTTTTTTTTTTTTTTTTTTTTTTTTTTTTTAAAAAAAAATAAATAAATAAAAAAAAAAAAAAAAAAAAGAGGATCGGAGCCATGTGCGTCTTGGAGTGCAGTTTGATTGGTTCGGTCGGGCCAAGCTTAACCAAATCCTACCCAAAGTACTCCACTGCAAGGATTTAAACTCGGTCTTTATTTTTGGGAAACCCAAGCTTGGTCTGTCTAGGTGTCACGGTAGAGCTCCAGGGTATGTTTGGTTCATGATTGGAATGAATTAGAATGAGATGCGGAATGGTCATACTTTCCGAACACATTTAATACATTTGGGGTATGTTTGGTTGGTTGATGGGATTTGAGCCTTGAAATGAGAATGAATAACTTCCAATTCTGCTGGATGGTTAGGATAGTCCTGCTCTGAATCAGGAAAGGAATGGAAATCAAAATCCAATTCATACTCTTATCTAGTATTCAAAATTCATATTGATTTCAGCCATGAAGCAAATATAATGGGATATAGGGGGAAAAAAAAAGGACTTGTTTTTTAGCATATGATGCTGTACCAGGATGTAACCTGTGCTATGCAGCGGTTTGAAACTTAAAAAGATAAGAAATTCCAAAGCATATCTTCATTCTTCAGCAGCAGGAGGTTCTTTGCTAGAATTGAAAAAAAAAGAAAATGTAAAAAAAAACCTTGACTTCTAATTTAATTTAAAATATTTTATAATTGCAAAGAAACAAATATAATCAAATTCATATGCAAATAAGTAGATAAATAATATTATCTCAATTTTATTTTTTTTATTGGTGACGCTAGCAACAATCTCCTACATCCTTAATCAAATTTTTTTCCTCAAATATATAAAAAAATATATGGTACAAAATATGTAGTATAAAATATATAGTAAACATATGTTACCGAATAGTACTGCTAGGAGATTTCCCTGAAGGGCTATTTTGGTGAAACAAAATCACGCAGAATCTGCTTTTCAGGAGTTGCAAAATCAGATTTTTGTGGAATTTGAGATGGACCCATATGTGACGAACTTTCAGTTAAATTTCATGCTTAGATTTATTTGCTTTAAAAATTTTGGTTACTTTAAAGCTAAGGTTCTTATCATTTTGATTCTGCGAACTAAACATTACTTGGAAAATATAAATACTATTCAAAATCTTTTTGATAATAGCTGGAAAAATAAATCAATCACATGAGATTGAGCAAGGAATGCCAAATAATCGTGGAGCCAGTTTTTTTTAATATAACAAAGTTTGTGACACTTGTATCATCTTCAACAATGACATTCAATTTATAGCTCGCAAGATCAGATATGCGATGGTTAAATTTGTTTGATCAATAATTGAGTTGATTTATAAGAAATAAATTAGAATAACGTAAAGGTACCATGATCATACCATGGTACCTAAGGTTGATTATTTTTGCTACATTGGTTATACCAAAACTTATACCTATAAGTTTTTATTATGGCTTTGCAACTATAGCATGATCCATGCCACAATCCATATACCATGTCTATTTCTTTAAAAGTTGTTTTGTATCTGAATTAGGTACACTGGGAAGAAAATAAATCAAGATTTTGTGTCGAGGAATATAATAATTTTATAATTAAATATTAAACCATATCTGAAATTCATGGCATCTAATTTCAGTAGTTTTTCGATTATTTTTCTATCGGTGGTAGCTTCATGGAATGGATCAACAATAATTTGCTGTTCTTGCTCGGCAAATTTAATTTGAGCAATTGGCATTTTTATCCTATGTATACATTTACAGATATATTTAGATTAAAATGAATAATTTCAATGTTTGTTGGATACAATATGATAGCATTTTATAACCAAACCTTTGTTGGTACTTTTTGAGTTTAGGCATTTCAATATCCATATAAAATCTCAACGCTGAACATGTTGATAAGTATATTTCTCTATAAATATGAAACATACAAATTAGTTTCAGTAAAATAAATTATTTTTTTATAAAAAGTTTTTAAAGAAAAAAATCTCTATACGTTCTTATAGCCATCCTTGCTAAAATAATTACTGGTCCCTGGTTTTCGTTTTCAAGAATTATATCCTATTCTATTTCTTCTGTGAATTTAGCACAAAAGGTAGTGAATATTATTTATATTCTGCAAAATATGTAATGTATTTATGTATGTATAATATTATTATATAATTTAGAAGTAAGCAAGTATCGTAATTTAGTAGTTGTGTTTGTCTTAATTGAAAAAAAAAAAAAAAAAAAACAGGATTGATACATGTTACTCTAAATTTTCGATTTTCAAGATCTTTTTATGAACCATTTTTCGCCTCACATGACCGTTCTATGAGATCCAAAAGCTACTGTATGTCCAATACCAACTACAAAATAAACGGTTTATTATAACAAACATATATTACTTTAGCAATTTAAATCTCAAAATCCAGTATAATTTTTGCATATCTGTTAAATAAAGATCATTATAATTTTTGGTCGGTAATTCTTTGAAGTGAATAAAATTGAATTTTAAAGGGTATGGAACCACTATCAACATCAAGTTGTTACATAGTTGTTCATCTATTTATATAGATAATATATCAATAAATAGTCGTCACGTCTCCAACACTCGGGTCGCTCAGGTGATCGGTCGCATGAATCCTAAAACACATCTTAGAGGTCATGCAAAATCTTAAAAATTCATTATAACTTTAATTTTCAAGAACATTATTGATCACAATTCATAAAAAAATATTTAATATAAAGAAAATAATATAATTTATATAATTATAAATATAATTCTCCTTTAGTTATTTGATTAGTATTAATGACTTTCTATCTATTCATTTCTTCATCCACGAATCCAATCTATAGCCAAGCTTGAATATCTTGTTCAACTCTGAGAAGGAAGGAAAATTACAACTCTGAGAAGAAAGAAAAATAAGAGATATGAGCTTTATAGCCCAGAATCCTCACACACTCATACTAATATAATACAATATAATTTAAAAATAATAGTAAACAATATCAAATATAATACAAATATCAAAATCTCATATCAAGAAATCAAGATAACTCAAAATCAATATATGCAAAAATATACATCAATTAACACAAATATCCATGTTATTCAAAAATAATATACCACATATGTCATTAATAAAACCTCAATTTTATTTAATTATGGTTTTACATTTTATTATCCATATTTCATTAACATGATACATATCAATTAACCATTAACTTTTAGGTTTTGGACTAATCATGATCATGCTCTATTCTGTGATTGACAAACTTAAGTATCTACCTATAACTAGGCCATCCTAAATATATATTCTTTTATTGTCCACCCATGGCTAAATTATTTCACGTACTATCCATCTGTAGCTAGACTATTCTCAATAAATATACCACATATGTTTGCCTATAGTTAGGCTATTCCACATATTATTTATCTGTGGTTCTGCTATTCTTAATATACATACTACGTACTATCCGTTCGTGGCTAAATTATTCTATGTACTATCCTTTCATGGCTAGGCTATTCTCTATTTAACATGGTTAGTCCAAATATCCTTTTTTTGATTATCAGTTTATCAAATCTTAATATATTGTCAAATTATATTCATTTCAAAATTTTCAATAGCAGGTATCACGATTCAAATCATCCAAAAATAATCATGGTTGATATAAACATATTATATAAAAAATATAATATTAATATCGGTAATCACAAATATTTATCATAAAAAATCAAGTTATATAATATATGAATAATATACATGCCAATACTCATATCCAAGAATTAAAACAATGTAGTTTAAAAATATATATATAAGCTGGTGATCGTGTTAAAAAATCATTCTTTATTGGAGATAAGTTTAGCATGCCGATACCAATCTGTACTTGAATCCTCGATCTAGATACTATGAAACTAGCTCGACATCCTCTTACTTGAAAAATTATTCTCTTATATAATCAATCTTAAATTAATAAATGATTTTCATAATGTAACGATTATCGATTTACAGCTCTCTACTAAAGTTCATCAAGGGTTCATCTATCAATCTCTTGATTCCACTTTCACAACTTACCTAATTCCTAAAAGAGAGAATTTTTTTAGAGAGAGAAAGTGGAGAGAAAGGAAAGAAGGGAAAACTTTTTTCCTTCTTTCTTCCTTTTCTTTTTCTTTCTTTTCTTTTCTTTTTATTCTTCTTTTCTTCTTATGTTCGGCCAAAATAGGGGACCTATGCTCCCCATTTATCCCCCCTAAAACTCAAGGCTCTAATCGAAAATTAGTGACTGATGTTGTGGCCCATATCATCGCGGCCACCGGTGCCCCATCTAGTGATCAATGGTGACCGATGGTGCTATAAACAAGGGAGAAAAGAGAGGAAAACAAGAAAAAAGTTAAATGGTTTCTTCTAAATTTTTTTTTGGCAATTTGCCAGTCTAATTTTCATGGCAACCCACCCTCTAGCAACCGGAATATAGGGGAGAAAAAGGAGACCTAGCTTACTTTGGCTTCGATGAGGTTTCATTGGCCAGTTCGTTGATGCCTCAAAGATCCTTGTCGAAATCAAGAATAATTAGTCGTTAGTGATGGATGGGGTTTGGGGTAGGGCGACTTGAGGGACAAGGATCCTTTTATAGGCCAAAACCTAAGATTTTGGGAATGCCTTATACTCCTCCCCAATGGAGTCAGAGAAGAGGAAGACTTCTATCAAGAGTCTTCCTTCCTTTTATTATTATTATTATTATTTTTTGATTATTTCAAACGGGCCTAATCCCATGGATCGGGTATTACAATAATAGCTCTAAAACTTTTTTTGAAATAGTGATGTTAATTTTTTTCAAAAAAATATGTTTCTTTCAATAAAAATATTCTTGAATTGTGCAGCGTCTTCTTTATGAATTGATGGTTAAATAGTACTTTCCTATATAATATAAATTTAAATAAAATATAAATACATAGAAGATGTATATATTAAAATATTCAATCAAAATTGCCGTAACAATATAGTCATCACCTCTTCATTGATCAAGATGCAATCGATGCTTAATAATTGATTATCATCATTAGGATTTATCAAATCCCAAAGTCTTGCAAGTCTAACCTTGATTCTCCAAATTCATTTTTCTATTGTGATAATAAACTATATTCCAATTTTTTCCTTGTATGTTAAAAAAAATTAATATTAAGCTTCTAGAAATGTATAAACCAGGAAAGTCAAATATTACTTATTAATTGATAGTATATTGCTTTATACTAGAGAAGAATACCTGAAGGCAATTCAACAAAAAAATTCATGACATACAATATTTTTTGCGTGATCTTGTAACATTATACATTTGTTCTTTATCAAAACTTTAATTCCTTATCATGATGTAATATGAGAAAGTGCAACAAAGAGCTGACCATGACTGAATACTGTAGTGGATAAATACAAACTAATTTTATACAAAGCATAGTTTCACTAGAAATTATCTTTTTTTAAAAATTGATTACCATTTTGTTTCAGTTAGTTATTATTATTATTATTTTTTGATGAAACAAAAGAGATGGGAGGAGGAAAAACCCCCGCTATAGCTGTCCCCACTGGGCCCCCGCCCCGCCAGCCATGTTCGATTCGGACCGTAACTGTTCTGCATACCCTCCCCATCCGAAGGTGAGTACGTCAGCTTGACCCTACTAAGTTGCCAGAATGGAGAGCTCCTCTCGCCCCCAGTCACGTACCCCGGAAAAATTCTCAGATTTAATCAACCAATGGATTCGAGTCTCGAATCCGTGACCTAGAGCTCCCGCCAACTGCACTACTACTTTAGTGGTTTTGTTTCAGTTACCTGTATAATAATGTATAGGATGTAAACTGTGCTTAGAGGTGGGCATTGGGCCGTGCCGAGCCCGGTCCGGCCCAGGCCCATCGGGCCACAGGCTAAACGGGCCATGCCTGGCACGACCTACTTAACCCGAAGTTTGGGCACGGCACGGCCCTAGGCCCGGGGGGTGGTGGGCCGTGCCAGGCACGGCCTGTTGGCCTATTAGCCCAGTTTTTTTTTTTGAATTTTTTTTTTAAAAAATGGGCCGGCCTGGCACGGCCCGTTTGGTGCGTTACAGGCCGAGCCTGGCATGGCCCGTTTGGTGCGTTACGGGCCAGGCCAGGCACAGCCCGTTTGGCCCATAACAGCTAAAAAATGGCTATTTTTTGGTTTTTTACCATTTTAACCCTCTCAACTGTCATAAAATGGCTAATTTGAGGGGTAATTTGGAAAAATAATTTTTTTGGAGTTCTATAAATATCCCTTTCCTCTTCCATTCTCATCACACTAAACTATCTCTTCTCTCCTTCTCCACTACTACTATTTCTCTCTTCTAGCAATATTTAGCAAGTGCTATAGATTTGTAGCAATTTAATTTGTAGTTTGCATTTAGCAAGTGTTCAAGTGCTACACAAGAGGAGGTTCTTGTTGAGAAGTTAGAAGTACAAGAGAAAGAGAAGGTCACTCCTTGTTGAGAGCACAAGAGGAAGCTCACAAATATCGGCCTACCTCTGCCTCTGGTCATCTACTCAATTCCTCCTTGTGGTTAGTTTTTTATTTTTTGCATTCATCAATTTAGATATGGCATCTTATGATGAAAGTCATTTTGGCATTCCTCTTGTTTCTAAGGGAGAAGAAACTAATACCCAAGTTCCTAATCCCTCCAGTAAACCAAGTGAAGGTCAAACCTCTTCTCGTAAGAGGACTAGTGCTGTATGGAATGAATTTGATAGAATTATGGTTGATGGAGACTGGAAAGCAAAATGTAAAAAATTTGCCAAACTTTATAGTTGTAGTAGTAGTGGGGGAACAGGCCATTTAAAAAGACATCAAGAGAGTCATAGGATGCATGATTCTTGTCTTCAAAGTATCCTTAATATACAAGGGGGATCACTTGTAGGTAATTTTGCATCTAATCATGAAAATCAAAGAAAAGCACTTGTAAAATGGATAGTTAAGGATGAATTACCTTTTAGTTTATGTAAATTTTTTAATTTTGAAGAATATGTTCAATTAGCCCTATAACCTGCTTATAAAAGAACTAGTAGACGTACATTTAGAAGAGTAGCTATGACTAACTTTTTAGCAATGAGGCAAAATTTAATTGAAACACTCTTTGTTTTAAACGCAAAAGTTTCATTAACTTCTGATATTTGGTCAGCATCTGTAGGTGTAATTGTTTTATTGCTATTACTGCTCATTATATTGATAATGATTGGCAATTAAATAAATGTATTCTTGCTTTTCGTGCTTTTGATTTTTCACATTCTGGGCAACAAATTTCAAATGCCATTTATCAATTGCATGTTCATATAATATTAATGATAAAATCATGTCTATTACTTTTGATAATGCATCTAATAATAATTCTGCTATTGCATTATTGAAGGAATCATTGCATCCCATATTAAATGAAAATTTATTGCATATCAGATGTACATGTCATATTTTAAATCTTTCTGTTCAAGCTGGCAGGGCATGATTCAAGATGTCATTTCAAAAATTAAAAATGCAGTTTCTTTTATTCATGCTTCAAGATCAAGACTTCAAGAATTTAAGCAACTATGTATAGATCATGGTAAACATTTAAAAAAATTTAAACTTGATGTAATTACTCATTGGAACTCAACATATAGTATGATACATGATGCATACCCATATAAAAACTTGTGCATATATTAATAATCGTAGATTAGGCTTTACATTAACTAAAATTGATTGGAATAAAGGTAAAACTTTGGAAGATTTTTTGGTTAGTTTTTATAATGCTACTAATATTCTTTCTGGTATTTATTATCCAATTTCATGTTCATTTTTACAATAAGCATATATGATTAGTCAAAAATTTACAGAACATAGATATGATGATGTTTTAATGCCTATTATTGAACAAATGGAATCTAAATGGAATGAGTATTTGGACAAGATATGTCCTATGCATAAATTAGCTGCGGTATTTGATCCAAGAGTTAAATTAAGTGGTGTACTAATTTTACTTGATGCATATTGTAAAAATATGATTCAAGATCCTGAACCTGCTAAAATTGAGGTAACACAACTTCTTTATGATATTTATGCTTTATATGATGAAAAAATTCGTGGATCTAGATTACCCGCACAAATTTCTATTTCTTCTTCTAGTAGTTCTCGTTCGTCATCTATTTTTTCATTCATTGCACAGAGAAAACAAACACATGCTTCAAGTTCATCTTCATCTTTAAGTAGTGAACTAGAATTTTATTTACGAAATGATCTTCAGTCTGCATATGATGAAAATCAAATAGAAAGTCTATATATATTAGCTTGGTGGAAGAGTATTAAAAATCAATATCCTGTTATGTCCACAGTAGCATCGGAATCCGTTTTTAGTGCAGGTTGGCGTGTTCTTGACGAAAAGAGAAGTATGATGACTGGCGATACGGTTGAGATGTTTCTCTACTTCAAAGATTGGTTGGATGCTGAGGCGAGACTTCAAGATAAAGGTGGACATGATACAACATCCTCTGATGATGATGATACAAACACTACTGATGATTAGTAAGATTTTGATAATTTATTTTTAATTCTTAATTTTTTATAATTTTATAATTTTATTTTTTTAATTGTTAAAGTGAGTCATCTCTATTTTTTTCTCCTTTCCTATTATATTCTGGAGGTCAGGCCTAGCCCCCCCTCCTTTCATGTACCATTTTGATTTAAATTAATAAACTGGTAGGGGTCTATGCCAAACCCCCTACCATTAAGATGGCTTTATATTAATAAATTCTTAGTTCTCGATATTTTTTAAATTTATTAAAAAATATTTTTTATAAATAAAAATTTATTTCTATTTATTTTAAGGGGGCCGGGCCGTGCCTGACCCTGCCCAGGCCCTTGTGGGTCGTGCCGTGCCGGCCCTAGGCCGTGCCGTGCCCAGGCCCTAAAGGGCCGTGCCCAGGCCCTAATGTGCCGTGCCGTGCTGACCTGCGAGCCGGGCTATGCCAGCCCAGGCCCTTATGGGCCGGGCCGGGCTTGGCCTGCGGGCCAGAAAACCTAAACCCTGCCCGGCTCCTTATTATGAGCCGTGCCTGGCACGGCCCATTACTGTAGCAAGCGGGCCGTGCTAGGCACGACTCGCTTCGTGCCAGGCCATGCCGGCCCATGGGCGGCCCGGCCCAGTGCCCATCCCTAAGTCTGTGCTGATATGACTGGCAGTGATAACTTTTGTTTTTGTAACTTTTGAAGTTAAGTTACTTATAATTAATTTGGTACTGTTACAAAGACACGTGCTTTGATTGAGATTTTGTGGTAACATTAATAGACTACTTTTTTCTCAACCACAAGTCATGATTTAGATCACCATTGAATTTCAAAAAAATTTAAAACTCAACATGATAAAGAATATTTTCAATACCATTATCCATTGATGTCCTGCACATTGTATCAGGATTTAAATATATTTTCTGTTTACCATTTAGGAGAGATAACAAATGCATATTTATTTTATCAACAACTTCATTCGTGGATGTAATTATATTTCTCTTCATTAAATATGCAGGATCATTATATTTTTCTTCAAAATCTATATAAATAGTAGAACCAATATGCTTAACATGATCTTTTTGGATCTTTATAAACAAAATATCCGGAATTTTTATCTAGTATGGCGCTTCTTCATCTTCTTTTAGTTTAATAGCAAAAATTCTTTCATCTCTAACTTGCAAAATCTATTCACCAAAACTGACCAATGATACCTAGATTCTTCATCCATGCTAGTATCTCACAATTACATATTTTTTTAAGAAGAAAGATTTGACAATGATTCCATAAATATGATCTATATATTGATGTATCAATTGTTTCCGCTCTATTTCCTTCATTGATTACTTAAAATTTTCTCCAAAAAGTACTATTTTTCCGCCAATTAATTTTTCTTCTGTATCACAATGTTGTTTCTACAAAATATATTTTAAAGTTTTTTCAAGTACTTCAAAATAATTTCTATGGTTCACGGGAGCTTTATTTCAAATTATCAAACTTATAGGTTTAATTAACTTTGCAAGTCGAGTACCCTTTTTAATTTTACATAATAAACAATCGAATATCTGAATCGATATTTTGAATCTTAAATATCCGGTTCATTCACTATGTAATAAAAATGATGTTATTCCCGAAGAAGCAACAGTTAAAATAATCTTCCCTTTTGATCATAGTTTTAAAATTATTATATGCCATAAATATATTTTACCTATTTGTCCCTCCATGTCCATACACAAAAAATAATCTACCTCTATTTTTATTTATAGCATTCAACACAGCATCATAAATTATTTTTTGTTCATTCAAATTTTTAAATAATTTTACGTGTTCCTCTTCTAGCTCATGGATATTATAATCAAGCTCCTCTCTCAATAATTTATTGCTTAGCTCCTCTGCCATTACTCTATTAGGTATCGGGAGATTATAATAAAAAAAGGGACAATAATTTTTGTTGAATAATTTCTCTAATTCGAATAAAATATGATTTCTTAATTGCATTTCTGGAATATATTCTTTAATTTATAAATGATATCGTCAGCAGAATTTCTTCAATGCATTTCCGGTAATTTATTTGGATCAGTTACTTCATAACAAACGATTAAAGTAACAAAAAACTATCTTAATTTTGCTGCTATTGTCAAGTAAGAAGCCTTTTCTAATGTTCCATTTCGCTTTTTATCATCACCCAGTATACCAAATTAATGTATTACATGTAGATTGAAACACAGAATGTGTAATACCATATATATTTTTTATTTCATCATAATTTCTAGGTCCTTTCACCATAATTAAAAACATTCTTAAATAATATAATTCATCAGGGTTGGGATGAACATAAACAATCCTGCCAATTTGATTTTCCTACTCCAAAATTTATCTCTAGGATTCCATACCTATTTTATGAGAAATTTTGCAATAGTTCTCGAGCATCCTCAAATTTTTCATTGGCCTGTATCTATTCTATAAACATTGTTTTTTCTACATCTTTTATTTCCAAAATAGATGATAAATTTTAATTTTTATGATAGATAATTCTATTAATAAGTCGAAGATATATAACTAATCATTCAACGGTCGGTTTTCTAAAATAAATGTAAAATTGAAATAGTTGCCAAATAGCTTAATATGCAGACAAATATCAATAATCAAGGTACATTTTGATTTCATCAACTTGTTTATATCTACGTTCTCTAATGCCATTGTTAACTAATACATTTTCTATTATAACAACTCTTGTTATATCAACACCTTTATTCACATATTTAAATAAATATTTGATATTTTTTATTTATTATACCAGTCAACATTTATATAAACTTGATAACATAAAATTAGATCCAAATTATATGGAACAACAAATCTATTATCAAGTATCACTCCATTCTTATAACATATTATCCATTATCTCTTCTCCTATAAATGGCAAATCCATTTTCATCAATCGATGTCTGCATACAATTTTTTTTTCAAAAAATGCTTTGAACATTGTCCTTTTGTCATACATGATGATTTAGGATTATCATATCTATATAGACCATGTATCATAAACATTTATGATACATGGTGATTTATAGCACTTTCATACCTTATTGGGTCAATATTTTTGTCAAGTAGTTTTGCACAAATTATAAAATCTATATCCATAACCATTGGATACTTATATTTTGAATTTAATCAAATAAAATATGCATATGCAGTGAATCACGCTTTTGAAACTCTATTATATATAAAGCTGCAAATAACAAAATAATTAACTATGTTAAAAAATATATTGAAATTTACCACAATCATTTAGGAAAATGTCATTAAAACATAATATTTTACTTTCGATCAATTTTCTAAAATAATGTTTTTTAGTAAGATCCATCATCAATTCTTCGAGCTTCATTTTGAAAACTCTACTCACTATATTAGGTCTATCTTCAGCTTTTTGACCGGGGACTAAGCTCAAAATTGCTCGAATTTTTGGCAATTGTGTATTATAGGTAAATGTAATAAATAAGTCTAGGCATCCATGCCATCTACAAATAACTATAGCATTTGTTAGTTTTGTATCATATATTTTGGACTTCTGATAAAGCTTGATGGCAAAATAATTTCTTTTTGATTGCATCTCTATCAACATCACTTCAGATGACTGCATCTTTGTTTCCCTGATAAATTTATGATTGAAGATCTTTCTGATTTCTTACATAATCTAGACTTTCCTTTTGATACGTGCAAAAGCATCAACTATATATTGTTGGAACAATCTTCGACCTCTTATTAATGTTTTTCTTTCATCGGCTCTTTGTTGTATTTTATAAGCATAGAATTCTCTCATGGTAACATATTATTTATGAACAAAATATTTGTGCAAAAGTTCTTTATTCTTGATATCGATTTTGAAACTATTTTCACTATATGGAAATAAAATCAGATATTGTATAGCCATAAAACTTGGATGTAAATCACTAATTCATTTCAAACCTATAATTTTATGTTCAGCACTAATATCATTGGTGATCCACCTATCCTACATTACCAACATTTAATCCTGCTATTTCAAATGCCAAAGGAGCACTATACTACAGATTATATTCTTGATGTCTTCCCACTAATCTTAATTATACCAGTAGAAAATCAGATTCTTTAAAATGGTCTCTTGGCATCCTGAAAGTTTTGATAATTTGATTTTCGATATCAAATAACATAATCAATTCTTTTACAATTTCTTCATCTATTTCCAAATTACCACCATCTAAATTGAATACTCTAATTCTGTTATGTACATCATGTTTAGTGTCATATATATATATACACAATTTAGGTCATTCTCCATCAATTGATAATAGTGAACCCATTCTATAATTATTTTGACTACTGATCTAAAAAATATATAGTCATAATTTTTTATTAATTTCATTATCAGTTTTTGCCTCAATTGATGTAAATGCAAACATTGAGTTATATACTCGAATATTTTATCAAAACTTTGAAGATCTCTTTCCTCCATCATTTGTTAAAGCGTCCAAAAACCTTGGAGTCTCTCTTAGCTTTGGTAAATTAACTTTCCCTTCTCGATAACATAAGCTAAATATAGGCCTTAGTGTATTCCATGATTTATGCAAACGTTCTGTGTACCAAAATAAAGCTCCACAAAAAGTAAAAAAATGTTTGGGCAATCCAAAATCTAAAGGTTCAGTAAACATCCCTATATGATTAAAAATATTTTATAAATATTTCTCCTCTATTCAAAGAACATGGCAAAAAACAAATAAGTAAAAAAACATACTTCAAAATTTAGAATATATGTTAGAACTTCTTTGATAATCTAATTGATCAACAACTAAAATCAAAAAATAGCTAAATCTTAATATATATATATATGTATGTATATTATAGATATAAAATACAACATAATTATTCCAAAACTAATAATTTTACCTGCTTTCATTTTTTATGCAACATTTTTTTCAACAAAAGTATAATTCGTGATACTCTTCATTGTTTCACCTCCACTATCAATATATGTGTGATACATTTAGAAATAGTCAAGCCCATATGGGTCCCCACATTGCTCGCAACCTCACCTACCAGCCCAGCACATGAAACAGGTCCTTCAGATCCGGACATGTAGCCCTAGAAATCATATAAGAAATCCAGCATGCCCTACTTCTGCAAAGGGGTAGGTGACCTTGCATTATGATTCTTTGATGCCGATCACTACCTATTAATGTAGGTACCCTGTGGAAGCACTCATGCCATGAAAAGAAGCTTCATGCCATCTCCAGCCACTCTTTTAGGGACATGTACTTTACAGCGACGTACCGACCACCACTTTCTATTCCGTATAACGTCTCTTAAACGTATGTCAGGTACTCCATATACCTTATCTATAACATCTATTCCCCGGACCCTCTAGGTAAATCTTTTTTTACAAAACTTTTTTCCAGGCAAGTTTCTTTAAAGGTCTTAAGCTCTTTGAGAATCTCGACAGTTCTCTCAGAGCCACACAAAAGCTTTAGATCATTATTCAGGTGAAGACTAGGGCCACCTTGCCTTGCCTAACCTTGCATACTCTCTTCTGTACCTTGTCTACAACCACTTCCATTACCTCACCCACTTTCATTGCCTCACTCACTTCCACTCCATTTCGCTCTCATTCCATCACCACACCATCCACCTAAAAACTCTAGACACCTCTCTTCTATTTGCTTCCATGGGAGACTAACTTAAACATCAGAGGGTCCATCATAGAGAAACCATTCCATCATGGCTGGAATTCTATCTTCTTCATTTTGTAGGTTTTGAAATGCCTACACTCGATGGAAGGAAACTTATAGCTATCCGATTCAACAATCACCTCCAGCCATGTCATTAAGTTTCAAGTGGAACCGTGATAGATTGGTACTAAAAGAAAGATCTTTGGTCTAAATAATTATTGAGAGGACATGTGTTTCTCTTTTCATTGTACAACCATGATGAAAAAAGAAGGTAGTGGCAGGATCCACTGCTTCTCCTATAGAGGAGCTAGTATTCTTAGTGGATCATCCCAGGTTCTCTTAGACCAAAGCACTAGGATCCTTCAGCCATTCTTCCAGTTACCACCAAGCAATTCCATCAACTCCTACTTTGAATCGAGTTGCTTGCAACTATAGTACATGCTTTACAGTAGCCCCTAATTTAGCCTATCTTGAGGCTGACCGAACATTAGCCCTTGGATGTTTTCCCTCCGGTGCAAGGGGCAGACCCGATGGTGTAACCTATTCTACTAAAGCATAAGCGCTCATAGTAGCCCATCAACTGGCCAATAGCCCTAAGCAGGCCCCCCATTGTCTCCTGTCGCAACCATCGGGACCCCGGGGGACATT
The DNA here is from genome assembly GCA_021397845.1 of Areca catechu. Classification (NCBI taxonomy): domain Eukaryota; kingdom Viridiplantae; phylum Streptophyta; class Magnoliopsida; order Arecales; family Arecaceae; genus Areca; species Areca catechu. The sequence continues at coordinate 27,480,615 of CM038049.1, read as the reverse complement.
TCATGTTCATCACTTCCATCATCGAATGGTTGTCAAGATAGGAATCAAGAATGCGATTCTCTTATTTTACTTTCTTATTGTTCATCATCATAAGATTCCTCGATAAAGGGACCATCGTACCATCACCTAGCAAAGCATGCCTGATGATTGGGAGAACTAGATTGGAAGCTTCGCGAGATGGATGACTATTTGGAGGCCCTCTGATGGCAGTAGATAATACTAATCAAGGAGCCACTCTTTACCATGTGTCTGCCCTTCTCCCGTACCATCATGGAGGAGTTCATCCTCCATCGCTTCAAGGCACCCTCCATAGAGGCCTACGATGACTTCATCGATCCCTGTGACCATCTGGAGAGCTTTAAAGCTTTTATGATATTACAAGAGATATCTGATGCCTTGATGTACAAGTCCTTTCTGTCCACTTTCAAAGATACAATCTAAGCTTGGTACACTAGGCTCCTATCGAACTCCATTGACTCCTTTGAGGAGTTTGGCCAGAAGTTCATTATCTAGTTTCAGAGTAGCCGAAGGTCCGAGAAGAACTCTAACTTCTTCTTTGCCATCCAACAAGAGGAAAGGAAATTTCTCTAGAGCTTCATGGGTCACTTCAGAGCGACTATGTTTGAGGTTCACAATCTAGAACCAGCGATTATGATATCAGCCTTTTTAAGGGGGCTCCAAGTGGGAGGCTTCTATCGCTCCCTCTTTAAGAGGTTCCCTCATGATATTCCAAAGCTTCTGTCCCACTCTAAAAAGTACATTGATGCTAAACAAGGTATGGCAATGAAGAGAGAGGAGAAGGGAGAGCGCAGGTATCCTTAGGAGAATTGCTCTCTCCCTCCTCCTCAACCTAAGAGAAAAAAAGATGAGGCCAAACCCCATCACCATTTCAGAAGCCCGCACCATCAACACGAAGAGTTCACATTGCTGAACGCTTTCTAGAGATAGATCTTGATAGAGATAAAGAACCAGGACATCATATGTTGGCCCAGAAAGATGAGCAAGAGGGATAAGAAGGACTTCATGAAGTACTGCCATTTTCATAAGGACTGCCTCATCTTAAAAAAGAAGATTAAATCCTTGGTCCACCGAGGCTATTTATGGACCTATGTCGACTAGTCCAAAGATGCAAAGATTTTTGGCCGCCAACCTTGGCTCGCCATAGAGCCTCCTATGGATAATTATCCCATCGATGGCCTGGTAAACACTATCACTGGAGGATTTTCCAGGGATATCCTCACCAGCTAGAGGAGCCCATGCTCATATAGTTTCTGAGTCTCCTCGAGCTAAGCAGTGTAGGCAGGAGGATGTCCTCGTCTTTTTTTGACTTTGATATAGAAAGCATTCAAACCCTTCATGCTGATAATGTTATAGTTTCTCTTACTATCTCAAACTATGATGTATGGCATATTTTGATTGATACTTGAAGCTTTGTAGACATCTTATTTTATGATACTTTTAATAGAATTAATCTCTCAAGGGACCATCTACAGAAAATGAGTTCTTTCTTGATAGGATTCTTAGGAGATGCCATTTCTATGGAAGGCATGATCACCCTACCTATAACTATAGGCTAAGCCCTGAGATAAGCAACGGTTATGATGAACTTCCTGGTCATAAAGGTCCCCTTAGCATACAATGTCATCCTGGAAAGACTGGGCTTGAATGCCCTTCATGCCATTATCTCCACCTACCATCTGCTAATAAAGTTTTCAACTGTCCAAGAAGTAGGTGAAGTTCGAGGCGACCAAGTTCTAGCTATGCAATGTTATGTGGCCACCCACCATTGGCAGCCTTTATCTCAAACATGAGCAGGTTAAGTAGCTAGGTTGCTCAGTGAAAAAGCTTTTCTTGGTCCTTTGGATGACTATGACCCAACCTGGAAGGTCCAGATTGGGTCTTAGTTGGAGAGGCCTTCCGTGACTAGCTCCTCACCTTCTTAAGAGCTAATACAAATGTCTTCGCATGAATTGCCTCTAACATGCCTAGCATAGACCCAGAAGTTATGGTGAGTTAGCTGTATATCGACCCTTCATGCATGCTGGTGAAGCAAAAGAAGTGATGCTTTGCCCATGAATACTAGCAAGCCATCAAGCAAGAAATTGATAAACTACGTACTGCCGGATTCATCCGCGTGGTCAACTATCCTGAATGGCTAATGAACATGGTACTCATTAAGAAGGCAAGTGGTAAATGGCGGGGATGTATTGACTTTACTAATTTAAATAAAGTATATCTAAAAGATAGCTTTCCTTTGCTCTAGATAGACCAGTTGATTGATTCTACGTCAGGATATGAGTTAGTTTTATGGATAGTTTCTTCGAATATAACTAAATTCAGATGGCCTCGGAGAATGAAAAAAATATCCTTTTTCACAGACCAAGAACTTTGTTGTTACAAAGTGATATCCTTTAGTCTGAAGAATGTGAGAGCCATGTACTAGCATCTCACCAACAAGGTCATTAAATATCATATCAATTGCAACATCGAAATGTATGTTGACGACATATTGGTAAAAAGTCGACAGGTAAAGCATCACATAATGATCCTTGAAGAAATTCTCCAAATCTTAAGTACTGCATGTAGTTCAATCCAGCCAAATGTGCCTTCTATGTATTCTCCAGAAAGTTCTTGGATTTCATGGTCTTGTACCATGAAATCAAAGCCAACCCAGAAAAGCTTTGGGCTGTCCTGGAAATGTTGTTGCCCAGGACCCGAAAGGAAGTACAGTGCCTAGCAGGACAGATAACTATATTGAGTAGGTTCATTCTCAGTCAAGTGATAAGTACCTATCTTTCTTCAAGGCTCTGAGATAGATTAAGGACTTCTGCTAGATGGCAGAGTGTTAGACCACTTTCGAAGAGCTTTGCATGTACCTAGCCCCACTTCACTCCTGACCAGGCCCGTAGAGGAAGAAATGCTGTACCTATACCTAGTCATATCCCTAGTCGTGGTAAGCTCAGTCCTTGTTCGGGAAGATAAAAGGTATGCAGAAACCAGTATACTATACCAATAAGTTGCTGAAGGATGTGGAGACCTACTATTTGAAGATGAAAAAAGTTGCCTATGCTCTCCCGATCTCATCTCGATGCCTCTGGCCCTACTTTTAAATCCATAGACTAGCCCCTAAGATCAGTCCTACAAAAGCTGGACACCTCTGGGGGGATCGTCAAGGGGCAATGGAGTTCAGAGAGTTCGATATCCATGACTCTCTATCAAAACCCGACATTGGCTGACTTTCTTGTAGGGTGCACACCTTAAAGAGGTCGGAGCAGAAGCAAAATGGTACTTTATTTTTTATTTTTATTTACTCTATTATTATTGTATATATTATGATTATGTTTGTGAATGGGTGTATAATTGTTTGTGAAGACAGTGTGGGGACTAGTACAAGTATTGTTGTCACTTTCTATTTCAGAAAAGACAAACAAGTAAGGTCCCTTTCAAGATATAAAATTTCAAATGAGATCCTATATGCAGTAACCTACTTAACTGCTATTTATGAGTTATGTATTATTGTTCATGCTCTATTTATCCTTTAGTCTATATGGGAATACTAACTTGAGTTCTAGAACCACTAAAAATCCTTTGACATTGTCCAAGATAAATTGATCTTTTAAATATCTCTCTATGTTGAATAAAAAAATTCTAATAAGAGCCATTAATACAAAAAAAATTATTTTATGATCAGACTACATTGAGCTCACCCATATTGTTTATATCTTTTTAAAGATAATTATATCATTACACTATGTTGATTGCTTTCTTTTTAGCGGTTGATAGCATAAATAGTTAATGGCTGCATGATCCCAAGGTGAGTGTATTCATGGTTATGGCTAGGGCTTTGAGGTCATGATGAGAGGACTAGCTGGATTGTTAGATAACATTTTTTTGGCATGTAACTACTAATGGTTCCACAACTAAAAGATTACTGTATAATAAGCTAGTTGATAGACTCCTCCGTTGCTTAGTTTCAATCCAAACTATTCCAAGTTAGCAATATAAACAATAGATTGCACTTCCTTTTATCCTGTTCTGCTATCTTCTTTTTATTATTTTGATGATCATAGTGATTTGTCTTTATGTTGAATCTTTGCTATAGTTTTTCCCTCCTTACATATGGAGTTTTGGCTTTACTTTGGCTAAATTATAAATCTTTATATATCTTTTGTTATGCATCATGGTGTCTCTCTTTGAGACAAGTTTATTTAACATTACATGATTAATGTAATCAATGACACAAGCTAAATTTGTTAAGTAATATTTGACTTAAACTTATATGGTAGGTTCTGCAAATTAATCATACCAATAAAGCTTAGATATATTCTTATTTTACCTCTCTGGCTAGTTAACAGTATAGGTTGGTTTGACATGTATTTTAACTAGATAATTATTTTGACATCATCTATACATCAAGCTCACCCATATTATTTATATCTTTTTAAAATTATTCTATTTTTATGCAGTACATGTATCATTATTTTTATATAATTAAATAATCTATATATTTTGTGTATGGTAGATAATCTGGACCATTGCACAGTGGTTTTATACTATAATGGTTTTTTATTCAAGTGCTAATAAATCATATGTTAATGAAAAGGTTGAGTGTTATGACTATTGTAATGTAAACATAATATCTATCCTTGAAATTGATGACATGTTAGCGAATCTAGAATACAGTGGTTTATAAGTATGAATTATTATTGAAGAGAACCAATAAAGACTTTGGATGGGGGGTTAAGGTCTTAAGTATGATCAAGATGTTATAGAAATGATAAAGCATATCCCTACAATTAAGGTGATTGAAGTATATGTGGAGCAGGTGTGTACTAGTATTACTAGAATGTAAATGAGATTCTAATTGATATTGACATAGGGGTTGAAGATAAAGATGATGGAGTGCAAAATGATTCGAGCATTGATGATATAGAGCAAATGGACTTGAGGATGGATGATGGAGTGCCAAAGGATTTAGGCATTGCTAATAAAGTATCAAATGATCCAGGCATTGCTAATGATATTTCAAATCTATCAAGCATTACTGATGAAGTGCCAAATGATCCAACATTACTAATGAAGTTTCAAATATATCAAGCTTTGCTGATGAAGTGCTAAATGATCTTGACATTACTAATGAAGTGCCAAATCTATTAAGCTTTGTTGATGAAATGCAAAATTATTCAAGCATTGCTGATGAAGTGCCAAATCTAAATGCCATTGCTGATGAAGTGCCAAAGGATTCAACCAGCGAAGATGGTGATTTGATGATAGTGACTATGACTTTACATATGATAATTTGGGCTTTAAAAGAAATGTTGATCCAGGGATTGAGAAAGATAAAGGAAAGTAAAAAGAAAAAGCTAAAAAACTCAGTCTATTTGAATTTCAAATTAGTGCAATTGATGATGATGGGAATGACTCTTTCTATAAAAATTTAAAGGACCTTCATAGTATTGATAGTTCAAGTAATGATAATGACAGTGCTAGATAGAAGTATCCTAAATTTAGAGACAATGATATGATTGATCCTAAGTTTGTAGTTGGGATAAAGTTAGCAATACAGAACATATCAAGGTAGCAATTAATGAGTATGCTATGAGAATATAAACAACATTAGGTTTATCAAAAATAAGAAATGAAGAGTTTATGCAAAGTACAAGGATGGCCGTCTATGATCAATTTTTGTAAGCAATACTTCAAGATTCCCCATATACCAAGTAAAAAGTTATGTTAATAAGCATAACTATAGTAAATACCATACCAACAAAAGAATGAGTTCAAAGCTTCTTGCACATAAATACTTAAACATGTTTAGATCACATCCCAAGTAGTTTATGAGTTTATTTGAAGATGCTGTTAAGGAGGACTATAATATCTCAGTACTTAAAAGTAAGCTTTGATGGGCTAAAAATCAAGTACTTAACTTGCTACAGGGTGATCATAAGGAGAAATATAAAAGGACTAATGATTATGCAGCTGAGCTCAAAAGGATAAATCCTGGGACCACCACTATTACTAAGTATGATATATTGATTTGTAAAAAAAAATACATTTATCTTGATATCAGTAAAAAAGGATTTCTTATTGGCTATAGACCTTGGTTGGTATTGATGGTTGTTTCCTCAAGGATAGGCATGAGGGTCAGTTATTATCTCCTGTAGGGACAAATGATTTCATGAATCCCATTGCACATGCTGTAGTTGAAACTAAGAGTAGAGATTTTTGGACATGATTTTTGAATCTACCAGTAGAGGACTTAAGAATGGAGAATGGACATCACTGGACCTAGATATTTGATTAACAAAATGTACTAATTATCTCGATTCTTATTTTTCATTTGTCATTAACTATATTTTCTTTCAATTTGAACCTATGTTTATGCATCATATGCTAGAAATTGGTGCCAGCACTTGAAGAGCTTTTTCCACAAAGTGAATATAGGTTCCGTGTCAGACATCTATACTCTAGTTTTAAGGCAAAGCATCCAGAAAAGGGATTGAAGGATGCTTTGTGAAATTGTGCCAGGGCACATACCTGGAGGATTTTGAGAAGAAGATGGAGAAGCTGAAAAATCTTTCTAAGGATGCTTATAAGTGGCTTCAAGAGAAGTCACTTTATTATTAGTCAAGATTTATTTTAGTGCACATACTAAGTATGATATGTTAGTAAATAATTTATGTGAAGCCTTCAATAAATTTATTCTTGATGTGAAGAGAAGCCCATTTTAACAATGCTTGAGCTTATAATGGAGCAAAATAATAAATAGGATTACGAACAAGAGGAATAAGATGATGAGATTTAATAAAAAAATTTGTTCCAAAATTCAAAAAAGTTGGAGAAAAATAAGGAGCTGTCTGCCAGGTGTTGGCCTAATTCTTAGGGGAGGTCCAAAAGTTGGAATAAGCTATCCAGATACCTAGATGGTTTTGTGACTTGAGAGAGTATACTTGCACATGTAGAAGGTGGGACTTAAAATGGAATCCAATGTGCATTTATTGTAGCAGTAATTTAGGATAACAGAAGGGAGCTTGAGAATTATGTACATAACTTTTTCAAGAGGGACACTTATCTAAAAATATATGACTCAATTATTAACCCAATTAATGGTCCTAAGCTATGGTCAAAATCTGGTAAGGGGGAATACAATCTCCTGATATTTGTAGGTAAATATCAAGTAGACCAAAGGTATCAAGGAGGAAGAAGGCAGGTGAACCAAAAAATCTTACCAAGCTCAAACAAATTTTCAAGTTATGCCGTGGACAATGTGGTGGAGAAGGGCATAACAAAAGGATATGTAGAAGTGGAACCACCATCAACTACTCAATTTAGTGGCTCAAGACAACCCAAGTCAAATGTAAAAGTAAGTCATACTCTTAAGTACAAGGACACAATTTCTTTTTGAAGCAAAATATCTTTATTCATACAATGACTTCTTTCTTGAATTGAAGGATAGAAGGATAGGTCAAAGCAGCATAAACCCACCACCATTCAGTCAATCAAGTGGACCACCAACAACTAGTGTAGCATTAATAATTTATTAATGATGATGCATAACTAAAATTTCTAATTTTTTAGCCGAATGTCACATTTTACTTGAATTAACATACTGCATTTTCTAAAATTGCATGCTTATAATGAAGACTATGTATGAAGGGAAATCATATTTTCAAGGGATTTCATTAATAGTAACCGTTAAATGGATACCTTATGTGAGCTTATCCATACTTTTCTTTTAATCATTTGTTTTATCTTTCATTTGCCTTCTTTTATATTCCATATATGTTAATTTAATTGTTCCCATACTTTATTTCAAGGTTCCAGTCACTACCAAATATCAAACCCAGCACCAACTTAGTCCATATCAACCCTACATAAACTTGTAGCAATCCCAAGTACACAACAAAGCTTAACAAAGACTGATAGAAATAAAACAAATTGAATCAACTGCAATCCTAACTGTCAATTGATAGTAACGTTGTTGTAGCAGGATATATATATATTAGTATAGAGGGTGTTTTGTTCTTTACCATTTGTTGGTAATGTTGCAAGTCTCTATTAATAGCAGTGTAATTATAGGCACATTATATGTTATTGCCTTTTTTGATGTAAAGATTGGTATCAAACTGTAAAGATTGATACTTATCAGACATCTTTTTGTATAACATTATATTCTTAAAGAAAATGAAAGAAATGAGTTCTTGCAATGTTGTGTATCAGTGCTACAAATTTATTGCCTCATTTGTTGATTTAAGATGTTGGAGAACGATGTAGCACAAAACTTGTATCAAAGAATGTTTGTATCATTGTGAATTACAAGTATAAAACTCATTTTATCTTGCTTGACTTTACGGTTACTTAGAATTTTCTAGGAATATTTAGATTACTTTTGAATAGTGTTGATAGTATACTCAGCACACTTGCAAAGTTTGGTTTGACACCTGCTTTAACCATTTCACCAAACAAAATGGTACCCTCATTGATCATATAATTTTGTACATAACCAAAAATCATTACATTATATAAGATCACATATCTTATAATTTGCTGATCAAACAATTCCTTGGCTCTAGTACTTTTATAACAGTTTGAATACATTCTAGTTAGAGCAGTAGTCAAAACTATATCAAGAGGAATATCTCTTCTGATTTAGTAACCTTGGATTCTTGTGGCAAAGTGTGCATAATTCAAGTTAGAACACGCTGAAAATACATTTGCTAAGCTAATTGAATCAGGGAATATGTTCCCTTCTTATTGCATGAGCGAGAAAATTTTTAGATCTTAGAAATTTGTCCATAATGAATGAGTCCAGCAATCAATGCATTGGGTTTTAGATCACTAGGTACTGTGATACAAATTATGACTAAGGTTTGGCATATGATGAGAGAAAAAGAGCTACATATTTTATCTATGATCTTAGTGATAAGGTTGATTTAAGGTAAGTGCAAAAAGGTATATGATTTATATCTTTTGATCATGATAAGTGGGAGTTTGATTGAAGTGTAAGAGGTGTTGATATTTGAATATAGACTGTTATGCTACTAGGCTATATTGTACCATGTATACTTGTTCGATTACTGTTAGATATTTTGAAATTCCAAACTTGATACAGGTGCAAATCATCATAACCTTTTAGTGTTGTTATTAATTGTTTGATTTCAAGTTTTAGATTTATCATCAAGTTGTAGGAGTGACATGAATTTCATGATATCAAAGTTGAATATTTCTTTAAGGGCCAAACTTGTTGCAGATTATGAATAAAATTAGCATGTAGAGAAAAATTGTATTTATAATGTTACAAATACATGTAATTCCTTAGTGATGGATTTTTTATTTTATTAAGAAAACATGGAATACACAACTTAGTAGAATCTTTGATAATTTAAATTATCACCTTTGGATTGGATTACTTGATCTTCTTTATTAAAGATTATTGGGCATGTTAAACTCCAAGTTAAATTAAAATCTATAAAAAATTTAGGTTATTTTATTACTGATATGGTTTAGCTTATAAGGGATAACATTTCAAGTGATTTATTGATTTATGCTAACTAGCATGGTAAAGGAAGCTCTATAAATAATAATCGAGTTAATTCTACTCATAGAGATGTTGACTTGAGATCTTCTAATTTGTTGAAGTTGAAGTTGACTTTCAATGAGAAAAGTTATTATTGAATTGTATTTAAATAGATCTAGAGTTATTGAGTTAGTCTTGGAAGGATAGTAAAACTTAAGCAATGGCTTCTGAATAAAAAGTGGCTCAAGGTTAACCTTAATACGGTATGATTAAGGTATAGTTAAGATTAAGAAAAAAAATGTTGCTTTAGTTTGACCTAAATCATTAGAAATCTTGGATCTTTTTGGTACCAATAAAAGTTAAATTTTTGGGGATTTAATTAGTGAACCTAGACAACTCAATAAATTTATATCAGAGTATGCAGCAGAACTATAGTAGTTTGAGTTTTTCTAAAATTAATTAAGGACACTAACTCTAACTCTAGAAGTATAATGATGGAAGAGTTGATCTGAATTTTATTAACAAAATTTTAGTAATAAATAAAAGGATAATATTATGGATTCTTTGGCTAGTTTACATGTATAGCTATGCAATTTTCATCAGTAGATTCTTCTAGTGTAAAGGACTCCAAGAAAAAAATTTGGACATCTCAAATTTAGAGTAAATAAGTGATGATTCTTTTATCGAACTTAAATCTAGAATATTTTGACACAAAGCTTCTTTTAATTTTGATATTATGATTTCATTATTTGAAAAGGCTTAAGATTTTCTTGAGATAAACCCTAATTTTAAAATCATAGGGAAGGTCAAGGGAAGAAAGAAGGCTTTAGATTTTAAAGAGTGTTTCAAATTTTTTTTTGTTGGTGTTAATAGTATAAAACAAGACCGATAAGGATTTTTATATGGATTTAATCAAGAGAAATAAATCTCAAGGGTATAGATTGATGTATTTTAACTCAAGGTTAGGGCGTTAATGTTTGTTTGAAAGAATTCACTATGTATTATTGATAGTAAAGATCAAAATTAAGATACAATATAACTTTGTTATATTAAGGTCTTATGAAGAAAGCATTCTAAGAAGTGAATTATTTGGAAGCTTGAGGATGATGTTAGAGTTAGATATTACTAAAGTTTGGACCATCATAATTTTCTTGTAAAATTAATCAAAGATAATTAATTATATTGATATCAAAAGATTAGTAATTTTTTAGAAGAGTTTAAGAGAATTCGATATGTATTATAGTTAGAAAAGGATCTAGTCCTGAGACGTCATATAAGTATTATGTCAACATCTTATGGAATAAGCACTATGAAAGGCAAACTAATTAGGAACTTGAGGATGATATGAGGGTTGGGTACTTATAAAGTTTAAACCTCAAATAAACTAATTTCAAGGATAAAATTATTTTAAGGAGGAAGAATATAAAAACCCAGCCCATAGGCTCTTAGGTATACTTGAAAGGTTCAGCGCCCCCCTCCCCCCCCCCCCCAAAAAAAAAGACTGAAGAAGAAGACTCCCAATGGGCTAGAGTCTTCTCCTTCTCCTAAATGGAGTCGAAATCCAGCTAGATTCGAGGTTCTTTGGCTATAAGATAAGATTGCCTCCCTTCCACGAACTCCCACCATCGAAAAACCTTTTCCTCCCCCTATTTTTCTTCCTCTAGTATCTCTTTTCTTGGTTCAGATTACTCTCATCATGTCCATCGGATTCACGATCAAAACTTACTAGAAAACCATGTACAAAGCCAACAATTATTGCCTAAGCCTTCTTTCTTCCTTAACTATTAGATCTTGGTTTTTGACTGACCATCACCGGATTTTTGGATGGGAACAAAAGTTCATATTTTTCTTTCTCTTTTCCCTCGATTTCTAGAATTGTTGGTTGTCATCAAATGCCGTAGTGAGGTCTTATGGTTGCACCATTATGGACCGCACCCATAGCCACCAATTCCTGATATGATTTCCCTAGATCTTAGGGAAGAAGGGGGACTCAAAGGAGTCCCCTGTTCTAGCCAAATAGAAGAAGAAGACAGAAGCAGAAAGGAAGAATAAAGAGAAAAAAAAAAAGAAAAAAAGAAAAAGAAAAGAAAAAGAAAAGGAAAAAAAAATAAAGAAAATAATTCTCTCTTTTCTCTTTTCTCTCTCTTTCCTCTCTAGTTTCTCTCTTTAAAATCTTCTCTCTAAAGATTTGTCTTTCTTAGAAATTGGGAAGGCCGTGAAGTTGGGATCAAAGATCGGTGGATGGACCATTGATGAATCATGGTAGAGGATTCTAGATCTATGGTTGTTAAACCATAAATTATTTTTAATATTAAAATTAATTCTGTAAAAAACTAATTTTCTGAGTATAAGGATGTTGAGCATGTCTCTTAGCACCTAGGTCGAGGATCCAGGTATGGATTGATATCTGACATGTTAAATTTATCTCCAGTAGAGGTAAGGATTCTTGGACATGATCACAAGTGTATATATATATTTTTTTATACTGTCTGATTTGATCCTTGGACATGATCATTGGCATGCATGATTATTTATGCACTATATATTTAGATTTCTTATGATGGATATTTGTGATTACCGATATGATTACTTTTATTTTTTATATAATATGTTGTATCAAATATAATTATTTTTTGGATGATTTGGATCATGATACTAGCTATTGAAATTTTTGAAAAGAATATGATTTGACAACATATTTGAGATTTGATAAATTGATAATCAAGAAAAGGATATTTGACTAGTCATGTTAAAAAAAGAATAGCCGAGCCACGGGCATATAGTATGTGGAATAGCCGATCAAGCTACAGGCGAATAGTACATGAAATAGCCAAGCCACGGATAAATAGTACATGGAATAGTCAAGCCACGAATGAATAATATATGGAATAGCCTGGCCACAGGCGAATAGTATATGGTTGATCCTGAGATTACCAGTCATGGACTGGAGCATGACCGTGATTAGTCTAAAACTCTCAAAGATAATGGTTGATTGATTTGAAACATGTTAACGAGATATGTGAATGATAAGATATGAACCATAATTAAGTAAAAATGAGTTTTTACTTAATGATATAAGTGGTGTTTTATTTTTGAATGAAATTGATGTTTGGTATTAATTGATGCATGTTTTTGCATATATCGATATTGAGTTATCTTGATTACTTGACATAAGATTTTAAGATTTATATTCTATTTAAAATTATTTACCGTTACTTTCAAATTATATTGTATTATATTTGTATGAGTATATGGGGATTCTTACTAGACTTTAAAGCTCGCACCCTTTACTTTCCTTCTCAAAATTGTGTAGGATATTCAAGCTTGGCAGTAGATTGGATTCGTGGGTGAAAAGAGAAACAAATAGAGTCATTGATACCAATCGGACAATTGAAGAATGACCAAATTTATAATTATATGAGTTGTATTATTTTTCTTTATATCAGGTATTCTCTATTGAATTGTGATTAATAATGTTCTTGAAAATTGAAATAATAGATTTTTTTAGGCCTTACATGATATTTAGGATGTATTCCAGGGTTCATGCTATGTGGTCGACTCGGGTGCTGGATTCGGGACGTGACATTAGATTTACGGGACATATTCAATCAATCATTTGAAATAAAAACTCTATCAATCCATCCATAAATCTGAGCTAATCCATAGCGGTTTTTACACAAAAAACCTTGAAATCTAAGATCAAAGAACATTTTACAAACCCCCCCCTCCCCCCGCGCGGCTTACCTTTAGCAAATAAAATGCAATTAAAATCCCTGGCCAATAATAGCGGAACATGCAAAGACAACATCACTGACTTGATCCCAAACTTGATGATTTTCAGTGGCACCAATGCTAGTATAAAGAACTCTCAAAATACAAGTAGGCTGATTATGAGAAGAAATAATTCCAAAAGCAACCTGCTTATTAACATGCACAAATTAAATATCACCTAAACTTTTTTTGCCAAGCAATAATAATATCACCGGACTGCACAGTAGATAGAATAACATAAACAACCCAGCGAGGTCTTGAAAAATGATTCACACGAGGCAAGGCACTAGTATCAAGCCTAGTTTCCAAAAAAAAAAAAAAAAACATAACATATCTAGATTATGCAACCTTAACAAATACTTAACATGATTAACAAAAGAAGGTTTAGCATCCCCCGACGTACAATTCCACACTAATAATTTTATGGGGAAACATAATGCAATTCCTGAGCAACCCCACCTCTGTACCCATAGAAATGGTACTAAAAGTGGATGGATTTAGCTTGTACTGATATACCTTGCACATGAGGATCGAGTATACCTCTATTAGCAAAAGAGTCGTTCTTTTTCTTTCATTCCTTTTTATTATGCTGCTCATAATATTAAATATTTGAAGTTTATTTGTCATGTATCATTTAACAGAAGAAATTAATGCCCCAGTGACGTTTCCATGATTACTTAAATCTACGTCCAATTTATGATACTGGATCATCCACACGTGGTGAAGCTTAAAAATTATTTATATTGGTTATTCCATGATCATTTAGTACCCTGTTACATTGGTCATCTCTCTAAACTAAAAACTATTTCGGCCTCTAATTGCTCAATAAAACTATTTGCATGCTCCTCGGTCTTCTAAATTATCATAAAAATACATGATCAAAAAAATTTTAAAGTAAACAAACCTTTCATTTCAAAGAAACGAGGAAAAGATTTCACCGGTTCCATGACATCTTAAATTCCAAAATCTTTTTTTTTTTTAGCATTTCTTGAATTCCAAATATCATTACAGTAATACACATGGGCAAACTAAAAGGCATTAAGTAGCCAATCTCTTGTATGGATAATGTTCTTAAAAAGAAAGAAAGGAATCTAAATAAGCTTCTCATCAAAATTATCCAAAAAAAAACTCGAGGTGTTTAGGCAAACTAACGGACCACGAAGTTGGCCTCTTGTATGAGATACATTAACAAATTTTAGTTTTATTAAAGTTTTTATTTTTTTAATGTAAGTATATATCAGTTAGATGAATCTCGTACGCAATATATATAATTCTTTTAAAAAATAGAAGTCAGGGATAGGGATGTTTTAGTCCAGTGAGAATCGGTCGTCCCCGTGGTTAAAAAGAGAGTGCATGTTTTTAGAAGAGAATTACACGAAGAGATATTAGAAAATTTTTGAGAGGCCTTTTAACGAGGAATGGGTTTTTTTTATATATATTTTTAATAAGCAAGCCAAATTTCTTTTATTTTTTTTTAAAAAAAATTAATTTATTTTTATTTTTATATTATTGTCGGTTAATTTAATTGATAATTTTTTTGATAAGAAAAATGGATGAGAGAGTAAATCTCGGTATAGCTATCCGCATATATCCATTTTGTCAGATATTGTTCGATATAAGATATGTTCCATATAAAAGATTTAGATTTTTGTAATATACTTTCATCAAAAAATATATTATCCTGATACTATTAAAATATTTATTGATAAAATTAAAAAAATTAAAAAAATTAAAAAAATTAAATTTAATCAAGCTATTCATGAAATTATATCACGAATCTATAATCAGTTGATAATAAAATAAGATCTCCGTTAACGGGGTCGGTAGACACGTTTGTTTAATGATAGGCTGGATGACCCCTTTGTCTGGACGCGCGGGAGTAAACAAGCAAAAAAGCGCGTTCGAGTTCGGCACGTCGATCCGCGAGTCTTCTCTCCCGCGGTCTGGATTCTGGATCGCGCGTTCCGTTAAACATCGACGGAAATCGATTAGAAACCGTGGGTATTTTCGTCATTCCAACTGAAGCCAATCACCCGCGTCCCCTCCACTACCCGAGATGAGAGCTCCCCGAGATCTCGACCGTTCGTCCAAAACAGATAAAAATAAGAATTATAATTTAAAAAATAAAAGGAAAGACGCCATCGATCTCCGGCAGCAGCAAGGGGAGAACCTTCGGGCTCTCTGCTGTTAGGGATCATGAGCGGCATAGGGCTTCTCAAAATCAAACCCTCGGATCTCAAATTCCCATGTAAGTTTACGCCCTAACCGATTCTGGATCCTTTTCTCTTCTGTTTCTCCTCTCGTTCGAGATCAGAACGACTTCTTGATCCCTAGCAATTGGCGCTAGCTTTGATCGGTCTTCCTTGCCAAGAACGCATCCGTTGATCCTGTTGTAGTTGGTAATTATAGGATGAGGAATTTTTTTTTAAAAAAAAAAAAAAAAATTGGCAATGCATTCGTATCTTGGCGTTGTTTTCTTTCTTCTTCTTCTTTTAATGTTTGAAATTTTTTGTCATCATTGGGTTGTTTTTCTGATGATATGATCGCCATAATGTTTGTTTCGAAAAGTTGAACTCAAGAAGCAGATCACTTGCTGCTTGCAACTGACCAACAAGACCGATCGGTATGTCGCGTTCAAGGTGATTCTCTTGATTTTTCTTTGTTAGCTTAATCTTTTCTTCAACCTTTTATCGGTGTTATTATTGTAAAGATCTATATTTGGACTGCGTTAGGCTTCCTTCCTTTCTTTAGGTTAAAACAACCAATCCGAAGAAGTATTGCGTGCGCCCCAACATGGGAATCCTTTCGCCCCACATGACATGTAGTGTCACAGGTGATATCTTGCTACTGATATCCCCTGCAGCATGTTTTCAGTTGGATTCTTTGATTTTAACAATCATAAATCGCAAATGTATTGCTTCATTTAGAGCCTAATTTTGCTTCTTGCTACGTCGTTGGTCTGTTAGTCATGATGCAAGCTCAGAATGAAGCACCACCTGACAACCAATGCAAGGACAAGTTCCTTATTCAGAGTGTTGTGGCAGTAGATGGAGCGACGACCAAGGACATAACCCATGAAATGGTGGCTAGATTCTACGAGTTCACGATTTTTGTTGAACTTTGACTTTCTATGGTTTGGGATTGTTGTGACTTTATTGAATTTGTTGAATTGTTAGTTCAATAAGGCACCTGATAAGGTAGTTGACGAGTTTAAGCTGCGGGTTGTTTATATTCCTGCTAATCCTCCCTCACCAGTTCCTGAGGAACCAGAAGAGGGATGGTCGCCAAGTTCATTAGATAAAGGAACCCGAACTTCATCCTTGTTTGACAATGTAAGTAATTGCCATGCTTTTTTGTTCTTTATTTTCCAACTAATCACTTTCTCTTGCATTTCAGTTTTTTCTGTTATATTTAATTTATCTGTATCCTCTTCGTGTTTGGAATATGTACTGAATGCTAGTGAAAATGATTTCAGGAATCAAATTCTCATGAAGAACCATCAAAGGGAAAACCTCCAGAGGTGTTTTTTATTCTCATTTTGTTCAGTTGATTTTGTTCAGATATTTTTTAGTTTCATTTGTTGTAGGAAACGTATTTGCATTTTCTTGTTTGCTTTACATTGAGTAGACAGCTGCAATTTGGTGAAAATAGGATTGCTATTATGCCGATGCCAATGTTTTGGTGTAAACATTTTGATTTAAAATTTTCTTGCATAATTCCACAAGGAACAAGTTGAGGTGTCCACAATTGATGCACCATCCTGGAATTTTAGGTTCACAGACTTGTGAAATCTTTCTTCGCAATTGTTTTCCCCTCACGTAATATTTTAGCTATTTCTGCGAAGAATATATTGAACAGTCGACTAAAACATGGTGGACAACACTGTCATATAACCATTGCGAAATACTTTCCAGAGTTTCCTATCGATGTTCTTCCACCCTGCATCATTCATCTCTTTTGGTTTGAGTCATTTTCCTCAATAGTGGCGTATAGATCTTTGCTTACAAAATATCTTCCCCGTGGGCACAAAGTCTTTGCTTGCTAGATGTCTTACAACACATAATATAGGTTTCTAATCACGGGGCCATACAAACCCAGAAATTGACTAATGGCTTTCAATTTCTTCTCCCGATGATGTCTCTCTCTTACTTTGACTAGGAAACACGAGAGAGGGTGGTGGAGGGTGGGGCTGCATGAGGATGGCTGCTTGTCTGTCTCTTTATTATTATTATTTTTTCCATTTTAAATAGCATATTGCAGACTTGCTCTTTTCATTACTCTTTTATTTCAAGTTTTCACTGTCAAATGTCAAAGTTGTAGTTTGTCGCATATGAGTTTATTTAATTGAATTGAGGGATCAAGAGCAAACTTCTATTTCATGCACCACTTTTTAATGTTATTACTTGTGTCCTTCTACCCTTTTCTTTGAGTACATGTCAGGCTCTCTATTTAATAATCAATCACATAATCCCATTTTTGAGTTCCCAATCACACTGATCCAATGAATCATGAAATTTCTAGAAAAGCTTGTATCAGCAAACCACTGATGTAGAGCTTTAAATGTTTGCATCTAGAGAGCAATTTACTAGAATTCCATACCAACTATTTTTGATGTTTGACTTAGATTGGCCTTTCTTTTTTTCAACCTTGATATTCCCTTTCCCTTTTCATGTTTTTTTGTCTTCTAATTTCGTTTAGAGTTTTTTTAATTGAAGAGTTGATTGGGCAAATGATCTGATCATAACGAGAACTTGATTGGTTAGCTGAGTTAATGTATTCTGTCCACTGTCAAGCCAAGAAGATCTACTGTTATATGCTGTTCTAGCTTTTTATAAGTAGTACTTGAAAGGTTGGAATGGTGATATTTACTTGTTTCAATGTTTTTTCCTTTTTAATCTTAGGCATTAACCATGATTTCCAAGTTAACTGAGGAGAAAAGTGTTGCTATTCAGCAAAATCAGAAACTCCAGCAAGAGCTGGTATGTTTACACTGTTTCTTTGGATGGAACCTTCATTTCCTTATGAATCTATTCATATTTAAAATGTATTAGTCTGAAAGGTTAGTGAGATATAAATTGAAGTCTTTCTGCAGATTTCAAGATCTTCTGTTTTCATTTCTGTTTTGCTTTTATTATGCACAATAGATCAGCATCTTGAGACCTTTATTCCCATTATAGTCCACAATTTTGGTTTATAACCTAGTGCCATGACTAGTACAACATTTCTCTTTTTAGTCTTTTTTAACATAGTAACTTTCCAACATGAGAAAACATAGTGAATTGTCTTTCTATAGCACAATTATGATTTTTGTAATGGTAATAGTTCTGTTCCTTGAGCTGTCACAAAGGTTCAATTGGAACAGTGAAAGGAATAAGTAAAATATATGCAACACAAACGATCATCTTCCATAAGAATTAAGAAATGATCAATAAGAACATTGGTGCAATTACTAGCATGACTTCTGTGATCATCCCTTAACTAAAGATTCAACAAGTTCACTATATACAGCTTAGAGATGTACTTTCCAAGTAAATTGTTTGTGTAAGTTATGCCCAATTTTTCTACATGTTTTTGCCATCTTCAAACCAGACACTGAATCAACTTGTTAAAAGAAATATTAAAGAGATAACAGTTCACTCTTTTCTGCCTGGTGGGTGCCTAAAAACAACTTTTCATGATTTTCTCTGTTGTTTCTTAACTTTTATATGGTATGAAAGTATGAAATCACCGTTTCTATTCCTTCTTGACATATTGGGAGGTTTAACATGAGTCTCTTGTTGTTAACCAATTGTCACAGTTGGACTGAGTCATCTTCAACTTCTCCCTTTACAATAGTTGAACCCAGTGATATTAGGTCAATTTTGTAGAAGGCGGTCTAGATGGCTGTGTAGACTTATGTGGCCCCTTGCATCCCAGCTTAGAGCCTTGGCAACCTCAATGGTGGTCAAGCCACACAGCCATTCCCAAATCACCCATGTAGGTCTGATCAGCTTGTGTGCAGGTTAGGCAGCAAGCAAGTTGGATGGGTTTGGTCCATGTGGTGGGTAGAGCAAGAGTTGGAAACCACTTCACTCTTAATCCTTTTTCATGTAACCTTAATGAAGGATAAAGAAAGGAACCTATGAGCGAATGTAGGAGAATCTCGTTGGCTGGAAATGGATGATAGAACAAAGTTTTGAATGGTGAATAGTAGCAGCACGGTGGTCATTGACAACATCAAGGTTTTTATTTTGTGCCTGTTGTGTTTTCCCTGCATTCTTCTATCTTTTTCCTGTCTGCTTTGCCTCCTCCACTTTTCCACCTCTTCTTCTGCATCCCTTCTATTCCTCCATCTCATCTTCTCCTAGCTTTTTAATATTTTATTATGACTTGTATATATACTTAGTTAATAGCTGCATAGGCAACAGCTTAGATGGTGGCATACTGCTTTGCCCTGATGCCTTACCTGGTTGCTGCAATGCTACAGGTGCTTCAACTAGGTCAATGTTGGGAAGTGAAAAAAAAAGGTCTCTGAATTTCAACCAAACCATTGAGTCCTAGTTCAATTTTTGAGAACGAGTCTACCCATCAATTTATCACTAGATTCTTGCTTTGTGGCAAGATGCTCCTGAGGTTGATATTAGTTCCTGGTATTTTCAGAATGGGACCAACACATAACTGAATATGGCACCTAGTATGAACAGAAACCTGGCATCAAATTTTGCATGGAACGCCAAAGTTGAAAAACAAACAAGTTACGTTTTCAAACTGAACCTGATCAAAGCTAGGGTAAGTGTTGGAGTTTCTGCTGAACTAATTAATGGGACCAAATTTGATGTCTCTTTTAGTGTTGGTAAAACCTCGCAATCCATGATCTGGATTAAAATCTCCCTAAACAATTCGGATCTCGTCATTGGATTGAGATCACTCAGTATCATAAGATTTAGATATGCAATTTGACTTTTTCTATTTAGCCAGGCTCAACTTAATCAGCTTGCACTTGGTCAATGCATGAGCTCTTCTGGAAGGCATATATTCAGTAGGGTTTTATTAGGATGCAATGAACTGGACCAATAGGGATGTTGGTATTTCCTATATAACTGAAGAACAGATAAGTGTGTCTGGTAGTTGTAATAAATTGCAGAGTTAAATAATCAATGGACTGCCATAAGACTATTGAGTAGTCATAAGTTTTGACATCATATTATTGTTTGGGATTTTGTCTAATGAAAAAGGTTTAATCCCGTAAAGTGGACATGGAACTGATGAAGTCATGAGCAGTACATTTGAGGAAGGGTAAGAGTATCTGTATCACTTAAGGTGGCGGTGGAGACTTTGTCAAAAGGTAGATTTTGGGCGGTTAAAAACTTTCAATGTCTTCTTGGGATGAAAGGTTCAATTTGGTTTAAGAGGAGGGATGCTGGGCAAAAATTTAAGAGGTATGAGAAAGACTGCATTTCCTACAGATTAAGCCTTCCTGGACACGAAAATGGAACCGCAGTTTGGTTACCATCATCTCTGTTGGACCCTCAACGAAATCCCGTTATGCACAAGAAGTGTTTGGAGAGAGAGGGTGTGATATTAAGCATTTCCATCATTATGTAGGAGTAAATATCTCTTTGCCTCTGTTGCCTGGCAGGGGAGTGAGATAGAGCCTGGCAGGGGAGTGAGTGAGATAGAGATTACCGAACTTGAATAGCAACCGTAACACATCAGGATGATACGTAAATTTGGAGTCATCATGAAGCCTCTTCCAAAAGCTTTTCTACAACAAACAATAGAAAAATGTTAGGTTCTCTGCTCATCAAGTTCAGGACCACATGACAAAGCCTGTTAAAATATCAATGGCATATTTTTTTTATTCTTGAGTTTGTGACACCAGTTTTTGTATATAGTTCGTAACAATATTCTGCGGACCATGGAACATATTATATGCAAGTTCGTGGAATGATGATTTTGATTCCATAATACTATCGTAATCTTTCTGCGGTTGGTTGGTAGCAGTGATGCCATTGTTTGTTGTTGAGTTGGCTGATAAATGTAGCAAAGATACCGTCTATTAATTTATTTTTTTTAATACACTTGATTCCGAAGTTTTGTTTCTTTTGCCTGAATTCCAATTAACAAATAGCCAAATTTCGTCTCAAGTTTTCATTGCAGGAGCTTCTTAAGAAACAAAGCAATTTGCATCGCAGGGGTTTCTTAGTAATGTTTGCGGCAATTGTGGCCTTGTTGGGTGTTCTATTCGGGTATACCATCAAGAAGAGTTAGAAAAAAAATATCAACTTTTACACAGATTACACCAGAAGTATGGTCTATAAGTAAGATCCTCATTTGTGTACATCCGCCCCTAGCATGGTGTGTCTCATAGGGGGAGAAAACAGGGAGGAGGAGGAGGAGAAAGGTTTATTTTTGGGGCAATTCATAGCATTTGAAGAGGAAATGGCCTGTCCATCTTTGCACAATGTTGTGATTAATTAAATTCAAGGATTGTATTTTGAATTTAAATTCCTTGCACGATTCTAAATTTTAAACAAGGCATTTGGGAACACATGCATGAACCAGCGGTGGTCATTGTTTGCAGCAAGAAACACCAGAAGAGCAATCTGACACACAACGCGATGATATTATATCATTATAAAAATGATAATCATAGAAAACCAATGAAAATGACACATTCAGGCCTCCTCAAACTAAAATAAACAACAAAGTAGCGCCGAGGAAAATGAAAGAGGATAAAAAAAAAATTTGAAAGAAATGAAACAAAGAAAAAACATGAACACAGAAAAGATGGATCGCAAAGACAATCAGGTTGGCACAAGGAAAAATTGGTCCTCCACTCTGCTGAAGTTGGTGGCTAGCCCTATCACCGTTGCAGCAACGGCAACCACCGCTGCGCTCATAAAACCACACGGCAGGCTGCCAAGCCTGTGCCTTTTCCTCTCCTCTCCCGTGTCTTCTTCATTCCACTCCGAACTCGTAACTTCCATCTTGTTCGGCATTTGAACTAAATATTCTGGTTGAGGCACGCGATCATCATCTTCTACTACGTCGTTGAAGCATGAATGAGTGCATGAACACACTGAAAGATCGTCGAGATGGTCTTCCGGAGGGATCCCGAAATCAACCCAGTTGTGGAAGGCATCCTCAAGGGCAGCCAGCCTTCTGGCAATGTGATCAGGAACATGGTGAAGGGTTCCCTGAGCGTTGGACTCCATCTCGGCAGCGTGCAATGTCCTAAGGAAGCCAATCCTTGCCATGATCTCATCATAGAATTCACTCTTAACCTCCTTGGCTGGATGGAAGAGCATCTCGTTTAGAATGGATTCAAGTTCGTGCAACTTCTTCTGGAGAACTGCGTAGGGTCGTTCCATGGCCTGCCTGTTCTTCATGCCTTAGTGTTGGTTGGTTTCTTCTTGGGTTGACATGATTGGATGGTTGTCGGTCTTTGGAGGGGATCCGTTACTGATTCTTTGAAGGGGTGGGTTGTGTATTAATAGTAACTGTCCTTTTGGGTCCGAGAAGGCGCGACGCTTTAAACCTCGTGTGCAAGGTTTGGACCGTGTGCAGTGTATCATGGAATAGGTGTATTACGTTACATGTACGTGTCCTTGTACATCTTGATTTCTCCGTGCTAATTAAGCCTTTGGTCTTTATTGAGACGAGGAACATCGTTATCGCCTTGCATGGGCGACAGAAAAAATAGCAGAACGATCGTTATTGTCTTACATAGTATATGAAGGTAATGGAAAAAAAAAATAATGATAATTATTTAGTTATTGTCATGTTATATAGCTGCTATTTAACACCTCCAATCCTTATTTTGAATACAATAGGAATCTCTTCTTCTTTTCCAAAAAGAAAAGTTCCATTGCAGAGGCTTCTGTCATTACAGATCCGGAAGTTTATGTATGCACTGTGCTCCCGTCATTATGGAGTCCAGGAATATTCAATATATATATATATATATATATATATATATATATATATATATATATATATATATATATATATATATATATATATATATATATATATATATATATATTCGCAGTTTTGTTCATGTAAGAAAAAGATCATGTTCATATTTCGAATCTGTTATACCCAAAACAGATAGAGCAGCCTGGGGTTGGGGGTCGTTGAAAAGCCTGGATTAAAAAGTGCATGCAATAACACGGTCCAGCAACTACTTTGTATAAAGGTATGCTTCCAAGAAAAAGTCTTTGCACACTTCGTACGGTGAATTCAACATGACTTGCATCATATTTTTTTATTAATTTAAATATATCTGCTGTGGCATGATAGGATAGGAGCTGAGCATAACTAGCATTATTTAGTATTCAGCTTTTATTTGAAATTTTTGTCCAGGCCAAAATACCCTTTCTCCGGTCTCTTTTTTTCTGTCATGTTGTTTGAATTAGGATGTCGTAGCTTTTGAACTAAGATGTCATAATACTGTTTCATATTTTTTGCATGATTATTATTTTTTAACTAGGATGTCGTAGGTTTTGAACTAGGATGTCGTAGATTTTGAACTAGGATATTGTAATACTGTTTTAAGTCATTTTTGAACTAGGATGTCGTAGGTTTTGAATTAGGATGTTGTAATACTGTTTCAGATCATTTTTGAACTAGGGTGTCGTAGGTTTTGAACTATGGTGTCGTAATACTGTTTTATATTTTCTGCATTGTTGTCATTTTTAAACTAGGGTGTCGAAGGTTTGAAGTAGGATGTCACAGGTTTTGAATTAGGGTGTCGTAATACTATTTCAGATCATTTTTGAACTAGGATGTTGTAGGTTTTGAACTAGCATGTCGTAGGTTTTGAACTAGGATGTCGTAATACTGTTTTAGATCATTTTTGAACTAGGGTGTTGTAGGTTTTGAACTAGGATGTCGTAAAACTGTTTCAGGGTATTTTGGTCTGGATGAAAATTTCAAATAAAAGCTGAACGTTAATAAATGCCAGTTACACTCAGCTCCCATCCCATCATGCCACCGTGGATACATTTAGACTAATTAAAATACGTGATGCGGGCCACGTTGGATTTACTACACCGCACGCGGTGCACAAAGAATTACTCCTGTTACGGCCGTAACGGTGACGTGGCCGGGCTCAGATACCGCCGAATATGATCGAGACACGTGGAGGTTCTCCGGCCGAGTCAGCGCCACATCGCCAAGGCCGAGCTCGGCAAGACTACTCCACCAGACGACTTCCTAAGATAAACTACTCTCGCCGAAGTCGAGCTCGGTTCGGGGCTCCTCTACCACCTCGCCAGGCGCTCACCCAGGAGGGGTTCGCCTAGGCCGAGGTCGCTCGATCCTTCGCTCCTTCGCCAGGTGGCCCCCCGAAGACGGGCCCACCTCGGCCGAAGCCAGGCGACCTCCTGCCACCTCGCCAGGTGTCCACCCAGGAGGGGTCCACCTAGGCCGAGGTCGGTCGATCCTTCGCTCCTTCGCCAGGTGGCCCCCCCGGAGATGGGCCCACCTCGGCCGAAGCTAGGCGACCTCCTGCCACCTCGCCAGGTGTCCACCCAGGAGGGGTTCACCTAGGCCGAGGTCGGCCGATCCTTCGCTCCTTCGCCAGGTGGCCCCCAGAGACGGGCCCACCTCGGCCGAAGCCAGGCGACCTCCTGCCACCTCGCCAGGTGTCCACCCAGGAGGGGTCCACCTAGGTCGAGGTCGGCCGATCCTTCGCTCCTTCGCCAGGTGCCCCCCCCGGAGACGGGCCCACCTCGGCCGAAGCCAGGCGACCTCCTGCCACCTCGTTAGGTGTCCACCCAGGAGGGGTCCACCTAGGCCGAGGTCGGCCGATCCTTCGCTCCTTCGCCAGGTGGCCCCCGGAGATGGGCCCACCTCGGCCGAAGCCAGGCGATCTCCTGCCACCTCGCCAGGTGTCCACCCAGGAGGGGTCCACCTAGGCCGAGGTCGGCCGATCCTTCTCCTTCGCCAGGTGGCCCCCGGAGACGGGCCCACCTCGGCCGAAGCCAGGCGACCTCTTGCCACCTCGCCAGGTGTCCACCCAGGAGGGGTCCACCTAGGCCGAGGTCGGCCGATCCTTCGCTCCTTCGCCAGGTGGCCCCCAGAGACGGGCCCACCTCGGCCGACCCCCTGCCACCTCGCCAGGTGTCCACCCAGGAGGGGTCCACCTAGGCCGAGGTCGAAGGATCCTTTGCTCCTTCGCCAGGTGGCCCCCGGAGACGGGCCCACCTTGGCCGAAGCCAGGTCGCCCGTACGGAGAAGGTCCCAGGGAAGGAGGCGCAGGCCCCGAGGTCATCCATCGGCCGTACGCATCACAGGCGGCCCCGTACGGATGGCGATGGCACGCGAAACACCATTTGCGTCGGCCCGACAGGTCCCGCAGTCGAGAGGCGCGATTCTGACAAAGCAGGCCCCATAGATGGATGGCGCCCACACTGGGAAAGAGAGCGCTCTCACTGGCCCGAGGTCTGACCGGCCGCCTTACCAGCGCCGCCCCCCCCCCCTTTTCTGTCTTTGCCTTTCCCTGTTGGGCTCGGCGGACGAGGTCGAAAGCCGCCTGGCCCTCCTCACCGAAAAGGGAAAAGAGAAAGGGACGGGGGAGGGGAGCCTCCCAGGAGGAGAAGACAGGCGAACGACGGGAAGAGATAAAAGGAAGGAATCTGGGGACGACAAGGTAAGCGAACAAGCCTGGGGACAAGGAGAAGCAGCGGCAAAAGGCCTCGCTCCGAGAGTGAGATCGAAGATCCCGAGAGGGGATCGCTCGGCGTGAGCTCGGCAAGGAGGCCCGACCGAATTTCTGGTCCCCAGTGCACCTTTCTTTTTAGTAAATTCTCTAAGTCTGGAACCTTTCGGGGGTCCGTCTTGGAGAGTCTGTTCCTTCTCGTCGTCTACTGACTTGACCGTCGGAGCTCCCTCGCCGGGATCCCGGCCAGGGTTTTCTAACCCCTTCTTGCAGGTTCGCCGCAGCCGGGGAGGCTCCCTCGCCAGGCGGTCAGGAAGGATCCACGGATCCGAGGCGGGCACGGCGACGAGAGCGGCAACAGATTGGCGCGTAGGAAGGGGGGCAGGATACCAAACCCTAGCGGGAGCCAGCTTTCTGCAGGTGTCGCGCTCTCTGACAATGGTGGTCACTCGTGGCCGCGAGGCGTCTACCAGCTGTGTGGGGGAGGTTCACTCCCCTCCAGGGGCCCACAGCCCGGAGAGGGAGCTTCCAGCTCCCCTCCTCTTCCACCACAGCCTACCTCAATGGACAGACCCCTTGCGGCCGTCATCCAACAGCTGCAGACCTTGACCTCGGCGGTCCGGCAGCTTCAGCATCAGCAGCGGTCCCTGGCCATGCAGCCGCAGCCAGGGACCCCCGCGGCCCGAGCCGCGGGGTAGCGTGGGAGCCTGCGCTCCATCCAAGGCAGGCCATCCCATCCGAGGGCCGTCTCCAACCCCCGTGGGAGCCACCAAGCTCCCGCAAAAAGAAACTACTCCGGTTCGGAGGATCACGAGAGTCGATCCCCGGCCGACGAGGCCAGAACGACGCATCGCAGCAAGCGACGCCGAGGCCTGACTTCGCGTCGAGACCGATCGGTGCCCCCTTCACCCGCAGCCTCGGTGGAAGACTCAACCGACGAAGCCATCAGGCGCCAGGCCGGGAGGCGCCTGGAGGAGCATGAGCGCAAGCTAGCGGAGTTCGCCCGTCGATTCGCCGACCTGCAGAACCCGTCGGCGGACCGGCGGGCTACGACTCCCGTCCCCCTTTCTCTGAAGAAATCAGGCGGAGCCGATCCCAAAACGGTTCTGCATGCTGCAGGTGGATCCCTACGACGGGACCACCGACCCTCTGGACCATCTAGAGAGCTACAAAGCTCTCATGAGGGTCCAGGGGGCCACCGACGCTCTTTTGTGCATCGCCTTCCCGGCCACCCTCCGGAAGGCCGCTCGAGTCTGGTTTACCCGCCTCGCCCGGATCCATTTGCTCCTTCCATCAGCTAGAAGGGAAGTTTGTGGCACACTTCGATGCTTGTCGAAAGGTGCGAGAGAGGTGGACAGCCTCTTCTCCATCCGCCAGCAGGACCAGGAGCTGCTCAGGACTACATCACCCGTTTCAAGACCGCAGCCCTGGAAATCTACAGCCTGGACGAGCCCGTCGCCATGTTGGCTTTGAAGCGCGGGCTCAAGACGTCCCGCCTGACCTACTCCCTGGACAAGAAGCCGCCCAGGACGTACTCCGAGCTCCTCCTCCGCACCCACAGGTATATCCAAGCGGAGGAGGCTGACCGCACCCGTCGAGAGTTGGACGGGAAGACTCCTAAGAGGCCGCCCCAAGAGATACCCCGGGAGCTCGGAAGCCCGGGCCATCTGCCGACCCTCGCCCGAATCCAAGGCCGAGGGGCGAGGCCACTCCCGAGCAGAGGTCACCCCTCTCCTCGCACCTCGGACGAAGACCTCATGGAAATCGAGGGCGAGTGTTACCTCCGCCGACCTCCTCCTCAGAACCCGAGAGCCACCCGGGATAAATCGAAGTACTGCCAGTTCCACCGCAAGCACGGTCACGACACGGAGGAGTGTCGCAACCTGAAGCGGGAGATCGAGGAGCTGATTAGGAGGGGCTACCTCAGGAAGTTCATCAAGAACGAGGGCCCCTCGGAGGGGCAGCCGCTCGCGACCTTACCGCCCGTCCCTGCAATCGATAACCGCCAACGGAGAAGCCCGTGGGCATGATCTCGCATGGGGTCGGTCGAGCGGCGGAGAGAGAGCCCGGGAAACGGGAACCCAGAGAATGTAATCCCTCCCGAGGGGGGGAAGGGTAATGAAAATGTAAACAATGATGCCGTGGTGGTCGAGATGACCATCGCAAAGCATCCTATACATCGAATCATGGTGGATAGTGGAAGATCGGCTGATGTACTTTTTTACGATGCTTTCTCTCGGATGAACTTGTCCCACGATCAGCTGAGAGACGGTGCACAACCCCCCTTGTGGGTTTTACAGGGGACTCCGTGGGGGTCGAAGGGAAGATTACTCTCCCGGTCACCGCCGGATTCCCACCCCGACAGACGACCGTCCTAATAACATTACCGTCGTCAGACTCCCTTCGCCTTACACGCCATTCTCGGGCATCCCGGGCTCAACCAACTGGACGCCACGATCTCCACGAGAAGGTTGTTGGTACAGTTCCCCATGCCTTCCGGGCTCGGGAGAGATGAAAGGGACGACCCAGCAGCAGTCCCGCTCTGCCTCCAGACGGTCCCGAGCGCCCGGGGCGCGGAGCTCGCCCCCGATATCGACGACCTCGACCTTAGAGAGAAGGAACCCAGGGGAGGGCCCGTAGAGCGCCTGCTGACTTTTTTCCTCGGTTCGGATCCGCTGAAGACGGTGCAAGTCAGGGCCCAGTCCCTGAAGAAGAACGGACCGCCTGCTGGAGTTCCTCCGCTCGAACGCTGACGTGTTCGCCTGGTCAGCAGCCGACATGCAGGCATCCCGCCCGAGGTCATCATGCACAGGCTAAACGTGGACTCAAGTTGCCGCCCGGTCTGCCAGAAGAGAGGAGCTTCGTCATGGAAAGGCAGAAGGCGATCAACGAGGAAGTGGAGAAGCTCCTCGCCGCGGTTTTATGCGGGAGGTCCAGTATCCCAGCTGGCTGGCAAACGTGGTCATGGGAGAAAGAAAGAGTAGTGGTAAGTGGAGGATCTGTGTGGACTACACCGACCTCAACCGAGCTTGCCAAAGGACAGCTTCCCTCTTCCAAAGATCGACTAGCTGGTCGACACCACCTCGGGACATCGCCTCCGTCATTCATGGACGCCTTCTACGGATAAACCAGATCCGAATGAGCCGGGAGGACGAAGAGCATACCGCCTTCATAACTGACCGGACTTTTGCTACAGGATGATGCCATTCGGTCTCAAGAACGCGGGGCAACGTACCAGCGCCTGGTCAATAGAATTTCAAAGACCAGATCGGCCGCAACATGCAGGGGTAAGTGGACGACATGCTGGTAATGAGCAACCCGATTTTGGACCACGTGGCCGACTTAGTGGAGACGTTCGGAACCTTCGACACCATCAGATGAAGCTGAACCCGGCGAAGTGCGCCTTTGGCGTCTCCGCCGGAAAAATTCTAGGATTTATGGTGACCCAAGAGGAATTGAGGCCAACCCGGAGAGGTCCAGGCCATCATGGACATGGAGCAGCCCGCCTCCAAGAAGCAAGTGCAGCAACTCACCGGCCGAGTTGTGGCCCTCAGCGCTTTATCTCAGGTCGGCAGACCGCTGCCGTCCCTTCTTCAAGGTGCCGAGAAAGATGAACGACTGCGCTTGGACCGAGGAATGCCAGAAGGCCTTCGCGGAGCTGAAGAAGAGATATTGCGTCGCCCACCATTGCTGTCCAGGCCCGAGGAGGGGGAGGAGCTTATCCTCTACCTAGCAGTCACCCCGGAAGCCGTCAACTCGGTCTTGGTTCGGACCGATGGCCAGGGGGTCCCAGCGGTCGGTATACTATACCAGCAAGCTTCTCCGCGAACGGAACTAAGTATTCTCGGTCCGAGAAACCGTTTTTGCGCTAATAGTGTCTGCCCAGCGTCTCAGGCCTATTCCAAGCGACCCATCGCTGTCCTGATGGATCAACCGCTGAAAGCAGTGCTCAGCGCCCGATACCTCGGACGATTGGCAAAGTGGGCACTGAAGCTCAGCGGTTTGACATTACGTACAGGCCAAGGTCGGCCATGAAGGCACAGGTGTGGCCGACTTCTTGGTCAAATGTGCAGGCTTGGGCAAGGAGCCCGAGGAAGGCCTTAGGACAGCCAATGGAGATAGGCACCGATGAGCCCGGAGAGGATGCCTGGATCCTCCATGTGGACGGAGCCCTGCGGGAACCACGTGGGGGGCAGGGCATTGGCGTACAAGGCCCTCCGTCAGGGCTACTTCTGGGAGACAATGAAGGAGGACGCCGCTGACTTCGTGAAGAAGTGCGACCGGTGCCAGCGTCACGCCACGGTGCAACGGAGCCCTCCAACCCAATCTCCCAGCTCTCAGCTCCCTGGCCGTTCGCCCAGTGGGGAATGGACCTCCTGGGCCCATTCCCACCGGCGTCCGGACAGCGGAAGTTCTTGATAGTGGCCATCGACTACTTCACGAAGTGGGTCGAGGCCGAGCCCTTGGCGAGGATCACCGAAGCAAACGTCGCCAAGTTCTTTTGGAAGTCAATCGTTTGCCGCTTCGGCCTCCCCCACACCGTGGTTACTGACAACGGGCGCCAGTTCGACTGCCGGGAGTTCGAAGAGTTCTGCAGCGACCTCGGCATCAGGCATCGCTTCACCTCGGTGGCGCATCCCCAGACCAATGGGGAGGCCGAAGTCACGAACAGGACCATTCTTCAGGGCCTCCGCACGCGGCTGGACCAGGCCAAGGGCAGGTGGGCCGAAGAGCTCCCAGCATCCTCTGGGCATACCACACCACCCCGAGGACGGCTACCGACGAGACCCCATTCAACCTCGTCTTCGGAGCTGAGGCGGTCATCCCGATCGAGCTCAGCCTACCCACGCTGCGTGTGGAGCAATATGACGAGACAGAAAACCCAGCCAGGATGATGCTCAACCTTGACCTTCTCGAGGAAACGAGGGACAAGGCCCGAGTTCGAATGGCGGCGTATAGGCAGCGTGTGGCCAGGTATTACAACTCCCGAGTGCGGCCGAAGGTTTTTCGTCCCGGAGATTTGGTCCTCCGGCGCGCTGAAGCTTCCCAGCCACGGGAATGCGGCAAGCTCTCGCCCAACTGGGAAGGCCCATACCGGGTGGCAGAAGCCCTCCCTCATGGCGCATACTACCTGGAGGAGTTGGGAGGTGCCAGGTTCCCCCGGACGTGGAACGCCTCGAATCTAAGGATGTATTATCAGTGATGT
The DNA here is from genome assembly GCA_021397845.1 of Areca catechu. Lineage (NCBI taxonomy): Eukaryota > Viridiplantae > Streptophyta > Magnoliopsida > Arecales > Arecaceae > Areca > Areca catechu. The sequence continues at coordinate 27,449,475 of CM038049.1, read as the reverse complement.
AAGGTTCCCTACTCCTGTAATAAAGTTCCCCCGCTTCAAACGCTCTCTTCTCGCTTTGAAGGAAAACGGGCATGGCCCTGGGCTCGGCATGACCAACCATGGCCGCGGCCGAAGGAATCGGGAGATCCTGGGCTTCGAAGTGGCGCAGAACCCTCGCCGCAAGCCGAGAACTCGGCAAGCCGCGCAAGGCTGAGAAGCCGCGGCATCGGGTTTCAGCCGGAATCCTGGCTTCGGCCTGAAGGTGGCGCAGAACCCAGTTCGCCATGCAAGCCCGAGAACAGCTCGGCAAGCCGCGCAAGGCTTGAGAAAGCCTGCGGCATCGGGTTTCAGTCCGAGATCCTGGGCTTCGGCCTGGAAGGTGGCGCAGAACCCAGTTCGCCCACGCAAGCCCGGAGAACAGCTCGGCAAGCCGCGCAAGGCTTGAGAAAGCCTGCGGCGGGTTTCAGTCCGGAGATCCTGGCTTCGCCTGGAAGGTGGCGCAGAACCCAGTTCGCCCACGCAAGCCCGAGAACAGCTCGGCAAGCCGTGCAAGGCTTGAAAAGCCTGCGGCATCGGGTTTCAGTCCGGAGATCCTGGCTTCGGCCTGGAAGGTGCGCAGAACCCAGTTCGCCCACGCAAGCCCGAGAACAGCTCGGCAAGCCGCGCAAGGCTTGAGAAAGCCTGCGGCATCGGTTTCAGTCCGGAGATCCTGGGCTTCGGCCTGGAAGGTGGCGCAGAACCCAGTTCGCCCACGCAAGCCCGAGAACAGCTCGGCAAGCCGCGCAAGGCTTGAGAAGCCTGCGGCATCGGGTTTCAGTCCGGAGATCCTGGGCTTCGGCCTGGAAGGTGGCGCAGAACCCAGTTCGCCCACGCAAGCCGGAGAACAGCTCGGCAAGCCGCGCAAGGCTTGAGAAAGCCTGCGGCCCCGGGTTCAGTCCGGAGGTCCCGGCTTCGGCCTGGAAGGCGGTGCAGAAACCATGTCGCCCACGCGAGTGTGAAGGCAATCCCAAAGACGGACCCGCTCAAGGCCTACTCTGACGCCGCGCGGTCCGGGATGTCCCAACCTTCGATTCGAGCAATGGAAGGGACCAGGCCTACGATCGTTTCAGCATTCCACATCAACATCTCAGAAAAAAGAAAGAGAAGGGAGATGGGGGAATGGAGAAGAAGACGAACTCGAGGCTTGGTCAAACAGAGTCTTCATTATTTAAGCAACAGTACAAGCGGGAATCCCGACAGGCCGGAGTCCCCAAAAAAGAAGAGAAGAAAAAACAACTACGACAACGAGGCAGGCGAGAAGACGATGGCTCAGTTTGGTGCGGGGTCGGAGCCCTCCGCTGGGGTGCAGGCACTGCATCCTCGCCTTCTGCGGCGGCCGGCTCTTGAGGCTGCCCCGGAGCCACGGCTTCGCTGGTCGACGGGCCGCAGGAGTGGCGTCGGCCGCGCCGGAGGCTTTGCTCTCGGCTCCTTGCCTCCTGCCTCCGAGCACCACCCCGCTGAGGTCGAGCTCGGGGAAGAAGGCCCCTACTTTCTCCCGGCACATCCGGAACCCCTTCAGGAAGGAGTCCACGGCGGCCTCCCGGACCTCCGACGTGTACTCGTCGGAAGCCCGGAACTTCGGGATGGCCTCCTGCGCCTCCCGCTTCGCGGCCTCCAGGAGTCCGTTGATGTACGCACTCCGGTCCTTCGCCGCGCTCGCTCGCCGAGCCTCCTCCAGCTGGCGCTCCAGCCACTGGGAGTGGGCCTGAAGGCGAGCCTTCTCCGCCGCGTCCTCCTCCGTGCGGCGCTGGTAGGAGAGCCTCTCCTCCGACAAAGAAGCCTCCAGCTCCTTGTTCCGCCCCTCGGAGCGCGCCAAGTCAGTCTGGAGGGCTTGGTTGCTGGCTCGCAGCTCGACCCCCTTTTCCATGAGGTCCTTGACGTCGGCTGCGAGCTTGCCGAGCTTCTTCTCCTTCTCGGCGTCCCTCTTCGCGTTCCCTACGAGGAAGTTCCTCAGTAGGAGAACGTCATTTCCAATCTGCACAAACAGAGCAACCAGGTTAGGAGAAAAGGCCACTAAAATCATGAAAGACAGAGAAGAAGGAGCTCGGGTTTACCGTGAAGAGCTGCGGGAGAATCCCGAGCAAGGCGTCCGCATAGTCCCGGCCGCCCCGAGCTCGGCGGTCCCGGGCTGTGGAGGCGTACTCCATGACCTTCTCCGCGAGCCCCTTGTCGCGGATGACTGAACACCGGTGGGTGATCACCGGTGGCGGAGCTGTCAGGTCGGCTCCTGCGGCGGCTGCCCCTTCAGCTGGGGTCGCGATCGACGGGCCGGCAGAGGCCACGGGCTGCGCCGTCGGAGCAGCGGCGACGATGGGACCGGCGCTGGACGGAGCCTCGGGCGGTGGAGCCCCCTCGACGGCAGCGCCACCAGGTCTGGCAGCCAGGCATCAACGGCCCCGCCCTGAGGCAACCTGGGCGGGGAGCGGTGGCCACTGGGCTGGGCGCGGTCGCCGCGCGATCTCCCGCCCGCCTCAGTACGGGCCCTCTTGGCCGCGGGCTCGTCTACCTCCGGGACGTCTCTCTGGGCCGCGCCCTCCAGAAGGCTCTCCAGTGAGAACTTCATTCCTGCAATGCAAAAGAACAGAAGGTTAGCCGACTCGGTCATGAAGAAAAAGAGTGAAGAAGTCAAAGGAGGGCCGAATCTCACCCGTCTCACGGATGGGACTGATCCCGGCCTCAAAAGATTCTGCTCCGAAAGCAGAACCTCGAGCGCCGGGACCACGTCACTCAGGAGTTGGGAGTAGGCCTCCTGGTCCGCCGACTCAACCGGGAGTTCCGTTCGGAGACCGGTCCGGTTCACTCCAGGCCAGTCGACATCTTCGACCGAGGCGAAGAAAAACCGGCTCTTCCAGCCCTTGACCGAGGAAGGGAGGTCGAACCGGAGACACCTGGGCCTGGGCGAAATATACCACCAGCCGTCATCGGTGGAGCACTTCTTCAGGGTAAACATGGCCCTGAAGAGGGAGAAACGGGCAACGAACCCGTGAAAGTGACAGAAGACTATAAAGGAGAAGATGACCCGGATGGCATTGGAGCCAACTGGGCCGGAACAAGCCGGAAATGGCTGAGAAAAGAGAGGAAGAAGGGGTGCAGAGGAAATCGAAGACCCCCAAGGAGGAAGTCTTCGTAGAAGGCTATGCGGCCGGGGCCACTCATGGTGACGCGCTCCCCGGACCGCGAACAGATAGACGAATTGACCCCGGGATACCATAGGCCTCCCGGAGCAGAGAAAGATCGCCTTCGGTCATGGTGGAAGCATGACCGGAGGGACCGGCTGGAAGGAGAGGCGGAGCAGGAAGAGAACGAAGGGGGACAGCGGGAGCAACCGGAGGAGACCGGACCCCCCTGGGGATGCCAATGGACACCCCCGGTTGCAGACGCCGGCGGATCTCCTCCGGGATCGTTTCCTCCTCTGAGGAGGAAGAAGATGGAGTCCTCGGCCGGGATGGACCGGCCTCGTCCGGATTGGAAGAGACATGGCGACGGCGCGCCATGACAAAGAGGAGGACAAAGATTCAGAGAAGAAAAGAGAGAGGGAACTGGAGAAGGATGGAGGCACTCACCGAAAATACGCCAAGCGAGCGCGGGGCAACAGAAGTTAGCCTGCAGCAAACGCCCACGGAGCAAGGGAAAGGCCTCGTTCTGGAAAGTCCCCTCCCTTTCAAACTCAGTCGACAGCGGTCGTACCCGTCATTCCGCCTCGAGCCACTGAGCGATCGCCACGTGGATGCACGCCCGACACGACGCCTCGTTAGCAGAGTAACGGCCTCTGCCTCGAAGCGACGCATTTATTGCGGGCAAGTGGGCGACGCGTGGCGGCTTCCTATAGGGTTTCAGGCGCATCGAGCCGCGGCGACGAGGATCGTGGCAATTATGATGCAAGATCTTCGCCTCCCCACGTCATATCTGCATTTAATCCCGACGTTCCGTTCTACGACGCCCCAACGAACGGCGGGCTGGGGGGCAACTGTTACGGCCGTAACGGTGACGTGGCCGGGCTCAGATACCGCCGAATATGATCGAGCCACGTGGAGGTTTCTCCGGCCGAGTCAGCGCCACATCGCCAAGGCCGAGCTCGGCAAGACTACTCCGCCAGACGACTTCCTAAGACAAACTGCTCTCGCCGAAGTCGAGCTCGGTTCGGGGCTCCTCTACCACCTCGCCTGGCGCCCACCAGGAGGGGTCCGCCTAGGCCGAGGTCGCTCGATCCTTCGCTCCCCGGTGGCCCCCCCGGAGACGGGCCCACCTCGGCCGAAGCCAGGCGACCTCCTGCCACCTTTGCCAGGTGTCCACCCAGGAGGGGTCCCCTAGGCCGAGGTCGGCCGATCCTTCGCTCCTTCGCCAGGTGGCCCCCCCGGAGACGGGCCACCTCGACCGAAGCCAGGCGACCTCCTGCCACCTCGCCAGGTGTTCCACCCAGGAGGGGTCCACCTAGGCCGAGGTCGGCCGATCCTTCGCTCCTTCGCCAGGTGGCCCCCGAGAGACGGCCCACCTCGGCCGAAGCCAGGCGACCTCCTGCCACCTCGCCAGGTGTCCACCCAGGAGGGGTCCACCTAGGCCGAGGTCGGCCGATCCTTCGCTCCTTCGCCAGGTGGCCCCCCTGGAGACGGGCCCACCTCGGCGAAGCCAGGCGACCTCCTGCCACCTCGCCAGGTGTCCACCCAGGAGGGGTCCACCTAGGCCGAGGTCGGCCGATCCTTCGCTCCTTCGCCAGGTGGCCCCCGGAGACGGGCCCACCTCGTCGAAGCCAGGCGACCTCCTGCCACCTCTCGCCAAGTGTCCACCCAGGAGGGTCCACCTAGGCCGAGGTCGGCCGATCCTTCGCTCCTTCGCTAGGTGGCCCCCGAGACGGCCACCTCGACCGAAGCTAGGCGACCTCCTGCCACCTCGCCAGGTGTCCACCAGGAGGGGACCTAGGCCGAGGTCGGCCGATCTTCGCTCCTTCGCCAGGTGGCCCCCGGACGGCCCACCTCGGCGAAGCCAGGCGACCCCTGCCACCTCGCCAGGTGTCCACCCAGGAGGGCACCTAGGCTGAGGTCGCGATCCTTCGCTCCTTCGCCAGGTGGCCCCCGAGACGGGCCACCTCGTCGAAGCCAGGCGCCCGCCACGCCAGGGTCCCAGGGGGATCCAGGCCGAGGTCATCCCTCGCCCTTCGCCAGGTGGCCCCCGGAGACGGGCCCACCCTCGGCGAAGCCAGGCGACCTCTGCCACCCCAAGTGTCCCCCAGGAGGGGTCCACTGGTCGAGGTCGGCCGCCTTCGCTCCTTTGCCAGTGGCCCCCGGAACGGGCCCACCTCGGCCGAAGCTAGGGACCTCCTGCCACCTCACCAGGTGCCACCCAGGAGGGGACCTAGCCGAGAGTCGGCCGATCCTTCGCTCCTTCGCCAGGTGGCCCCCGGAGACGGGCCCACCTCGGTCGAAGCCAGGCGACCCCCTGCCACCTCGCCAGGTGTCCACCCAGGAGGGGTCCACCTAGGTCCGAGGTCGGCGGATCCTTCGCTCCTTCACCAGGTGGCCCCCGGAGACGGGCCCACCTCGGTCGAAGCCAGGCCGCCCGTACGGAGAAGGTCCCAGGGAAGGAGGCGCAGGCCCCGAGGTCATCCCTCGGGCCGTACGCATCACAGGCGGCGCCCCATACGGATGGCGGCGGCACGCGAAACACCATTTGCATCGGCCCGACAGGTCCCGCAGTCAAGAGGAGCGATTCTGACAAAGCAGGCCCCATAGATGGATGGCGCCCACACTTGGGAAAGAGAGCGCTCTCACTGAGCCCGAGGTCTGACCGGCCGCCTTACCAGCGCCCCCCCCCCCCCCCCCCCCCTTTTTCTGTCTTTGCCTTTTCCCTGTTGGGCTCGGCGGACGAGGTCGGAAAGCCGCCTGGCCCTCCTCACCGAAAAGGGGAAAGAGAAAGGGATGGGGGAGGGGAGCCTCCCAGGAGGAGAAGACAGGCGAACGACGGGAAGAGATAAAAGGAAGGATCTGGGGACGACAAGGTAAGCGAACAAGCCTGGGGACAAGGAAGAAGCAGCGGCAAAAGGCCTCGCTCCGAGAGTGAGATCGAAGATCCCGAGAGGGGATCACTCGGCGTGAGCTCGGCAAGGAGGCCCGGCCGAATTTCTGGTCCCCAGTGCACCTTTCTTTCTAGTAAATTCTCTAAGTCTGGAACCCTTTCGGGGGTCATCTTGGAGAGTCTGTTCCTTCTCGTCGTCTATTGACTTGACCGTCGGAGCTCCCTCGCCGGGATCCCCGGCCAGGGTCTTCTAACCCCTTCTTGCAGGTTCGCCGCAGCCGGGGAGGCTCCCTCGCCAGCGGTCAGGAAGGATCCACGGATCCGAGGCATGGGCGCGGTGACGAGAGCGGCAACAACTCCTATTCCCAATTCAACTCTCAGGATCCCGAATTGTCTGGGCGTAAATAAGTACTAATTTTTTAAAATTATTTTATTGTTAATAGTTTAGTTTTTAGTTCTCTAGAGTTTGTCTATATTTTATTAGTTTCTAGTGCTGCCTGTTGCCGTCTTTTCCGTCGTGGCCTGCAGCTCTGATGTGGCGCCGGACGTTAGCCCCATTTTTCTCGAATCAACGGCCTCCGGTCCTACAAGACAAAGTTAGAGACCCGCACCAGAAATTTCGACGGGGAACTCCAACGATCAAGTCAACGGACGGTAAAGAGGATCAGATCCTCTAAGGCGGATCCCTGTTCGGTCACCATGTTTGGAGGAGAATGTTTAGTAAAAGATAGAGTAGGAATGGTAGGAGGGGAGCGAGACTCAAGCTAAGATGGCTGTGCTTGTCAGGACTCTCTCCGGGAGCTCTTTGGAAGGTCTTCGTGACCTCTCTTCTATTGTCTCTCATCCTCCGCCCTTTTCCGTGCTTCCCCCTTCTCACCCACTGCGTCCTCCTTTTAGATCACCGGCTCTCCCCTCTTTTTGCCTCAGTTTTCTCCCTCTCGAGGTGCTCGAGGGTCAACGACATTCGAGGCCGCGCTTCCGAGGTCATTCCTTCTCATAGTAGGGAGTTATGTTGCAAACCTCGTTCTTCCAGCGGGTTACACGGTTGGGAAAGTTTAGCAAGGCTTTGATCCGGGTGCAGCCGCCCTTGGGTCTGAGGTCCCCAATGTGGCCTTCTATTTATGGGTGGTGCAGGTGGTCGGCTACAGGACCAGGTGCCTCGATCGAGGCTCTCTTCTCCGAATGGTGCAAACGGCAGTAGGCACGCTTTTCTAGCTTTGGGGCATCGCTCTGGACACGCCGTTCTGCGCGTGCTGGCTTCGGTCACAGGCTTGGTGCTGACGTCCTCTTCGCTTTCATAATGCTTCTAAAGGGAGGAGCTCGACTTCGACCGGAGTGGGCTCGACCCTTGGGAAGCCATCTGGTGAAGGAGCAGGAGAGAACTCGACTTCGACCAAGGTGGGCTTACACTTGGGAAGCCACCTGGGAAAGGAGCAGGTAGAGGCTCGACTTCAACCGAGGTGGGCTCGACCCTTGAGGAGCCACCTGGTGAAGGAGCAGGAAGGGCTCGACTTCGGTTGAGATGGGCTTGATCCTTGGGGAGTTACGTAGTGAAGGAACAGGAGAGAGCTTGACTTCGACCAAGGTGGGCTCGCACTTGGGGAGCCACCTGGTGAAGGAGTAGGAGAGCTCGACTTCGGTCGAGATGGGCTCGATCCTTGAGGAGCCACTTAGCGAAAGAGCAGGAGAGAACTCGACTTCGGTCGAGGTGGGCTCGATCCTTGGAGAGCCACATGGCGAAGAAACAGGAAGGGCTTGACTTCGACCGAGATGAGCTCGACCCTTGGGGAGCCACCTGGCGAAGGAACATGAGAGAACTCAACTTCGGTCGAGGTGGGCTCGCACTTGGGGAGCTACCTTGCGAAGGAGCAGGTAGGGGCTCGACTTCTGCCAAGGTGGGCTCGACTTCTGCCAAGGTGGGGAGCCACCTGGCAAAGAAGCAAGAAGGGCTCGACTTCGACCAAGGTGGGCTCAACTTTTGGAGAGCCACCTGGAGAAGGAGCAGGAAAGAGCTCGACTTCGACCGAGGTGGGCTCGCACTTGGGGAGCCACCTGGTGAAGAAATAAGAGAGAACTCGACTTTGGCCGAGGTGGGCTCGCACTTGGGGAAGCCACCTGGCAAAGGAGCAGGAGAGGGGCTCGACTTTGGCCAAGGTGAGCTCGACCCTTGGGGAGCCACCTGGCGAAGGAGCAGGAAGGGCTCGACTTCGACCGAGATGGGCTTGATCCTTGGAGAGCCACCTGGTGAAGGAGCAGGAAGGGGCTTGACTTCGGCCGAGATGGGCTTGACCCTTGGGGAGCCACCTGGCGAAGGAGCAGGAGAGAGCTCGACTTCGACCGAGGTGGGCTCGTACTTGGGGAGCCACCTGGCGAAGGAGCAGAAGAGCTCGACTATGACCGAGATGGGCTCGACCCTTGGAGAGCTACCTGGCGAAAGAGTAAAAAAGAACTCGACTTTGACCGAGGTGGGCTCGTACTTGGGGAGCCACCTAGCAAAGGAGTTCGGAGATAAATCTGACATGGCGACATCTACCTGCCTTGCTGTCTACTGGAACTGAGGTATACTCCACGTCAGCGATCTAGCCATATCGCTGCCAAATTTATATTTTGATACAAGCAACCATTTCCTTGATCACAAGTTTCCGAATAAAGTAGATCTACTATATACATGGTGCTGCATCACATTAAATGACAAGCATATGTATATCCGGTCCAAAACCTAGATTAGCAAAGAGTTATCTATTACAATTATTTGTAACCTCAGTTTCTTTCTTTGCTTATCCTCTTAGCATTTAATGTATAAATTATTTAGTGGAAAGCCGATTCTTACTATGTATGTTTTACTTTCTAAGTTCTCTTAAGATATCCCTGCCAGTCTCCTTCCTCCTCTTTTTTTTTTTTAAGTTGTACTATTTGCTTATCAAGTTGATTGTTCTTGTTCGTCTTTGATTTAATAACTAATATACTAGAACAAAATTTGAAATCAAATTATACATTCCCTACCGCCCACTCACCTTTTAATAATATTATAGGGTAGGTAAACCTCTCTTGTCATCAAAAAAAAAATAAAAAAAAATAAAAAAAAATCACTACTACCACTCGAGACCAAAAAAGTATTACTAAATCACTAAATCAAGATGTGAACTTGGCATGCGTTAGGAGCCCAATCGAGATCCACACCGATGTTGTTTTTGGGCTCGTTTGGTCCATTATAAGTGGGCTCGCTAGGAATACTCTTTATTGAAGTGGCTTCCAAGTAAAGCTATTTTGAATAGTTTCTTTTCGATTGTAATTATTATGGCAGCCACTTATTCGATCTCGAGGAGTAATCGGATCACCGACTATGATATCAAACAAGAAGGAGACGAGTATCGACTAAGGATCCTCCGGATAATTGACTGAGCGGAACTTGACTAAGTCAATCGCTATACCGAATAAGCTACAAAACTATATACTAAGATAACATAAATAGCTGGGCCAACTATCAATATCCCTTCATACACACCTATAGAGTAAATATTCAGTGCCAACTAATTGCCTAAACATACTTAGTCGAGAATGACTGAATACAATGTTTAGGCTTTCTCTCTCTTGGTACTAAGCAAACCACTCTAATATTCGAAGTTTATGATATCCGAATGAGATGGTAAAACGAATTCCAACCATCCCTATGAAGTTATGGCCGACAAGTTACATCCATCCCAACAAAGTAGTGGTAAGCAGGATCATTACATCAGCCATTGTTGTTAATGGTGAAGCCAAAAAATGGATTGAATTTTATTCATGTAGGGTCATGGTATATATAGGAAAGCTACATACCTTAAGAAGGCAAGAAAGTAAAATTAAAAAGGTAAAAATTACAGGCCTTAAGAAGACAGGAAAGTAAACTAGGAAGAAGAAAAAAAAGTAGGAGATCATTTATACGAGGAATATTCATATGAGGAATATGAAGACCATTTATACGAGGAATATTTATATGAGAAATATGAAGACCAGTTATATGAGGAATATGAAGGCTTTCCAATACTCTCTCTCAAGATGGGGTGAAGATATTTCGGAAACCCATCTTGCTAACATGAGAGAAAAAAGAAGATTCACTTAGTCCCTTTGTTAGGATATCTTTACTTGATTGGCTGAGCGGCTAAAAGGGATGCAATCTGCCTGTTGATCATATTTTCCTTGATAAAGTGATGGTCAATTTCAATATATTTAGTATGATTATGTTGCACCGGATTATTCACAATTTCAATCGCCGCCTTATTATCACAGTGCAGTATCATCGGGGACTTAGTCAGAAAGTATAGCTCTTGAAGTAATTTCTGTAGCCAAAGAAGCTCACATATTTCCTGAGCCATTACTTTGTACTCAGCCTCTACATTCGATCTGGCCACAACAGACTATTTTTTACTTCTCTAAGTAATTAGATTATCGCCAACAAATATGCAGTAACCAGTAGTGGATCATCGATCATCCAGTGAACCTGTCCAATCTGCATCAGTAAATGTTCTACTCTCAGGAAGTCATGTCGAGAAAAGAGCAATCCCCGTCCAAGATACTTTTTTATGTAGCATAGTATCCGATACACTGCTTCTATATGTTGTTCTCGTGGATCATGCATAACTGGATGTTGACACTGACTGCAAATACAATATTTGGTCCGGTATGAGAAAGATAAATCAGTCTCCCTACTAAGCACTGATATCTCCCACGATCAACAGGAGCTCCTCCATTTGCTGTTAACTTATGATTCTGGTCAATGAAAGTAGTAACTGGCTTACATCCTAACATCCCAGTATCATTAAGAAGATCAAGAATATACTTTAATCGAGTTAAAAAAATATCGTGAGATGATCTAGAGACCTTAATACCCATAAAATATCTCAATGGTCCTAAGTCTTTAACCTCAAACTCGCAAGTTAAAATTTGTGTAAGCCATATAATTTCCTTGGGATCATCTCATGTGACAACTATATCGTCAACATATACTATTATAATCATTCTCTTTCCACTAGCATGCCTGTAAAATAGAGTATAATCATCATTACTATGTGAGTATCCCATCTTGAGCGCTGCTCGACTGAAGCATTCAAACCAGGCATGGGAAGATTATTTGAGATCATAGAGAGAGCGTCTTAATCTACATACCTTTCTTGCCATAGCTCTGCTTGCAAATCCAGAAAGAATCTGCATGTAAATCTCCTCCTGAAGATCCCCATGAAGAAAGGCATTTTTCACATTTAGCTGATGCAATTCCCATCCATAATTAGTAGCACATGAGATCAAAGTATGCACTAAATTCATTTTTGCCATAGGGGCAAAGGTCTCCTCATAATCGATACCATACATCTGTGTATACCCTTTCGCCACTAGGCAGGCCTTGTAACTCTCAAGTTTGCCTTCGAGATTATGCTTTATTATATACATCCATTTACAATCTACTGGTTGCTTCCCGCTGATAGCATTACTAGATTCCATGTATGGTTCTTTGACAAAGTATTCATCTCCTCTATCATCGCCTGCCTCCAATTTGGATTTGACATAGCTACCTTCCAGTTAGTAGGAATGCTAACAGATTCCAATGCAGCTACAAAGAATTTGTAAGGAGATCATAGGGACTCATAAGGTACATAGTTAGAAATATCATAATGATAGCGAGGAGCAATGATCAAGCGGGAATCTTTTTGTTGAGCAATATGAGTATCTAATTCAGAGAAAATATGGGCATTACCGTTATTCATGGAGGAAAGGAACTCAGAAGGCCTAGATGGAGCTATGCTCAGGACAGAAGCTTGGATTACTAAAGAATGCACAATAGCCTTACTCTGCTCCCCTTGAATACCATCACCTTGTATATTATGAGGATCCTACCAAGCATCATCCGATTTGAATGCTGTACTCCTATCATTTTTAACACCATCATGCTCCCCCTCGTGCCAATGGCCACTGGACGGCATAGTCAAGAACTCATAAGGCATAGAGACACCACCCTACTCATCCAAAAATGTAGGGAGTTGTTCCGTCCCATAGAATGGCTCCATTTCTTGAAAAATCACATTCATGGTAACTAGCATCTTTCATGTAGGTGAGTTATAGCATTTATATCCCTTCTTAGTGGCAAAATAATTCATAAAGAAACATTTCAAAGCACGAGGATCCAGTTTACTAATAGATTGTGTATGGTCACGAGCAAAACATACAGCCGAAAACATGGGGTGGCGCAATTATTTAGTTTTCCCTTACAAATATTTAAGTGAAGACTTGAAGCCAAAAACCCGGAGAGACATACGGTTAATTAGATAAGCCGTAGTCAGAATAGCCTCCCCCATACAAATTTAGGAACTCGCATAGTAAAAATGAAGGTGCAAGTTACCTCTAGTAAATGTCAATTCTTCCGTTCTATTACTCCATTTTGTGCAGGAGTATCTACACAAGTAGTCTGATAAACAATCCCATGATTCTATAGGTATGCATAAAATGCTTGAATCGTATACTTTGTACCATTGTCAAATCAAAGTATCCAAATCTTTGCTCCAAACTGGGTGTGCACCAGTTTATGAAAGTCTTTAAAATATAAGAATACCTCATGCTTGCTCTTCAGTAAATATAACCAGGTCATCCGACTATAACAATCAATAAAGATAACAAACCAGCGATGCCTGATAGTGGAAACAGTACTACAGGGACCCCAAACATCCGAATGTACAAATCAAACCTATTGTTGCTTCTATTATTAGAAATAGAATACACTACATGGGTATGTTTAGCAAATTTATAGTCATCACAAACTATAGTAACCTTCTGGCAAGATTGAACAAGAGCAGAAAATAACTAACGTAAAGTAGAAAAGGTTATGTGACCTAGTCTTCTATGATGAAGCAGGAGTTCAGAAGAAGACTTGTCCATCGATAGAGCACACTCGAGCAATGAAGCATTAAACATTTCTCCTTCATTTTTCAGGTAGTGCAGGCCATTGTGCATTTTACCAGATCCAAGTTTCTTTCCCATTTCAGCTCATGAGCAATACAATAAGATGGCCAAAAGGTGACAAAGCAGTTCAAATCTCTAGTAAGAGAACTAATAGATAACAAGTTTATAAAAAAGGTAGGTAAATGCAGGATAGATGATAACCGGAGAGTAGGTGTATAGTTAATGGTTTCCTTACCGGATATCGCTGAAAGAGATCCATCAGCTACACGAACTTTATCACAACTAGAACAAGAAAAATATGTACTAAATGAGATAGAGAATCCAGTCATATAATTGGAAGCTCCAGAATCAATGATCTAGGAAGAAAACCTATCTAGGTAACTACATGCATGGCTAGTACTACATGGAATACCTGACTGGATAAAGTTGGAAGTGTGCTGTGTCTAGCTATCCGAAGTTGAGAGGGGAAATGAATTGGAGATAGATTCATATTTGTCTATCAACCGCTTCATGGTTTGATAGTCTTCCATTGATATATTAGTAGAAGATGCCTCCGCCTCCTTCATGGTCTGATGAGAGATTAGAGATTGATGGAAGGAAAGGGAATGGAAGGATTAGAGATTGATGGAATGCTCTGATACCATGTTGTTAATGGTGAAGCCAAAAAAATGGATTGAATTTTATTCATATATGGTCATGATTTATATAGAAGAGATACATGTCTTAAGAAAGCAAGAAAGTAAAATTAAGAAAGTAAAAATCATAGGCCTTAAGAAGGTATGAAAGTAAACTACGAAGAAGAAAAAAAGGTAGGAGAAAGTAAACTTGGAAGAAGAAAAAAAGGTAGGAGATCATTTATATGAGAAATATTCATATGAGGAATATGAAAACCATTTATATGAGAAATATTGATATGATGAATATGAAGACCAGTTATATGAAGAATATGAAGACTTTCCAATACTCTCCTTCAAGATGGGATGAAGATATCTCGGAGACCCATCTTGCTAATATGAGAGGAAAAGGAAGATTTACTTAGTCCCTTTATTAGAATATCTATCACTTAATTGGCTGAGCAGATAAAAGGGATGTAAATATATTTGCTAGTCACCTTTTTCTTGATAAAGTAATAGTCAATTTCAATGTATTTAGTGCGATCATGTTATACCAAATTATTTATAATTTCAATCGCTGCTTTATTATCACAGTACAACATCATCGGGAATTTACTCAGAAGGTGTAGCTCTTTAAGTAATTTATGTAACCAAAGGAGCTCACATATTTTCTGGGCCATTGCTTTGTACTCAGCTTTTGCGGTCGATCTAGCTACAATAGACTATTTTTTACTTCTCCAAATAACTAGATTACCGCCAACGAATATGCAGTAACCAGTAATGGATCATCTATTACCTAGTGAACCTGCCGAATCTGCATCAGTAAATGCTTTTAAATTTTAGGAGTCATGTTGAGAAAAGAGCAATCCCCATCCAGGGTACTTTTTCAGGTAGCGTAGTACCCGATACACTACCTCCTTATGTTGTTCTCGTGGATCATGCATAAATTGGCTGATGACACTGACTGCAAAGGCAATATCTGGTATGGAATGAGAAAGATAAATCGGTCTCCCTACCAGCCACTGATATCTTTCACGATCAACAGGAACTCCATTTGTCATTAACTTATACTTCTGGTCAATAGAAGTATTAACTAGCTTACATCCTAACATCTTAGTCTCGCTAAGAAGATCAAGAATATACTTTCGTTGAGTTAAAAAAATATCGTGAGATGATCTAGAGACCTTAATATGCAAAAAATACCTCATGGTTCCAAGTCTTTAACCTTAAACTCACAAGCCAGATTTTGCTTAAGCCGTGCAATCTCTTTGGGATCATCTCCTATGACAACTATATCGTCAACATATACTATTAGAATTATTCTCTTTCCACCACCATGCTTGTAACATAGAGTATGATCAGCATTACTTTGTGAGTCTTCCATCTTGAGCACTACTCGACTAAAGTGTTCAAACCAGGCACGAGAAGACTGCTTGAGGTCATAGAAAGTGCCTTAATTTGCATACCTATTCTGCCTAGCTCTGCTTGCAAACCTAGGAGGAATCTACATGTAAATCTCCTCCTGAAGATCTCCATGAAAAAATGCATTCTTCATATCTAGCTGATGCAATTCCCATTCATAATTAGCAACACATGAGATCAAAGTATGCACTGAATTCATTTTCACCACAGGGGCAAAGGTCTCCTCATAATCGATGCCATACGTTTGTGTATACCTTTTCGCCACTAGGCAGGCCTTGTAACTCTCAAGTTTGCGTTCGAGATTATGCTTTACTGTATACACCCATTTACAATCTACTGGTTGCTTCCCGCTAGGTAGAGTCACTAGATCCCATGTATGGTTCTTTGACAAAGCATTCATCTCCTCTATCATTGCCTACCTCCAATTTGGATTTGCCATAGCCACCTTCCAGTCAGTATGAATGCTAATAGATTCCAATGCAACTACAAAGAATTTGTAAGGAGACAGGGACTCATAAAATACATAGTTAGAAATATCATAATGATAGTGAGAAGGAGGAATGATCAGGCGGGAACCCTTTCGTTGAGCAATACAAATATCTAATTCAAAAAAAATAAGGGCATTGCTATTATTCATAGAGGAAGAGGACTTAGAAGGTCTGGATGGAGCTATGCTTGGGACAGAAGCTTGGATGACTGGAGAATTCATAATAGCCTTACTCTACTCCCCCTGAATACCATCACCTTATGTATTGTTAGGATCCTATCGAGCATCATCTGGTTCGACTGCTGTACTCCTATCACTTCTAACACCATCATGCTCTCCCTCATGCCAATGGCCACCATATGACATGGTCAAGAACCATAAGGCATAGAGACACCACCCGGCTCATCCAAAAATATAGGAAGTTGTTCCATCCCATAGTATGGCTCCATTTCTCGAAAAGTCATATCCATGGTAACTAGCATCTATCGTGTAGGTGGGTGATAGCATTTATATCTATTTTTAGTGGCAAAATAACCTGCAAAGATATAATTCAGAGCACGAGGATCCAGTTTACTAATAGATGGTGTATGGTCATGAGCAAAACATACATAACCAAAAATACGGGGTGGTACAATATATTCAGTCTTCCCTTGCAAACATTTAAGTTGAGACTTGAAGCCAAGAACCCGAAGAGGCATACAGTTGATTAGATAAGCCATTATCAGAGCAGCCTCCCTCCATAAAAATTTAAAAACTTGCATGGTAAACATGAGGGCACGAGTTACTTCTAGCAAATATCGATTCTTCCGTTCTACTACTCCATTCTGTGTAGGAGTATTTACATAAGTAGTCTGATGAATAATCCCATGATCCGGTAGGTAGGCACATAATGCTTAATTCGTATACTCCGTATCATTGTCAGATCGAGGTATTTGAACCTTTGCTCAAAATTGGGTGTGCACCAATTTATGAAAATCTTTAAAACATGAGAATACCTTATGTTTACTCTTTAATAAATATAAACAAATCATCCGACTGTAATAATCAATAAAGATAACAAATCAGCGATGCTCGATAGTGGAAACAGTACTACAAGGATCCTAAACATCCGAATGTACAATATCAAACCTATTGTTGCTTCTATTATTAGAAATAGGATACACTGCATGGGTATATTTAGCAAATCACAGTCATCACAAACTAAAGTAACATTCTGGCAAGATTGAGAAAGAGCAGAAAATAAATAATGTAAAGCAGGAAAGGTGATGTGACCTAGTCTTCTATGATGAAGCAGGAATTCAGAAAAAGCCTTGTCCATCGATAGAGCACATTCGAGCAAAGAAGCATTACACCTTTTTCCTTCATTTTTCAGGTAGTACTGGCCATTGTGCATTTTACCAGATCTAAGTTTCTTTCTTGTTGCCAACTCCTGAATAACACAATGAGATGGCCAAAAGGTGACAGAGCAGTTCAAATATCTACTAAGAGAACTAATAGATAACAAGTTTATGAAAAAAGTAGGTACATGCAGGATAGATGATATCTGGAGAGTAGGTGTACAGTTAATGGTTCCCTTACCGGATATCACTGAAAGAGATCCATCAGCTATGCAAACTTTGTCATGACCAGAACAAGGAAAATATGTACTAAATGAGGTAGAAGATCCAGTCATATGACTGGAAGCTCCAGAATCAATGATCCAGGAAGAAAACCTATCTGGATAACTAAATGCATGGCCTGTACTACATGGAATACCTGACTGGATAAAGTTGGAAGTGTGTAGTGACTGACTATCCGAAGTTGGGAGGGGCAATGAATTGGAGGTAGATTCATATTTGTCTATTAACCGCTTCATGGTCTGATAGTCTTCAATTGATATATTAGCAGAAGATGCCTCCGCCTCCTTCATGGTCTGATGAGAGATTAGAGATTGATGGAAGGAAAGGGAATGTAAGGATTAGAGATCGATTGAAGACCCTGATACCATATTGTTAATGGTGAAGCCAAAAAAGGGATTGAATTTTATTCATGTAGGGTCATTGTATATATAAAAGAGATACATGCCTTAAGAAGGCAAGAAAGTAAAAATAAGAAAGTGAAGGCAAGAAAGTAAACTAGGAAGAAGAAAAAAAGATAGGAGATCATTTATATGAGGAATATTCATACGAGGAATATGAAGACCATTTATATGAGGAATATTTATATGGAAAATATGAAGATCAGTTATATGAGGAATATGAAGACTTTTCAATAGCCATGATCCCAACAGAAAAGATTTTAGGGACAGGAACTCATATCTTATCCAAAATCTATTACACCTATTAGAAGATGACATCTCCCTAATAGCATTTAATTATTTCATATAACTCTATAAATAGATAAGAGGGGGTCCTTAAGGAGATCGTTACATTACATAATGCATCCTTACTCCTTTCATATGCTTATTCAATCATCATTACTTTTACCTCCGACTTTTGTAGCCTACAATTATTCTTTTATGACTTGAACATCTAAGAGTCCCCAGTTAGAAACTCCGGTCCATAAACTTTTCTTCCTAGTCTTCGTTTGAGAGCCACCAAAAGTGATACTTCTTTTTTATCGGTGTAAGCCGCAAGACTCTTAAGCACCTCTCGAGTTCAGATAAAGAGTGATTTGATGGCAATAGTGGTCATAGCAAGAACTTAATTAATTAGCTCCTTTTCGAGTTAAGTTTGGATGCCAATCACAGGGAACCAAATATGACTTTAGCTTAGCTCGATTCTGTTTTGAGTTAAGATGTCGTCTAGATATTGTAGCATGCTAAAATCGTCAAAATGTCACACATGTACAATCCACCTGAAAGAAAGCAACCCCTTCGTGCCACGCTATACAAACCAAATCCATACGGTTGCCCATCTGTTGGGCACCTGCAGCAATGTCAACGACGATTTACTGTGACTAAACCACATTATGCTGACTTCAGTCAAACAAAATCACTATAGTTGAAGGCAAGGTCGCTCCAAATTCTTTTCTTATTACGTCTTGTGACCTAACCTGTCAATAATACTAGAATTTAGTCCTGTTTTTGACGCATACGGGCATTATCATGTCAAAATTAATGAAGTGAAATGATATTATTGGCGGCATGTAACATTTATACATCATGGTCGTTAATTAAGTGCGTAGATGTTGACAGAGTGTGCCACAGTGATGCGATATTAGTTCCAATGCAAGGTTTGGGCCACTGACGAACCTCTAAAGTTTTGCCATGAATCTCATTGTTCCCACAGTGGAAGCAACTTCCACTGCTTCCTTCTTTATTTTGCGACCTCATGCTCTAGCTTGATCACGAGAGCGTTGGGGACAGCCGGGCTTGGTCCTTTGGATGGACAGAAGCAGTGTTGGTAGGCCACTCTCGAATACATAAGCGTTGCTTTCCCCAAGAATCGGAAAGATGACCGTTTCGGTAACCGTAGTGCGCTATTGCATTCGATCATTCGAATAGGGATTTTCTGATCATAACCTACGTAATGCGCTAATTCATTGAGATTAAGGAATCAGAATACATTCAAAACATCTTATGGATTACTTTTGCTAGCAAAAACAAGATGATATGTACAGTTATTGTCACGCAACCATCCTGCTAATAAATTGGTAGACTAGGTTCAGGATATGGCAATTAATTCTCTTGGTAATGTCACTACTGCAGACTGCAGTCCACCATGTCGATAAATTAATTCTAATGGATCTAGCCAGGTAATTCTTTTTCTGTTTTTTTAAAAAAATGAAAATGCTTGGCCAAATTGCCGGTTTCAGGCTTGGGTTATAGATCCATCATCTAAGCTGATATTGATCCCAGTTCAAATCGGCGAACGTAATTGGCTAGCTGGCCCGACCCACTTGAACGTCTTCCAAACTCAAGATAGGCTGATTAATTGCCAAAAAAAAAAAAGCATCATGCCGACTTAAATACGAAGCCGGTGCACTGCTAACTATAGCGTAAGACTACGCATACACGAAACCTTTGGAGGCCCAAATGTTCGTTTTTCTAAATTACGTGATCAAACAATGATTTTATGGTACCACTCATTCAAAATTTTTCAGGTACTTTTTTGCTTTTTTTTTTTTTTTTTTTTTTTTTTTTTTTTTTGATGGAACAAAAAGGAGAGGGGGGACACCTCCAGACGGTCCTCCAATACTAGCCGAGGAATGTTCGATACACGGCGCATATTAATTTTCACAACCATTTCTCGTTCGAAGGTGCTACGTCAATCTGACTGACGTCAGTCGAGTGAACGGGATTTATTATATATATTCTTAACTTTTTTCACTGCCACACACCAACAGGAACTTTAGAATTATTTTATTATTATTATTATTTTTTTGATTTTTTTTTCGAATTATTTTTTTATTTTTTATTTAAGCATTTTTTTTTTTTTGCTTTCGAAAAGAAAATTTTCCATGGAGAGGAAGAGAACCGAAACGCCGGTAGATACATCGACCGGTTCAGTTTTACATGCATCACGGCCGGTTCAGTCTTACATCCATCACGGGAACGAAAGGAGGGACCTAAACTCAAATTACGTACGCCCGGCTGGAGTTCGAAAGAAAGAAGCAGCTCAAGCATGGGAACAGGCCTCGTCCGCCAGCTCCACCGCGACCACGATCCCGTCCTCCCCCACCGCCATCCTTTTCTCCTTATAAACATACCCCTTGGCGGATACCAAGAAGAGCCCTAAATTGACCACGCTCAGCACCGCCAGGAGCCAGTAGAAGTCGTATAGCCTCCCTTGGTTCAGATTGTCCGGAAGCCACGCCCCCCTCCCGGTCTCCCCCGTCACCTTGTGGACAATAGTCACCAGAGCCGAGCTAACAAAGAAACCCAACGACAGAGTGCTGAGGAAGAGGCCAGTGCTCATGGTCTTCATCCCCTTGGGACACTCCCTCAAGAAGAAATCCAGCTGGCCGATGTACGTGAAGGCCTCCCCGGCGCCCGTGAAGAAGAACTGCGGCACCAGCCAGAACACGCTCAGCGGCACAGTCGGCGCCTGATCGACGGCGGAGGTCGACGAGCTCGCCGCCCACGCCGCGTGGAGGCGCTTGCGCTCGGTGAGCGCGGCGGCCGCCATGGCGAAGATGGAGAAGACGAGGCCGACGGCTATGCGCTGGAACGGGGTGAGGCCCTGCGGGTTGCCGGTGAGGCGGCGGGCGGTGGGGACGACGAGGCGGTCGTAGATGGGAACCATGAGGAGGATGGAGCCGACAAAGAAGACGGTGAGGGAGCCGGCAGGGATCTGGAAGGAGGGTCCGATGTGGCGGTCCATGGTGGTTGCCTGGGAGACCGAGAAGGTGGTCATCTGGGCGTAGACGGTCCAGAACATGATGGTGGTGGCCCACACTGGCAGCATCCGGATCACCTGCTTCACCTCCTCCACGTCGGTCAGCGTCGACAGCCTCCACTTGCTCTGCTCGACGGCCGGGTCCTCCATGATCGCTGCCCGGTCCAAGCAACTGAAGTAATTAAGAAGTTGACAGAATGACAGTATTAGCTTTGATATGAAACCATTCCTTGTTCAGGCAGACCGTATTGACACTCGACAGCTTACCGGTTAAAGTTTTAGTCGCGTCCAAGTGTTTTTTTTTTTTTTTATTTATCGAAAAATATTCTGCAAAACTACGTCGCCATTTCTTAATTAATGCCTGAATATAAGTGTATTTATAGTATCTAAATTTAAATCTTTATTTAAATTTGACGTGATGCCTGACGCGTGAAGGAAATCAACTCCCTCGATTCACATGAAAGCCAGCTGCAATATTGACAAACTTGGCTTTCATCCAGGAGGACTAACTAGAACAGACAAAACAAAAAGGTTCACGAGCTAGCCTCAAGGAATGTAATGGCGGAATTCAACATATTAACCTTTCGTCACGTTTCACCATTGATAATGATATGCTACCCCATAAATTGTCCCACCTCCTATTATGAATATATATATATACCACCAATATCTGCCTGCCACATCAGACAGGAGTACACCGGAATCTTTAGTCGTTGAACCTTAATTATCTTCGCGTGCTACGCTCTTTCCGCGGAACCTCATCTTTGGACACCCATTTTTCAACCATATCTTTTTCTTCTTACCTATGCTGATGCTCATAGCGGTAACTTGTCTACAATGTAATGATGTTTTAGTCCGCAACTATCGGGCCGAAAAAAGAAACAGCTGCTACTAATCATCGCTACATTTTCGCACTCAGTTGCTTGTCTTACATGGCACGGTAAATTGGTGCAATGAAGACCAGGAAAAGAGAAGGAAAGCTCTTGCTTTTAAATCTTTCTTATTGCACTGTAACATTGGCATTGCTACAATTCAAAAGAAAGTGGCAGGGTAATGTAGGGCACGTTTCTTTGACAAATGCAAGTAATCGAACTCAACACAATAAAAGCGAATAATTTTGTACAATCATCAATCTTGATTTCTGTTTTAATCAGAGTGTATTGGTAGAAAAGAATTAGCGTTGTTTGGACTGTGTATATAATTGAGAAATCATAAAAAGAAATTTGACTTGGGCGTGACCTTATGCATGTATCTTGAATGCATCCCGTGATATGTTCTATTCTACTTTGTCCTCAGCTGTTCGGTTTTTATTGCAATCGGACTACCTCTCACTTTCACCCTCACCCCCACCCCCACCCCCACCCCCACCCCCATTCCCACCCGGCCCCCACCTCTCAAGTCAGTGGCAGAAATAGAGCAAATAGAGAAGGATATGAAAATCATCAAGATGGTAACGGATAATTTCTCCTCCGCAACGGGCAAAAATTAACCACCTTACCATCTTAATTTCCCCTCGACTACGCGATGGCCCCAGTCCCTTGCCTTCCCAGTCCCAACTCTTTGCCATTTCCCTTTCATGGCACGTGTAACACACCTACCAAGCTCAAGCTCTCAACAAAAGCTTCCAGATTGTTTTCAAATATCTACCGACACAAAAATATCTGTCCATGACCGATCCACTTGTCTTCGTAGCTCCAACTCTTTATAAAGCCTTTCCCATTCGTACGTGGCACGTGCTGCACACGAACCTAGCTCTTAATAAAGCCTTCCAGATTGGTTTCTGATACCAACCGATTTAAAATGACCCGGCCATATAGTATTAATTAACCGTCTTGAACACATTTCTAAGGGCTTCAATCAGTGGAAAATCTTCTTCTTTTTTATTTAATCCCTCTCCCGTTCCATTGGTGGGCAGAAGTTGAGGTGAATCTTTCAAGTGTTCTCCTACAAAGTCGACCCTCGGTCACACTTACGATCACGTGGGCCTTCGATACTGACAAGCATCGAGGCAAATGTGGGTCTCACGCTCCTCTCTCTCTCTCTCTCTCTCTCTCTCTCTCTCTCTCTCTATATATATATATATATATATATATATATATATATATATATATATTGGAACGACGAGCCCTTTAAGGTACTCAATCTTCTCCCCCATTTGGACTCCCTCGTGTTAAAGGGGAATAAGCATTCCAAATTTCTAGATGATTGTTGGATTATGCCTCCCCGTGACAGAGATCAAACTTATATATATTTCACGAATTGCAATCAGCTGTGCATGTGCCAGCTCTGGCACCAGTCATATTCTCGATTGCAGGATAATTCTGAATAATACTGAATTATCTGGATAACAGGAATTTATATAGAAAGCAAAATGACCACGTGCATATATATATATATATATATATATATATATATATATATATATTTCAGGGGTCTCCCCTATTATACACAGAACAAAACATCTAGAGCATGAGAAGACACGCATTGGCAAACAAAGCCGATATAATCTTTGGCGCGAAGATTCTGCGCAAAAGAAGAATTCACCTTCCTTCACACGAACCATCGTTGGATTAATTTTGCAATAGTTGCTTAAAAATTTGTACAAGCAGGTGAATCAAAGAGTTTAAAATGTTTCAAGATATGTACGATATATAATCCAATGATTGATATTCTAAAAAAAAAAAAAAGATTAATTATTTTTTTCACACGAATGATACAGTCCATACCCTACGGGGAAAGCTGTGTGCAGTTCATTGAAGGGTGTGTTTAGCAGTTTTGTGCTATTAGCTCGGTCCCTCCAGAACCACGCTCTCTATCCAGATTAGCTGGAAAAAAAGTGAAATTATTGATGTACTTTATAGCATTATTGATGCATTTGATTGCAAAATCGGTTCTTTTTTAGAACACTACGGGGCATGGCTTCGCTGTTTAGCATAGAGAAGCCAACCGATATAGATTACCTGCAGGTTGGTCCATCACATGTAATCATTACCTCAAGAAGGTTTTGCATTTATACGTAACTGGCTTGTCAAATATTGCCAGCAAGTCAGTCCACGACACTATTCAAGCTCAATTATTAAGGTTCCGTTTGGATTCTTCTGACTAAAATATAAACCGATGGAGTAGCCTAGCTAGCGATATCCTTGCACACAGGACACGACATTCTCCTCGATCTAATGTGATGAGACTTCTTGTTCGATGGCGCGGGATCCACAAGTCATCTCTAAAAGCCTTTATCAAGGAAAAAAATTATAGAAGCATATTGGTCCCAACTTACTTTCATGCTGCCATGAAGATCCTATATATATTCTCTCTCCATGAAAATCGGTCCATTAAGTAGTATCTATCAAAGGCAACAAAACATCGGTTGTCCAACGTTCAAATATCGGTATCATAAATGTGAACTAGTCGGGACTTCTAATTGATAGATAAGCATGAGCTAGCCACAGAAACACTAGAAAGCATACAACATAAAAAAACAAAAAACAAGAAACAAGAAACAAAAATGGACAAGTGTCTGGTGCGGAGACACCCACTCGCAATTCAGGAGTCCCCTAAGATTTGAGCATCGTATATTCCATGAAAAATATGCGAGAAATTTGTCCACACAAAATTCAGAAAGAGAGGTCCATTCAAACTGAGAACGATTCGTGTTTTTATTTATTCGGTTTGGTTATCCATTATTAATTATTTCCTACGGCCTGGGATGCATCGGTCTCCGCCGGCATCTGCTTCGTAACACATGGTCATCTGCCTCCAGATGCGTGCCCCCGTCCAGGGGAGGTTTGTACTAAAACGAGCAGGTAGCAACACGCATCTCGAGGCAAGGAAAGTCATGGCATAGCCAGCGGAAACTTCCAACGAGCCCAAGCAAGTAGCAGGCAGCCGACCACTGAACATAAACAGATTTAAGCTAAAGAGATGAAGCGGGAGTTAATTACTTACCGGAACTGCTTGCTGTGGGGCAGCTTCTGCTTCCCTCCGTCCTCGCCTTTGTCAGCATCGCCCACGTCATGGAGAAGGGAGAGATCGGAGGGCAAGTCCAGGCTCCTCTTCCTCCAGGCCGCTACCGCCACGGCCGCGATCTGGGTCAGGGGGCTCCCCACCAGCTTCTTGAGCCGGTACCGGGCGGTGCCGGCGAGGAACACCGCCAGCCCCGACACGATGGCGGCCGCGCAGATGCCGTAGCCCCACTGCCGGCCGACGTTGTCCTGGATGTACACCAGGACGGTGACGGCGAGCAGGGAGCCGAGGCTGATGAAGAAGAAGAACCAGCTGAAGAAGCGCATCATCTGCCGCCTCTCGCCCCGGTCCGACTCGTCGAACTGGTCCGATCCAAACCCCGACACGCTGGACTTGAGCCCTCCCGTCCCCAGAGCCGTTATATTCAGAGCCAGGTAGAGCACCCCGAGCTGGGCCCCGCTCGCCTGCACGCACCCGCCGGCCGATGGGTCCGCGCAGGCCGGTGGCCTCAGCCCCGGAGCCACCGTCGATATCGTCAGGATCGTAGTCCCCTTCAGTCAATAAATTAATTCAGAATCGTATTCAAATATTTTTATTTTATTGTATTAAAACAAAATAAGATATGACCGTGCTGGCAAAGAGAAGATGTTTACCAAAGCTTGGACTGCGGTGAAGATGGCGATGGTGAGGTACCTGGTTATATATATTATTGGAGCGAAAAATTAATATCACAAACAAATCAGTAGGAGAAACACAGAGCGGTGGATTGGAAGGGCCGGGGATGTTTACCGGCCAAGGAAGGAGTCTGCGAGGAAGCCTCCGACGAGGCAGAGCATGAAGGAGGTACCGAGGAAGTTGGTGACAATGTTGGCGGAGGCGGCATTGCCGAGGTGCATGGTACCGGTCAAGTACGTTACCAGGTTTACGGCTATTCCCAGTGTCGTCAGCCTCTCGCACAGCTCCACCCCTTTTTAAATTATATCATTCGATCTTTTAACCACTAAATAAACGGAGAGGGAAAAAAAAAAAAAAAAACAAGAAGAAGATAAGAGGGGAAGGGCGAGGGGCCGGACCTAGGATCATGGCGGCGCTGGTCCAACCTCCTGTCTGGGATCGGACGGCGGGGCGGCCCTTGCAATCCCATGCGTCCGACAGGGTTTCGCCCTCAGCGTTGGTCGCTGGCAGGCCGGCCATCCGATTTCCTTTTTCTTCTTAGGGTCTCTTTAGCACAACTACTACTGAAGTAATTGGTTGCAGTAAAGAGTTGGTGGGAGACGAGGAAGGGTGAGGAGGTGGCAAACAGAGGAATAAGCAGGGAAGGTAGAACCGGTGGTGGCGCGGGATGAACTGGGCGAGATGGGGCGTTTTTATAGGAGGCGGGAAGGGTAGTTTAGTCTTTTGAAGGCTGCAATAACGCGTGAGGCTGTGCTTGTTTTGATTTTTGCTCGGCTCGTCAAATTACTTGCGGCAGGGTTTCTTCCATGTCGGCCATGCCCCTGTAGCTTGGGTGAGTCCAAATTGGTCATGGCTCACCACACCGATCAAACTCCCTCGGAGCTTAGCATTTTTCTTCTCCACATCTGCCAGGATAATTTATATGCGGATATTAGCTTAGCTATCTAATTTTGCTATTACGAAGCCACAATGAATGCTTTCGTATGAAGTTATATTCAAGGAAATTTAACCTCGACATCGAAGGGTGTTTAGAATGGGATGATGAGCAGTGATACTTAGATCCATGATCATGTGGATGAAAATAATGAGATCACCGTGATTTGTTGTACCTTAGTGATCTTTCGCGGCGATACTTTCATGTATTTTTGGAGGATGGACTACTAAAATAATGATCTTGGATTAAAATTTAGAATAAGAAGTAACCCTCGATCCAATGCCCAACTTGTCGCATGATAAATACTAAACACATACCAACATCGCATTACATGAATACATTGGACCAAGCAAGTAATAATGGTTGGAAACAGGGTATAAAATATTTCTGATTTATGTTTTTTTATCACGTCCTAAATTTGAAAAACCAAACAAATGCTCGGAGTTAGGCCAATTTTTGGCTGGAAAATCAAGGGTTATAATATATAAGATGCAGAAAATATCAAAAATATTTTTTGTATTACATGGCCAATGATCTTTAATTTATATAGCATATCAAATAGGTTATTTGCAGACATCTAAGTATCTTTAATTATTGGAACATAGCATATCTCATACAATGATTTCAGATCATCGAGGATAAAATTATACCAAGATGAGGGTCATCAATAATCTTTTATCACTGTAGTGATCGTGGTCACCAAATATTCTTTTAAGGTGTGTACAACATCGATGATTAATTCAAATCTTAAAGAATTTTCTATACATATTTCAGCGAGCTGGTAGGCTAAAAATGTTTTACTTAACTTACTTGATTGCCATAAATTTTCACTTTTATCATTACCTTTTTATTTATTAAGCCATAAAGCCTAGGATTAGAGTGTATTACTTTATTTTCTGAAAAGGAAAAAGGGGCGTCTCAAAAAGGACAATAATGGAAGATAGATAAGAGAA
The DNA here is from genome assembly GCA_021397845.1 of Areca catechu. Classification (NCBI taxonomy): domain Eukaryota; kingdom Viridiplantae; phylum Streptophyta; class Magnoliopsida; order Arecales; family Arecaceae; genus Areca; species Areca catechu. Next base: position 27,422,155 of record CM038049.1, on the reverse strand, counting down.
ATTTTAGGCATTAATTAAAAACCTACACAAAGAAAAAAGATAGGATAAAGAAAATTATTGAATGTTACATATAAACTATAAACTCTTGATCAAGTTAAAGAACTTATTGTGGTTAATCATAGGCTTTGATAACTTTAATATCCAGTGGAAAAAAAATAGCCTTTTTGCTTTGAAATCAATTATGTAACCATTAACCTTGTTGCTATATACTATATGAATAAATGGAATGTGCTGGTACAATTACCCTATGTTATTGCACTTTAATTTTAATTGTAATTATAATGTAAAAAATAGAAGCCATTGTACACAATTGTAGGCTTAAGATTTTAAATTTCAGCAAGATAGGATTGTCCTGGCTATCCCCTCCTATGTTCATAAATAAAGTGGATCATGATAGGATAAGGCTAAATCTATCAATATACTAAAAGGAGGAAGAAAAAAAAGAATAAGAAATAAAAGAAATAAGAGAAAAGATAAAAAAAAAAAAGAAATGAATGATAGAAGGAATAAGGGAAAGAAGAAAAAGGAAAAATAAAGAAAATTTTTTTTTTTTTGATCCAAACATGCGGTTACACAATTATGGTAAGAGAAGAAAATAAAATAAAAATAAAAGAATCAAAGAAAAGAAGAAGAGAAAAAACATAGAGGGTATACAAAAAGATGCTTGACTGGGATGGGGTCATGAGAGGGGATAGGATAGCAAGGCATCCAATTATTGGGAAGCTAGTTACCGCATATTATCTCACAGAATTTAAATTTTTGATTAGGCTAACAATATAGGCCATGTCAACTCACCAATAACCTAACTTACACCAAATAAAACATGCGTAGTTGGGAATACTTTTCTGGTCATTAACTTGTACGCAGCTATAATCTCCCAACTTATATAGACGATAGTCATAAATACGAGACAATCTTTTATGAAGTGGATTTGCAAAATGATTGTCTTAAGAATCTTGGTTTGTTTTTTTCAGACCTATTAAGCATTATTGTCGATGGGTCATTATTCAAAGAGAGTATTACAAATTTTTAGGATAATAGAAATTCTACTTTAGCCATCTTCATTCATATATATTTTTTTAAAAAAATTGTTAGTGTGCCAGATTTTTTGAAGACTAATTTTTATATACTAGAGCTTTGCAAATGGGCTGGCCGAACATCCAATAACCCAACTTGCACCGCTTATCAAGTTGGTAGAGTTTTTAATACTTGGACTAAGCAAGTTGAAATTGAATCATATATTTTCTAGGATTTGGGAAGTTAAACATATTTAGGAGTGGGCTATCTCTTGTTATATATGTAGCTCATTATCTATAGACCCTTGTATCACAAAAAATAAAAAAAATAATATTATTAAAAAAATATAAGCATTATTGTGAAAAAAAAGAAAATGATGAAAGATATGTTCTCACCTTATAACAATCAAACCATAATATTCTAATGTATAAGCTAGGAGCAACTCCTGCATTACACACTTTATGCTAGGAATCGGTATCTTTGGCAATATTGAGAAGTCCTTTTATGCAAGGCATGGGACTTGAATACATTCATCTAATTTTCACTCATCTAGACTCCAAAGGAACATCTATTGCCTTAACAATTTCGCTAATATGTGCAATATTGGAAAGAACACTGATTTATGGCATGATATGAACTAACGTGCAATAGGAAGCACCAAGGAAGGAATGAAAAAAGCCAAAAGAATACGATCCATATATATAAATGCTAACCGTACAATCACTAGAAAATTATGAATTATCTAGCCCGATAGAATTGTATTTTGAATTTGTAGTTAAAAAATTATAATGGTTCTTTTATGTGTTTAAAGATTAACATTTATGGATAATAGAAGAATGTTGTTGGCTGTCCAAGCCAATACTTAATTAACATGCTTTTACATTTGGTTTCTTGAATTGCTATGTACCAACGCCAAAACCAGCTTTGTTGATCTAGTTTATGAGACTAGATCGGATAGCTATGAATTGGTCGAATAAATGAATTATGACTAATAATATTTGAAAAAGTTCAACAAACATCAGTGGCTTTATCATATCAAAGGCCCCTTAAAACAAGATGCATCTATTAGTCTTAATTCATTTAAAAAAGTCAGACGGGCACATCAAATTCTATATTCCATTGAAATTCTTGCATTTATTATCACTAGAAAAGTAGAAAAAAAGTTATGTTAATCAAAAGGTCCTTAATTTTCAATGTCGTTTGGTCTAAAATATCTTCAATTACTTTGGCTTATATGGTAGTGACATTTTAATATTAACAAAAGGTTCAATCAAATTGGAAAGTTAAGTTCCCCCTTAGAAAGTAATTTAGTCGGAGGAGGAAAGGGTAGATATTCTCTTTGAAACTTGTAAAGATACGTGATGCAAATGGCAATAGTCACCATCCAGGAAATGGAGGCATGCAGTGCATCAACTCAAAAGTGGAGAAGTTATGATGCAATGAAACTATAAGTAGACTAGCAAGTAAAGACGATACTTGATATGCTCCATTTTTGTGTATGGTATATATAAGTGGAGAACCACACTAGATATGAGCGTGGAGATCACGTGAATATGGGGCCGCTAAAATTAGAGCCAGTGCATGCGCACTTGGATTTTGCTCGCGCAATCCTTCAATTGCATGTTTATGTATGTAATGTTCGATGCACTTTCCATCATTTCTATTTTTTTTTGATGTATCAACTCCTGTAGTAGATTTTTCCCCTTTTTTTTTTTTTTTTTTCATTGGAAATTTTCGACCACGAAAGGTGCACTTTCGATGCATAAGCCATGCAACTTTGGACGATCCCTATAAGAATGTAATTCATCATTGCAAATGTTGATTGGTATATATATATATATATATATATATATATATGTCTATAGAGTCGCATGGTGTACTCCTGCATTAAGATTTCGAGCTCTATCTCCATATTTGAAGATCATGCAAGCATAAGTCACTTGGGCTTTTAGAGTGCCTTGAAATAGCGAGCTTTATACGTGTCAATGACAAGTCCCTGTAAGAGTTTTTTTAATTTGGGCTAACATTAATTAAAATTTATGTTTCATTAAAATCGGGTTGATTTTATGATCCATGTTGATAGACATATGTTGAGCCCAATATTATGCGATCATTGTTTGGGCTAGGAGCACCTCATGTGAGTTGGTATAGTTGAGGGTAGCACGGTGCAGGCCTCAGCCCGACTTGACTCATGATGAGAGAGTTAGTTAGGGTGTTTTTATTTTATTGACTTGGTTCCCTCTCTACTTTCTCTATACATATGACATGAGTTATATTTTCACGGTGATTTTTTTCATCAAGAGTTGCTTATTGTGAGAAAGACTGGAGAGAAGGACTCTGTCTTCGGTATTCGCATGAGCATCGAAAGTAAGTTTAGGATCATGACAAATACATGTATATATCACAAATCTCTTTAATAAATCTTGATTATGTGAGAACTATTATGATATCTAAAATCAGATCTAAACATTGTTTTGCATTCCAATCTTTTCATTCGATCCATGGGATTAATGGAAAACTTTTCTTGCATTTGGTATCAAAGTCCTAGTACTTCTACAAGTTTGGAATCATCATTTATTTATCTGGAAACCTTGATAATCTGATATATTGATGCTATTTCCATGCTTTTAGATTTGTAAAATAAAAAAATATATATGCATATTATAATCGTTCTTCTTGCCTTTTTTATTATTATTTTTTTTAAAACTCCTTTTCCCTTCCTTTCCATCGATGATCACCGGTCGTGATCTGCTTGTGCCCGTCATTGTCGGCTTGAGTAGTGGCCGATGGTGGCGAGGAGAGGCCGTGAAGCCGGTGGCGATGGTGGTCTCGGTTGAGATCGTGAAACAAAAAAAAAGAGAGGTAAATCGTGAGTGGTCGTGATCGACTGTCTCTAAGCCAACGATGACGAGAGGCCGCAATCGGCTATCCCCGGGCCGGTCTTGATGACCGGTCAACCCCTTAGTGGCAGCAATGGATCCTTCGACCACCATGGTGGTCGGTGGAGGTTTACCCTGCGAACAAACAAACAAAAAAAATGGAGAACCCATCGTCAAGCGTGTCTTGATCTGCAGCGACATTGCCGGAGGCGGCGATCGACTGTCCCGCTAGTTTTTGCACTAGCGGGATGGATCCAGAAGGGGCGGCGATGGTCGGGTCCCCTATTATTTTTTGATGTCGTAGGTAAGAAGATGAAGTATATTGGGTTTTAGCCCAAAATCCAAAATCCAATAATCCAAATTCTTATAACAAAAAAGAGACCATTTTGTATTTAGACCCTGACCTTTTTGACATTATAAATTAGTTTTTTTATAGTTTAGACCCTGTAAAATTTATATTTACATATTGGTCTAAAAAAGGGAGGCATTTTTTAGATCCTTTTGATCATTTTTGTTTAAGTTGTACAATTTAATTGGAATGCTAATGGTGACTTTAAATTGATCAGTGCGTGCATGTTGTTTAGTATCCCACTTGTAACTAATCATTTAGGATATACATATATTTTGAAATATTCTTTTTATTTTGGCTTGGATATTTATTCTCCGTATGAATAATTTATAGGTTGGCATAAATATTTATTACTAAAGTGGTTTGTTTATGTCAGTCCATTGAATTTTTCATCATGTGAGGGATATTTTCTAGTTATGACATACAACCACCTGTCCAAAGAGATTGTTGTATGTTTTAATTGAGAAAATATGACATGGAGTATTGTATTGCTAAGGTCTCTAGCTTTCACAGGTTTGTCTGCCCAAAGAGGATAGGTTCATGAATGTTGGAATATTTTCAATAAGCTTGTGGCTTTATGTAAAGAGCACTTATGCATGTTACATGTTCTGCCTAAAGGAGAATATGTGATATTTCATTTGGACTTTTATTTATTATTATGATTTGATATTATTTTGTTATATCCAATAATTAATATTTTGCATTTCTATTATTTTAATTGTACAGTTACTTTTAGTGTAAACAACAATAATATTATTGTTGAAGTGCTTATCAAATCAAATTATAAGAAGTGGAGGTAAGACCTAGAGTTTGCTCTTGGAATTGCTGATATTGATCTTGCATTACATGAGACTAGACCCGATGATTTGAATGATTAAAGCACTCTTAAATAGCTAGAAGGATCATTTTGCCAAATGGAAGAAGTCAAACAGACTTAATCTGATTGCAATTAAGAGATCAATTTTCGAGGATCTCCTAAGTGGTCTACCTAAGTCTAATAATGCAAAAGAGCTGTTTGATGATATTAAACAAAGATATTTTGTATCCAATAATGCTGAGATCGGATCCCTGATGAAAGAATTGATAACAATAATATATAACAATGTTGGAGGTGTCAGAGAGTATATTCTGAAAATGGTTCATCTCCAATCCAAGCTCAAGGATTTGAAGATTGATATACCATATTCCTTTTTGGTGTCTCATGCCTTGAATTCTTTACCTATTGAATTCTTCCAGATCAAGACTACTTACAATACTTTAGATAAAATGTGGAGTATTAATAATTTGATCACCAAGTATGTTGCTAAAGAAGAAAAGGTCAAGAAAGAAAAGAATGATAGTGCCCTTCTCTCTCTTCAATTTCAATCTCAATCTAGCAAACATTTTATGAATAAGAAAAAGGAAAAGCCTACTATTCCTAAACAGTCTTACGATTTCAGGAGGATAGAAGAAACCACGATCAGAATTATTTTATAGGAGGTCCCAAAGCTATCTTTAAGAAGAAGGTCAAGTACTTTCATTGTAAGAAGACATGACATATAAGAAGTCAGTGCTTTAAATACAAGTTGTGGTCAGAAAATAAAGAAAAATAGAAAGATAAGCTCCTAGCTTTAATGATAAATTCTTTATGTTATGGCATAAATGTCTAGGATATATATCTAAAAAAAGAATAACCAGATTAATTAATGTTGATGTCCCACTTGTCTTGGATCTTGGGGATATGGAGACTTGTGTTGATTGTATTAAAGAAAAGATTGATTAAGACCAAAAAGAAAGAGGCAATTCGAAGTTCAAACATTTTGAAAATTATTCACACTGACATTAGTGGATCTTATGCTTCTACAATTTGTGGTAATATATATTTTATCATATTTATTGATGATTTTTCTTGATATGACTATCTTTATTTAATTAAAAAAAATTGATGCCCTTGAAAAATTTAAAATTTTTAAAATTGAAGTTGAGAAATAATTGAAAAAGGTCATCAAGATTATAAGATCTGATCATGGAGGTGAGTACTATGGCAAACATGATATGGCAGGGTAGCATATGGGTCCGTTTGCCAAGTACTTAAAGGATTGTGGGATTATTCCTCAATATACCATGCCTGAAAGTCTTGAGCAGAATGGTGTGCCGAAAGACAGAATCGTATCCTTAAGGATATGATGAGGAGCATGATGAGTAGGTCTGACATACCAAAATTTTTATGGGGTGAAGCTCTCAAAACCGCATTATACATTATCAACAGAGTTTCCAGTAAATCTATGTTGAAGACACCTTTTGAACTCTGAATTGGAAGAAAACCTAGTTTGAATTATTTTCGGGTTTGGGGCTGTCCTGCAAAAGTAAAATTATATAATCTTACAGAGAAAAGGACTGATCCCAAAACCAGCCATTCTTACTTTATTGGATATCCAAAATATTTCAAAGGATATAGATTTTATAGTACATGAAGAGGTAACAGAATTATGGAGTCTCTTACTGTAAAATTTTAAGAACTTGATATGGTTGATGAAGAATCTTTCCTAACTACTAATGATGACAGTGTTCAAGCTGAGACTGTTTCAATTCCTATATCTAGTCATAGTGAAAATATAATTTCTGCTCCTATTGATAAAATGGATAATGAAATCCTTGATCCTCCCATGCCTATTCAGAATCTTCAACCAGTTGAAGAAGTTCAAGTAAAAAGATCTGTTAGACAAAGAAGATCTACTATTTCAGATGATTTTTATGTCTATCTTGAAAAAAATGATTTTAGTATTGGACATATGATCGACCCAGTTACTTATCTTGATGTAGTTAATTCTTTCCAATTTGATTTATGAATGAGTACTATAAAAGAAGAGATACAGTCTACGGCTAATAATGATGTGTGGGAGCTTGTTGAGCCTTCTAAGGATTATAAATCTATAGGATGCAAATGGGTATACAAGACTAAAAGATATTCCAAGAAAAAAATTGAGCATTTTAAGGTCAGATTGGTAGTCAAAAGCTTCACTTAAAGAGAAGGAATAGATTTTACTAAAACTTTATCTTTGGTATCTTTAAAGAATTCCTTCAAAATGATCATGTCTTTAGTGGCTCATTTTGATCTGAAGCTATATTAGATGGATGTTAGAACTGCTTTCTTGAATGGTAATCTCAGTGAAGAAGTCTACATGAAGCAACCAGAAGGTTTTCAAAAAAAGTGTTAAAGAATATTTGGTATGTAAATTGAAGAAGTCCATCTATGGTTTGAAACAATCTTCATGAATATGGTATTTGAAGTTTGATGAGGTTATAACCTCTCTTGGTTTTGAGAAAAATAAAGTTGATCAGTATATCTATCTCAAAATCAGTGAGAGAAAGTTCATCTTTTTTGTTTTGTATGTCGATGATATCTTACTTGCTAGTAGTGATTTTGGTTTACTTTTTGAAACCAAACAAATGCTGTCTAAGAATTTTAATATGAAAGATCTTGGTGAGGTATCATTTGTTTTGAAAATTGAAATTCACAGGGATAGATCTTATTATCTATTGGATTTGTTATAAAGGACATACATTAACAGGATTCTTCAAAAATTTAATATACAAAATTGTAGACCATGTGATTCACCTGTTGTTCAAGGTGACAAGTTAAGTAAAAATCAATATCCAAACAATCAGTTTGAGAAAGATCAAATGAAAGATGTGCCTTATGCCAGTGCTGTAGAGAGTCTGATGTATGCACAAGTCTGCACTAGATCTGATATTGCCTTTATAGTGGGTGTACTTGGTAGATATTTATCAAACCCAGGCCATCAACATTAGTTGTTGCAAAGAAGGTAATGAGGTATTTACAGAAAATCAAGGAATATATGCTCGTGTACAGGAGAGTTGATAATCTTGAGTTGGTGGATATTCATATTCAGATTATGCCGAGTATCCTGATGATTTGAAACCAATCTCTGGAAATATTTTTATGTTGGCTGGTAGTGCAGTATTCTAGAAAAGTGTTAAATAGATATTGACTGCTTCTTCTACCATGCAAGCTAAATTTATCTCCTGTTATGGAGCTGCTATTTAAATTATTTGATTAAAAGATTTTATGGCAGGGCTTCAGATTTTATATTCAAGTTCCACACCTGTAATGATCTATGGTGATAATAAAGCTGCAATATTCTTGACAAAGAATAACAAGTCTTCCAGTAGGTCTAAACATATCGAGCTAAAATATTTGACAATTAGAGATCGTGTGAAGAATGGAAATATAACTATTGATTACATTGATACAGAGTCTATGTTGGCTGATCCTCTGGTCAAAGGTTTGAGGCTCATATATTTTACAAAGCTTGTTGAAAATATGGGCATATTGAGCTCTCTTAATGTACTTGGTTAGTGGAAGTGATTTTATAATTAAACTTGATTATCATAATAAATTTATTTTTTATTTATATCTATCATGAGTATTTATGTACATTATTATCATGATAGTTGATTGGTTAATCCTATATTGGTTTAAATGTGCATATAAAATAAAATACAATATAGTATCTTAAGAATGTGTTTTTTCTTGAGAATGATAGTTGTATGGATATATCTTATGTGATAATTATGAGATCTCATTATGTTTAGAGACATATAGACTTTTTTTGAAGTCGTGGAATTTTTCTAGCTTGTTATAAAGTATGTGGTTAAAGAAAAATCATGATTGATGGTACATTTATTTATTTATTTTTGATTATGAGATATCTTTTTTGGTTATATACCTGACTGAGATCAGGTATCGAATCTCAGATATATTATGATGTCTTGTCATTGACACCATGTTTAAGTATGTAAGACAGAATGACTTATTGTTTGATGCTATTAAAATTTCTCTTGCTTATTTTATTTCTAAGCATGTTGAAGAGAAATTGGATTAACAATGAAAATAGCATGTTTTATTTTGGATCACCTTGATACTATTTTCTTGCTATATTACCATACCAAGATTCATGTCGATAGTATTTATGATGCTTGTAACCATGAATAGGTTTTGTATTGGATAAATGGTACAATGACTAACATGATTTGGCATGATGGATACTATTGGGCCAAGTCATTTATAGATGCTATCTATGGATGATATGTTTTAATGGCCACATATTATTTTTAACCTGAGAGTCATTTTAAAATAAAATATTTTAAAAATCATAATGAATGTTGTTCAAGTGAGAAAATGTAAAAGTTTTTTTAATTTGGGCTAATATTAATTAAAATTTATGTTTTATTAAAATCTGGTTGATTTTATGGTCTATATTGATAGACATATGTTGAGTCTAATATAATGTGATCATTGTTTAGGCTATGAGCACCTCATGTAAATTGGTGTGGTTGAGGCCGCACAGTGTAGGCCTTAGCCTGACTTGACTCGTAATGGAAGAATCAGTTAGGGTGTTTTTATTTTATTAGCTAGGTCCCTCTCTACTTTCTCTATATATATGACAAGAGTTATATTTTTACAGTAATTTTCGACCACCTGTTGTAAGGAAGACTGGAAAGAAGGACTCTGCTTTCAATGTTCGTGTGAGCATCGAAAGTAAGTTTGAGATTATGAGGAATACAAGTATATATCGCAAACCTCTTTAACATATCTTGATTATGCGAGAACTATTATGATATCCGAAATCAAATCTAAACATTGTTTTGTATTCCAATCTTCCCATTCGATCCATGAGATTAATGAAAAATTTTTCTTACAGCCTCACCTGATCTAATTGGCAACAACAACATCAAAGGTCACACGGATGCCTAAAGGATGTATAAATGGAAGCCATGCTGATTTGGCTTTTTCACTTGACCTCGATGAGAGGGAGCGGGTCGTATCTTCGCAACTGCTGGATGGCATCTTGCATGGTTTCCGCCGCATGCACAGCCCTTAAAATTGTTTTTTGTGCTATCGAACGGTTGCGATCATCAAAGAAGAACAATTATTCATTCGAAGATACAACCTGCTCCCTCGACTCGAGGAGGCTGCATGACTTTGCCAACTTGGAAGTGGGCAATTATTGACCCGTTCAACGCGTAAATTTGTGTTTCGCACACTTGGAAAGCCAGTGGCCTGATACAATACGATGCTTAGAACGCGACGGCTCACCAACGAGGAAGGAAAATGAAATGGTGCCCATTACCGACCGACTCGTATGACCATAGCGTTCTGACAACGAAAGCCATTGACGGGACCTTTATTTTTTTTCTTTTGGTAGATATGGGACCTTCACATAGCCAAAGTAAAACCTAATGGAAATGTCTTGGGGAAATTTCTTGAAAGGAAATAAAATCATACTTTTAGTTTGGGGTGGTGTATTGGTTCATGCATCAAGAGTTGAGCAACGACTAAGCGATATCCAAATTATTGATGCGGAGCACTGGATCCAAGCATCGACGGAACAACAGCAAGGTGAATGCAATAAGATGACATCATCAATAGGTTGTGTTATACCCATTCGACCTACCCGGGTTGGGCCGGACAAGGCGTTCGGCCAGATGACATTGGTTGAAGCTCCCATCAATCGGTTCTCGTGGAGGTCCTGACTGGTTTCCCATCGGAGGTCCAACGAGCTGACCGACCGCAGGGCCGATTGGTCTGGAGGCCGACCTATTGAAGGCCGACCAACCTGGAGACTGGCTGATCCACTCCTGCTTGGCTTGATGGACATATCCCCATCCGGAGAACCGCTCGAAGGTTCCGGAAGATTCCCTTCGACTGGTACCAGAATTCTGTTACAACGAATTCCACGACGTGGCCACGACTTTATGCCACCTGGCCATCACTCTGATCCTCCCAGGAGTAAATCAGGGACTTTATTTCTGCCCTCTAACGAATTTTGGCAGTATCTCATGCCCATAAAAGATATCCAGGGGACCTCCGCTGGGGTAAGACGTTCTTTTCTCTCCATGCTACGCTCTTCTCTCTTTCTCTCCACTCTGTTGCTCAAAACCCCCCTGCTAACTTAAACATCGGAATCCCCGCCGGAGCACCTCTGGCGCCCAGGAAACTTTGTGCAGGTGGACCGACGGAGGAGCTCTCTGGTGTAGTGAGCCGAGCCCGATCCAGATGGAAGCGCAGCAACAAGTTGGGTACCAACGAGTTTATGGTACCACCAAGAGAAATGGTAGTCTCCCTTGTCTCTCATCAGATGGCCTTCGAGGTTGATGAGGAGTCCGGAGATACCCGCAGGATTCCCTGCTTACCATCTGCCGAAGGTGTTTGTTCCATTGCTCGAGCAAAGGCAGTGATAGGATCGGATGACCAGGTAAATTATACATAATATCATGAAGGAAAATATTATATGGGACCGCTTTTTCATGGAACAAGAATGGTTATGCTTGCTGGAATGGTTATACTAAAAGTTTTTTTTTTTTTTGGTTATATAAATAACTTTAAGCAAGTTTATGTCCAATAGGCAAGTTTAATGAAAATAATTATTCTTTTTTCATATTTCTTAAAAATTATTTGGCAGGTTAAGATTTATTCTAAGTTTTTTTTTTTTTACATTCCTGGAACATATGATGCCTATGTCCTTTGTATTGATGCCGTTTTGATACTCCGAGTAATTATATCAAGTCGTACAACATTAGATGATTGCTAACGTCGGGGTGGAGGCTAGGGTGTCTCCATGCATTGATCATCACGTCTCATTCATCCTACTATCATATAATGACATTGCAAAAAAATTGGCTATTAATGATGACTAATTATCATTATAATAGCTAGTTTGCCATTATTAAGACTATAGCGATAGTAAGTCATTGCTAATAATCCATCATATACATCTTTATCATTAATTACCGTTATTAATGATGGCAAAAAATAATGTCTCCAATGACAGTTATTGGAGACAGTAATTAGCAACAGAAACTCCATCGCTAATAATATTTTGCTAATTTTTTAAAATAAATTTTAAAAATAATTAGCAACAAAAAAAGTCGTCGCTAATAAGAATCATTACTAATAGATTTTACCAATGACATTAGCCATCTCTAATGCCATTGGTAATATTTTATAATTTTTAAAAACAACTAAAAATTTTTCATGACAAAATATTGTCATTGCTATTTGTTGCCGCCAAGATCGTCGTGGTCCGTAGCTGCTGTCGGCGCCGGAGTGCGCTCCCCCTCTGCCGCTCGCCGTTCTCGGTTCCCGGACCTCCGCGCTGGGTGCGGCCACCTCGCCCGGCGGTCCTTCGCTCCTGAGCCTGCGAGACAGCAGTTAGAGACCCAGGCCAAGATTTCCGGCGGGGGCACTCCGACGATCAAGTCAGTGACGATCCAGGGAACAGATCCTCCTGGTCGGGCCCCTCTTGATGGACTCCGTACTAGGAGTAAAAGATGTGCATGAAGGTGAAAACGTTGCAGGGGGAGAGTGATAACGGGGACAGAGGGGTGCTCTGTTCCTCGGCCTCTCCTTGTGCCCCTCGTTTTCCTTCAACAGTGGTGGTAGTGGCGCTTCGCCCTCTTGGCCGGGCTTGCGCTTGTGCTTGTGGTGGTGGTGGTGCCATCCCCCCTTTGCTGGTGGGGTCGCACTTCTTCTTCTTTTTTTTGCTTGTGTTTTTGCCTATGTCATGGAGTTATTGTGTTACCTCCGGGTTTGTTGTGAACTTGGTTACCATTTGGTGCTTGTCTCGGGATCCCCGCTGGGCTGTCAGGCGCATGCGGCGATGTCCCGAGGAGCCTTTCCCGATTCATGATAGGGTACGTTGTCAGGCGCTCCAACACTCTTCTTGGTTGTCTCGTTCCGAAAAATTTGGGGGTGCCTCGAATGACGAGCAACCGTCCACAGAATTCGAATCTCCTGGTTGGCTTTCTCTATTGGGTGATCTAAGTGGTTGGTAAGGAATGTAGCATCTCGATCAACATGCTGCTTGCCTTTCTGGTGCAACTGGCAGTTTTAGGTGGTCCGCACGGTCTGGGAGGTGCTCCGGTACGGTCCTCGAGCGGCTCGCTGGTGTCCTCGGTTGGTGAAGACCTCGTCCGGGCTGGGGCCGAGATGGGATGGCAAGGCTCGCTCTGTCCTAAGCGCTCCGAGCTTGCAGGGGGTGCCTAGGCAGAGGAAGGTGAGGTGCGGGCCCGGTCCTGAGGGCGCGCGCTCGGAGAGGCTCCACATCGGCGGGTGAGCTCTTAGCTCGACCTCGACCGCAAGGCACTAACCTCCGAGGGTCTCACTCCGGAGGGCGGAAGGCGGACTCGGTCCAGAGGGCGCGCGCTCGGAGATGCTCCACATCGGCGGGTAAGCTCTCAGCTCGACCTCGACCGCATGGCACTAACCTCCGAGGGTCTCGCTCTGGAGGGCGGAAGGCGGACCCGGTCCAAAGGGCGCGTGCTTGGAGAGGCTCCACATCGGCGGGTGAGCTCTTAGCTCGACCTCGACCGCAGGGCACTAACCTCCGATGGTCTCGCTCTGGAGGGCGGAAGGCGAACCCGGTCCAGAGGGCGCACGCTCAGAGAGGCTCCACATCGGCGGGTGAGCTCTTAGCTCGACATCGACCGCAGGGCACTAACCTCCGAGGGTCTCACTCTGGAGGGCGGAAGGTGGCTCCGACCTAGGCATCTCGAGCTCATGAGCTCGACCTGGCGATGGACCGAACTCGGTTTGCCATTTTGAGGGAGCTCAGCTCAGCTCGGTAATGGGATCCGGGCTGGAGAGTAAACGCGACGTCTCTTCTTGATGTGGCGCCTGCCGGTTCCTCCACATCAGCGAACCATCCACATCATTTCCCCCACTCTCGAGGCCCGTTAGTGCGCGGCGCTCGGGTCGAAGGGAGTAATTGCGATGCTGACGTGGAAAGGCAGAGATATGGCATGATGATGGCCATGATTGCTGGCGCTTCGGGGACCGACCCTGCGGGCCAATGCGGGGATGCCATGTGGCCACGTCCGAGGAGCAGTTAATGCTGGTGCAGAATGCAGAGCGGCCGGGACGCCATTCTCACCAATGGGTGGCATGTGGCGCAGATCCATTGGTTGAGCGGTTGAATCGGTACGAATCCCTTGGGTCATTTCGAAATGAAAAGAAGGCCTTACCCGAACCATCCATTCTTTTTGAATTCTCCGTGCCTGCTGCCGCCACGCCCAAGCTTCTTCTTCCTTCCAGTCGCCCCGAGTTTTCTAAGGCAACAGGTCAGCTTCTTCTTCTTCCTCCTTCCCCCACTAGAATAGGGTTCTTTCCCGGGGTCCGGAGTCTTCTTTCGGTTAAATCTCCTCTTCGGTCTTCTGCTTGGAGTTCTTCCTCTCCTTTGTCCTTGAGGATGTCCCATTTTGGTCCAGACTTCCGCCCCTCTACTGATCAAGACGAGGCCGGTCCTTCCGAGCGGAGGCGGCATCCTCCTCTTCTTCCTCCGGTGGGGAGGAAGACGTGGCTTGCTTTGAGCTCAATAGGAGGCGTCCTCCTGGTCTGGTTCTCATTAGGGAACCGGGATCTGGTCCTTCTTTGCCTCCTCCTACTCCCGAGTCTGCCCGGCCTACAGGTCCTGGTGGGGTCGCCTCAACGATCATCGCCAGGGAACTCAGGACTGTCCAGGATGTCTATGGCATCCCACCTTCCATCCTGCTCACAATCCCTCGTTCGGGGGAATGGGTCACTTCGAGTGGCCCGGGCCGTCTTGCCTTCTATGAGGGAACATTCTTTGGAGGTCTCCACTTTTCCTTCCATCCTTTCTTTCTGTCAGTCTTAGACAATTATCATCTGGTCTCGGCGCAGCTGGCGTCAAACGCTATTAGGGTCATTTTTTCCTTCATTGTACTTTGTCATCTTCACGGGTTCGTGGCATGATTTTCTTTGTTCAGGGCTTTCTTTGCCCTGAAGCGCCACCCAACCGAGGATGGGTGGTGGTCTTTGTCCTCCCGGCCGAAGGGCATTAAGTTTGAGCTTCCCTCTTCCATTAGGGGATGGAAGAGCAAATTTTTCTTTGTTGAGGTCGAGGGGGTCGACTGGGTCTTGAGCGATCCGGACAAGTCTCCCAACCGAAACTCTGTGGTCGATGCAGCTGACCGGGATGACTACGAGCAGCTCCGCACCACCTAGATTCCTCCTCTCGAGGTCCTGTAGTCTGAGTAGAACCTCGCCGATTCTGGGGTCGACCCAACGAATGGGTTGGGTGAGTTCGACCTGAACATTTTCTTTTCCTTTCTTGCACTTCCTACACTTCTTGCACTATTCCCCACAGATTCTAACTGTTGTGTGACCCGCATGCAGGAATGATCTTCTCCGAGAATGACCTCCTGGCAATCACTAGGAAGAGGCTACCGACCGGCCTGGCCGGGGAGCCCTCGTCAAGGCGGGCGCGGAGTGAGAGTGCCGCTGTAGCCGCCCCCGCGATGGTGATCGGTCTGAGCTCGGCTGCCCCAGCAGGCCCGAGCTCAAAGGTGTCCCGTGCTGCTTCAGTGCCGGTGGAGAGGGCAGCTCCTATGGCACCGAGGCCCGCCCAGAAGTCCCCACTGCAGAGCCCGAGGTGGTAGTCCAGGCGAGGGCTGCCGCTACTGCTGCTGCACCCTGCCATCCTCCGAGTCAGTCCGTCGTCGATGCTAGGGGTGAGGAGACCCATGCCGAACCCAGGGCCATGACGGAGGTGCCGTCTGCACCGACACCGGCCTCTCAGCCTGCCCCCCGGGGTCCTTCATCCAGCGGTGCAAGGCCGCCCGCTCACGGAGAGAGCCGGAGGGAGGAGGCCCGGCGCCATCTCCCTTTCAAGATGGGGCCGGAGAGTTTGTTTCTCCGAAGCCCCGAGATTGCCGAGTGCATGATGGATTTCTCCATCCAAGTTTGCGATCGACAAGAGATGGCTGGGATGCGGCTGATCGACGTCATCAGCGCCATCTTTCCCCAGCTGTATTCGGTAAGCTCTTTCACTTTTTTATCATTCATTCATTCATTTTTTCATTTCATTCATTTTTTTTTACTGACCTCCTTTCATGGTGCATATTGGTGCCGAGGCCCTCTACATCAGGGGCTGCTTCCAGACCTGGGAGCGTCTCGAGCGGCAATAGGCCGTCGAGATCGAATCTTTAAAGGCCGACCTAAAGGAGAAGGCCGGGGCAAACGGGGTCCTTGAGGCGAAGGTCAAGGACCTTGAAAAAGAGCTCGCTGATGCCGAGAGGCAAGCGAAGGGACTCTTGATGGCTCGGATCTGGAGCGGAGCCGCTCGAAGAAGGCGATCGATGACATTTCCGTCATCGAGAAAAAACTGAATTGGTACAGTGCCAAGGCCGACCAGCACAAGGAGATCGCCCGAGCTACCCAGGCGGAGCTGGCAGCCATGGATGAGAAACTTGCAGCTGCTGAGAAGGTGGCAGAGATGGCAACCAACTCGGTGGAGGCAGCCAGGCTGGAAGCCGTCGAGCTGAGGAGGGTGGCTGCTGAGGCCACGAAGGGTGCTGAGGATGCCATCGCCAGGTTCAAGGCTTCGGAGGACTTCGTTGCTGAAATCTAGCATATGGCATCGGATTCCTTTTACAAGGGTTTCATGTACCTGCATGGCCGGGTCGAGGCGCTTATTCCCGATAAGGATCGCAGCTGCCTCAGGTATCCTTCGGCCTCAGAGGCGGAGGATGATGAGGAGGCCATCATAGGAGCCGTGGGCTCGGAGCCTCCATCACCAGCTGAGGGTGATCCTCCTGAAGTTAGGGCAACCTAGCCGGAGACTTCTGAGGGCGGGAACTCTCGGCCTTAGGACCCAATAGAGAAACCGGCCGGTGTGGAATGACCCTTTTCTTCCTTGTCCTGTTTTGTACTTTTTGTTTCTTGCACTTATTCAGTATCTTTCGGCATGTCGGGGGCCCGGAAGATACTTGTAACTTGTGTTTTTGATCAATGAAACTTGAGCTCCTTTGTTATCTATTTTTTTTGCCTAGTTCTTCCCTTTTCTCTCTTTCATCTCCTCTCCTCTTCTTTTGTATGGGGAGACCAGAGAAAAGGGCTGCACCTTGCTTGAGGCTAAGTCATGATACTTGAGAGCTGCTGGGCTCAAAGGTGTTGTTGACTGAGGGCCATGTGGCTTGAAGGTCCCTTGGCCGGAGATCTGGGCTCCGGTCTTGGGTTGGTATCCTGGAGCTGGGCTCGGGGATGTTGGTTGCTGAGAGCTGCTCGGCTCGAATTTCTCCTGGCCGGAGATCTGAACTCCAGTTTTGAGAGGGCATCCTGGAGCTGGGCTCGGGGACGTTGATTGCTGAGAGCTGCTTGGCTCGAAGTTCTCTTGGCCGGAGATCTGAACTTCGATCTTGAGAAGGCGTCCTGGAGTTGGGCTCGTGGACGTTGATTGCTAAGAGCTGCTTGGCTCGATGTTCTCTTGGCTGGAGATCTGAACTCTGGTTTTGAGAGGGCGTCTTGGAGCTGGGCTCGGGGACGTTGATTGCTGAGAGCTGCTTGGATCGAAGTTCTCTTGGCCGGAGATCTGAGCTCCGGTCTTGAGAAGGAGTTCTGTAGCTAGACTCAGGGACGTTGATTGCTGAGAGCTGCTTGGCTCGAATTTCTCTTGGC
Source organism: Areca catechu (assembly GCA_021397845.1). Taxonomy (NCBI): domain Eukaryota; kingdom Viridiplantae; phylum Streptophyta; class Magnoliopsida; order Arecales; family Arecaceae; genus Areca; species Areca catechu. Next base: position 27,404,433 of record CM038049.1, on the reverse strand, counting down.
CGGAGATCTGAGCCCCGGTCTTGAGAAGGCGTCCTGGAGCTGGGCTCGGGAACGTTGATTGCTGAGAGCTGCTTGGCTTGAAGTTCTCTTGGCCGGAGATCTGAGCTCCAGTCTTGAGAAGGCATCCTGAACTTGGCTTGGGGACGTTGATTGCTGAGAGCTGCTTGGCTCGAAGTTCTCTTGGCCGGAGATCCGAGCTCCGGTCTTGAGAAGGTATCTTGGAGCTGGGCTCGAGGACTTGATTGCTGAGAGCTGTTGAGAGTGGTAGCTTCGATGATGCTATATTTCCTTCTTGTTCTCTCTTTCTTTCCTTCCCCACTCTTCTTCTTTTTCTTTTTTCTTTTTGTTATTTGTTTATTTATTTATTTTTTTTTAGAGTGGGGAGATCAAAGGAGAGGATGCTGGTTGTACCCCCACCTTGTTCTCTTTCTTTCCTTCCCCTCTCGTCTTCTTTTCGAGTGGGGAGATCAGAGAAGGGGACTACCGAGCTCCCCCCTTTGTTCTCTTTCTTTTCTTCCCTTCTCGTCTTCTTTTCGAGTGGGGAGATTAGAGAAGGAGGTTACCATTCTTAATTGCCTTGGAGCTAGGCTCGAGGCCTTCCTAGACATGGAGCTAGGCTCAGGCCCACGGGGTTGCCTGAGATCTTGGCTCAGGTCTTTGGCACCTTGGACCTAGGCTCGAGGCGTTGATGGGAGCTACGTGGCCCCATGATCTCTTGGCGTCTCGGAGCTGGGCTCAGAAACATTTGAGATAGAGAGCTGTTTGGCTCGAGGATTCTTCTACGTCCTGGAGCTGGGCTCGAGGATGTTTGGAATTGGAGAGCTACGTGGCTCGAAGATCTTTCTACATCCTGGAGCTGGGCTCGGGGATGCTTGAAGTTGGAGAGCTAGGCTCGAAGATCCTTCTACGTCCTGGAACTGGGCTCGGGGATGCTTGGAGTTGGAGAGCAATGTGGCTCGAAGATCCTTCTATGTCCTGGAGCTGGGCTCGGGGATGCTTGGAGTTGGAGAGCTACGTGGCTTGAAGATACTTCTACGTCCTGGAGCTGGGCTCAGGGATGCTTGGAGTTGGAGAGCTAGGCTCGAAGATCCTTCTACGTCCTGGAGCTGGGCTCAGGGATGCTTGGAATTGGAGAGCTACGTGGCTCGAAGATCCTTCTACGTCCTGGAGCTGGGCTAAGGGATGCTTGGTGTTGGAGAGCTACGTGGCTCGAAAATCCTTCTACGTCCTGGAGCTGGGCTCGAGGATGCTTGGAGTTGGAGAGCTAGGCTCGAAGATCCTTCTACGCCCTGGAGCTGGGCTCGGGGGTGCTGTTGGTCCTTTCCTGCAAAACACACGGATATCCATGCAAGGAAAAAAATCGTTATCATGATCGTTGGTAGGGGAACTTACCTTACTTGGGGTGTCTTTGTAGGTTGCAGGCCCACCTCCCTCGGGGGAGACTGACGCCGTCGAGTTCTTCGAGGTAATGGCCCCCTTATGATGGAACTTAGGCTGTCTCGTGGGGGCCTTCCTATGGTGGTTCGTGATTGCCGTCCCGACAACCATGGCATCTTTGCTCGCCTTTCTCCCTCGCTTTCTCCTCTCCTCATGGTGGGGAGATCACCCTCGGGGTCTCCTGCCCCCCGAGCCTTCTTAGGCGCATGCACAGTTCCTCAAGCAATTGGACCCACTGGTTTCGCGGTAGGGTAAGTGTCGGTGGTTGAAGCCGACGAGAGAGTGGCGAGCGCTTGGGGCCCCACTTAAGGTCTGCCCCCCGCAAACCTTTGGAGGTGGGTCTCCTTGATGAGCTTCTCGATCTTCTGCCCACGATCGCGACGTCTTTCAATGTCACGATCGTGATCGCGATGGAGGCGATGATACTCTGCCCCGCTGCGACCGGTGAAGGGCTTCGCTGATGGTGGGCGTTGTGGTCCAGAGACTCGCCAGTTGGGCCTCGCATGTTGACGAATTAGCGAGAAAACCCGGCCAGCTTGTACTCATGCCTCTTCGGGTGCGCTTTCGCTATGTGCCTGATGGTTTCGTCAGCGGATTCCCCGTCGAAGGGGACGGAGGGAGTGATGTCCTGGAGAGGCCTAGAGAAGATCGCCTATCTGTTGACCTTTCCAGTTTGTGTCGTCACTGTTCTTCTACAGTATGTTGACCTGGGAAGTGATGAAGGACTTAGTCATGCCCGTCCTGCGCCCCCTTCCTAGCATGCCAATCCGTTGCCACCAAGATCGTCGTGGCCCGTAGCTGCTGTCGACACCGGAGTACGCTCCCCCTCTGTCCCCCGCCATTCTCGGTTCCCGGACCTCCATTATACGTGCGGCCGCCTCGACGCCCGGCGGTCCTTCGCTTCTGAGCCTGCGAGATAGCGGTTAGAGACCCGGCCCGGGGTTTCTGGCGGGGGCACTCCGACGATCAAGTCAGTGACGATCCAGGAGAACAGATCCTCCTAGTCGGGCCCCTCTTGATGGACTATGTACTAGGAGGAGTAAAAGATGTTCATGAAGGTGAAAACGTTGCAGGGGGAGAGTGATAACGGGGACTGAGGGGTAATATGTTCCTCGGCCTCTCCTTGTGCCCCTCGTTTCTCTTCGACAGTGGTGGCAGTGGCACTTCGCCCTCTTGGCCGGGCTTGCGCTTGTGCTTGTGGTGGTGGTGGTGCCATCCCCCCTTTGCTGGTGGGGGTTGCACTTCCTCTTCTTTTTTTTGCTTGTGTTTTTGCCTGTGTCTTGGAGTTGTTGTGTTACCTCCGGGTTTGTTGTGAATTTGGTTACCATTTGGCGCTTGTTTCGGGATCCCCGTCGGGCTGTCAAGTACGTGCGGCGGTGTCCTGAGGAGCCTTTCCTGATTTATGATAGGATGCGTTGTCAGGCGCTCTGACACTCTTCTTGGTTGCCTCGTTCCGGGAAATTTGGAGGTGCCTCGAATTACGGGCCGCCGCCCGCGAGATTCGAATCTCTCGGTTGGCTTTCTCTCTTGGATGATCTGAGTGGTTAGTGAGGAATGTAGCATCTCGATCAACGTGCTGCTTGCCTTTCTGGTGCAACTGGCAGTTTCAGGTGGTCCGCACGATTTGGGAGGCGCTCCGGTATGGTCCTCGGGCGGCTCGCTGGTATCCACGGCTGGTGAAGACCTCATTTGGGCTGGGGCCGAGCTGGGATGGCAAGGCTCGCTCTGTCCTATGCGCTCCGAGCTTGCGGGGGGTGCCTAGGCGGAGGAGGGTGAGGTGCGGGCCCAGTCCGGAGGGCGCGCGCTCGGAGAGGCTCCACATCGGTGGGTGAGCTCTTAGCTCGACCTTGATCGCAGGGCACTAACCTTCGAGGGTCTCACTCTGGAGGGCAGAAGGCGGACCCAGTCCAGAGGGCGCGCACTCGGAGAGTCTCCTCATCGACGGGTGAGCTCTCAGCTCGACCTCGATCGCAGGGCACTAACCTCCGAGGGTCTCGCTCTGGAGGGCAAAAGGCGGACCCGGTCCAGAGGGCGTGCGCTCGGAGAGGCTCCACATCGGCGGGTGAGCTCTTAGCTTGACCTCGACCGCAGGGCACTAACCTCCGAGGGTCTCGCTCTGGAGGGTGGAAGGCGGACCCGGTCCAGAGGGCGCACGCTCGGAGAGGCTCCACATCGGTAGGTGAGCTCTTAGCTCGACCTCGATCGCAGGGCACTAACCTCCGAGGGTCTCGCTTTAGAGGGTGGAAGGCGGCTCCGACCTAGGCATCCCGAGCTCGTGAGCTCGACCTGGTGGAGGACCAAACTCGGTTTGCCATTCTGAGGGAGCTCAACTCAGCTCGGTAGTGGGATCCGGGCTGGAGAGTAGAAGCGGCGTCTCTTCTTGACGTAGCGCTTGCTGGTTCCTCCACGTCAGCGAACCATCTATATCACTATTAAGTCCCATCACTACTATCATATTACTGATGGCATTAGCCATCTTTAATACCATCGGTAATATTTTTTCTTAATTTTTTAAAAATCATAATTATATTATTTAAAATCTATCTTTAAAATTATAATATCGTGTAGTAAATTAAAATTGAAATGCCTCAATCAAATGGCATAATCAAAAACAAAGAATCATAAATAAAAAAATAATTATATTATATTAAAGATATAATAATCTGTAGTACTCGTCAGCTTCTTTGGATTTTTCTTTTGATCATCATCTTCTTCCATTTCTTCATCTTCTTCCTCTTCTTTCCCTTTTAAGATAGGATTGCCTCCTAAAACAAACTGAATATAATTTCTTATCATGCTAGTCATCACGTAGGAAAATTGTTGGAGCATTAAACTCTTCATCTATGTAGGACTAATGAACTTTTACTATTTTATCCTCTTGAAAGCATTCTAGTAAGTGAAACTTTTTTTTTTTTTTTATGAGCACGTAATGAATAGCTCGAAACTTAATCTTGCATACAACCTACCAATCTTTCCTTCCTCTCTCCTTTAATGAAAAAGAAATATAATATACTTGAACAGTTTGGTGAGCTAGCATAAATGGCTCGTTGAAATATGTTTTTGATCTATATTTTATTTCAATAAGTCCATGCCATGAATCAACTTTGATACCATTGTTATTATTAAACCATTGGCACTTAAATAAAATGACACTGTTACCTCCAATGTAGGTCAACTTGATCACTTCTTCGAGAATTTCATAGTATTACTCTCCGCCTCTTCCTACTTGCTGTCCTTTATGCATACACCACTGTTCATTATGCCCTTATGATATCTATCTCCGTAGATGTGAAATTTAAAACCATTATAACATATCACATATTTTGCTAGCTTGTAATCTAATGATCTTAGCTTTTTAGGAATAGAATTCCTTACTTGCATAACTTGCATATTATAAAAAATAAATTAGAGAAAATTAAAATAGATGAAATGATAATATATGTAAAGTTTTGTGAGCGCCATATAGAAATTTCTTGCTCACTTATTATCGGGTTATCCCATCTTAGCATGCCATTATATTGTCTAAATATGTATAAAATTAGTATATTATAAGAAGTGATTGAAGAGTTGGGACTGTAATTGATACTTACTAAATATATGAGTCGACCTCCTTGCAATTTAAGAAAACATATATCTCCGTCTTTCGAAATTTAGCATCAGTTCAAACTCGATGAACCTTGTGGCCAAATTTACAAGCGAGATAGGCAAATATTGAGATCTCTCACTCTAATCCCTTACCACCACTATCATTGTTTCAGCCAACTTGGGTCAGCTTAATCTGTATACTGGGATAAAAGTAGTGTTGGCTAAAATTTGAAATTTGTTCTATTATGTAGGTCTCCATGATAGAGCCTTTAACTTTGACCTTGTTTTTCACTTTCTTCTTGAAACTGTGCATATATTTTTCAAATGAATACATTCACTTATACTGCACTGATCCCATATCCTAGCTTCATATGCCAGATGAATGATGAGGTGCTCCATGGAGTCAAAGAAGCTAGAAGGGTATATCTTCTTCAACTTGCATATGGTCTCTACACTGTTACCCTCAAGACTGGAGATGTGGACAATGAAAAGTTTGGTAGCACAAATGTCTCTAAAAAAAGACTAAGTTCAGTTAAAAAACTCCATATAGAATTTGGAAGTAGATCATGCTAAATCAATAGTTGTAATCGTTGTATGAAGACATGACAGTCATGACTCTTTAACCCATAGAAACTGTAATATTTAACATTAATACACCGAGCTAGATTACTTATATAATCATCTAAAAATTTAAAATCTAGCGACGCTTTAAAATTTAGCGATGCTTTAAAATGCTAGACTTAAAACCTAGCGACACTTTAAAGCGTCGGCAGATTTTTTTTTTAAAAAAAAATTAAACAGCTATACCATACATGAAATACATAAAACATAACCTGTATACATTATCAAAATGAAAACATTCAAACCTGTATCACATTGAACATACACAAATAAATGAAAACATTCAAACATGTATCACACCCAATATATACAAACACAAACACAAACCAATCATAAAAAGTTATATATATATATATATATATATATATATATATATATATATATATATAAGTATCAATCCAAGTTCAAATAAATAAAAAGACATACATAAATAATAAAAAAAAGCTGGCATCACTGATCCGCGAGAGGCTGGTCATCGTCAGGTCCGTGACTCGCAGATGCACCAGGAACCTACAAGATATACATCAGGAATTATGATACATACATTATATATATTCTAAATTATTAGATACATATAAAATTAATAAATAATTACTTACCTGAGATGACATGAACATATGCAGCACAGATGTAACATGCTCTAGCTGAAACCTAATGGTTTGCATCTCTGCTCTGTCTGTATCACGTGTCTATCGGAGCTCTGCTATTTCCTCCTGGAGCTGACGAACATATAACTGATCATGACTCTCTCTAGTATCCTGAGTATATCTACTCATCTCAGATAACTGAGTAGGGGTAACTCCAATCCCATAGCCCCTTACTCGTCCAGGATGCTCTGGTCCCATCAACTCTGAGAATACCTCGGCCTCGATGCGATTGCTCTGAGTAGATGATGAACCCTCGCCAGCACGCTCGGAGATCATAGAGGTAGCCCTATTCTATATTTTATAAAAAACATATATATATCAAAACTTAATAAAAATAAAAATATAAATCATAATATAATATAAAAAAAAATACATATATATGTCTGGACTCATCCGAACAAAACTGCCATCCTGGTGAACGTGAGTCATCCGAAAGAACACCTCACCAGGCTCCATCCCCTGCTGATCAGCCTATATAAAGAATAAAGATTACAAAAGAATCCAAAATAACACATCTTATACCCCCGTACCATGATACATGGCACATGCATGATACATGATGATACATGATGTTAAAACTATAAGTGTACTAAAAGTATTATAGGATGAGAAACATACAAACTCATGCCTGAGCTGTGCATAATACTTAGACACCGCTGTGTGAGGAACAGACTGAGCTGCTCGTGCAGCTCTACCAATAGCAGAATATGTCTACAAAATAAAATTAAAACTATGTTATATATTGTATAAATATAATTATGACGAGTGAAAATTAATAAATTTCGAAGTGTTTGATGATGCTACACAACCTGTGCCCTCTCAAAGAACCAATAGTGCACCAGCTCCATCCACTGATGAGGGTGAATTGTTGGAAATTGTGTCCCAAAGCCAATCTCCTGGGTTGTAGGCGGTTGAGCTAAGTATTGTACTTTTTCTTTGAATTAATAAAATATTTTTGGCAGCTCATCACATACTAAATTTTCCTGAAATGAACTCTTTCCATGTGATGAAGTCCTTAGGACTACACTGACTTCGATATAGAGAGGATGTATCGAGTGGTCCTTAAATCATGTTCACAACCAAAGGATATATTGTACTGGACGGCAATATATCAAGTATAGGTTGTTGTAGTTCACATCATTTGGTTGTCCTCTTGACCAAATGAGTGTGGTGACACTAATGTGATCTATAAGTGGGATATATGATATCTCATTGAACGTGACTCCGTGCAGCCCCTTTCTGCCAAAGGGATACTCACGATTGGATATGGGTATATGTGTCCCTCTGACCTGAGGTCATCACGGTAGCTTGCAAGCAACTCCCTGTGCTTTGGTGCCGGACTACCCGGATTTTTAATCCGGTGACAGAAGGTTTCTGGGTACAGGCAAGTACTTGTGGAGCAGTGATTGACCAAGATGGAATTGACCTGTCCAAACAGTTTGGATTGAATGTCTCGCAGTATCTCAATTTAGCAAATCCTCGGCCGGGGTAGCCCTAGTGAAGAGTCACTGGGCTTGCAAGGTTGAGACACGTAGTCGACTGACTCAGTCTGGGTTGGCAGCCCAATCTCAGTCATCCTGAGCATTAGAGGTCAAAGGGATGAATTATACGGTAACCATATGCCAGAGGTTCGATAGTTTGCTCCCGCATCTTCATCCTATCCGGATGCCGGGATCCATTGCTAGATGGTTTCCTGTGCTGGTACTAGAATTATTCTAGTGCTACCATTTAGGTTCGAACCTATGAGGTCACATGCTACATAGGATTACTCTCTGATCCGGATACCGATTACGATTGGGAATCATCTCGATTTTATGGTCACAGCTTTTTTGATCACTCTTTTTCCCATTTTACCCTTGTCTGTGTCAACCGAAAATTGTTTCGGACTGACCAGGACTGCACCAGGTTTTTTCTGAATCAGTTTTGAACTGATTCGGAGTTCGTTTCGGCCTTCAATTGGTTGTGAACCAATTTTAATCCCTTGAACCAATTTTAATTGGGTTTGAACCGGTTCAATTGGATTGAACCAAGAGGTTTAAAAAGGGGTTGACCGGTTTTGGTTGAACCGGTATTTTCTTTGAACCGGTGTTTACTCCCATTGACCGTTTTACACGGTAAAACGCTGGGACAAACTCATGCGTCCGGTTGAAGGCAAATTGACGTCTCTTCTCCTCCCTCCACCCGCTGGCTTTAACCTTTTGTTTATGGCTTGTTAATTGGGTGAATGACAGCAGGTTTTCATGGCCTCCCAGTCCTTTTTTCTTCCTCCCTGCAGCCTATATAAACCCCACAGCAGCCCTATTTCAGCAGTTAGTGATTTTTCACCGTGAGAAGAGAGGAAACAAACAAGGGTGTTCTTCCTTTTGAGAGGCTGAGAGCTTGTTCTTCTTGCTTCTATTGGGTACTAGTTAGGCTGGGTTTTGGAGGGTGAGAGGGAGAGTCTAAGGCACCTTTTCCTTGTCCCTTAGAGTGCTCTAACCCTGGACTGCAGCAAAGCCAAGTTGCTGTCGTCCACTGTGGCTTTTTGTTCTTCCAGCGGCTAGCACCGCGTGTGGAGAGTGATCGGAGGGCCCCCGGCGTATCTCCCCTCTAGAGGGAGTATTCTTCTACTCCTGGGAGCATGCCTCGCAAGCCTGGATCGCCGCTGCAGCTCCAAAAGCCAAGAAGAACACTGCTAGTTTTCTGCAACCAGAATTTCTGGCAACAGGTTTTGGCCGTATTGTACACCATGTACACTGACCATTTCTTGTAGATTTTGATTGAAGATCGAAGAGCGCTTGTCCACCTTGCTTCTGCTCAAATTTGGGAGCAAACGGAGGTCCGGAAGCCATCGTTCCGGTGACGTTTTTCAAGCTCAAAACAGAGTTTTCAATCAGCCCAAGGAAGAAGAAGGCTGGAATAGTTTTATTCCAGCTATTCCAGCCTATTCCAGGTTTATTCCATAGTTATTCCAGGCAGAATAAAGGTATGAAAAATTATTTTTTCTTATCATGCATGAATAGATTTATTTGTTTAATGTTTTTCAAATATTTTATATTATCATACATGCCTTCATGTAACATGAATAGGTTAGGTTCTGGGCGGAGCAGTTTTCCGCTGCGTGGATTTTTTAAAAATTTTTAAAATCCATTCTGCTCCCGCAGCTATTTGCAAGTCTAGTGTAGGACCATGTTAAACCACCTGCACCGTTTTTCTTTCAGTGGTATCAGAGCCAGTTGCATGTGTAATCTATTCCTGTTTGAATGTTTATAGATTAAAATTTGTTTAATCTAAATATGTATCCTGATTTCTTTTTGGAACCTAGTTGAGACCTTCACCATGACCGTGTGTCTTTGATACGATGCGGATCATCTATGTTGGCCTCTTCAGAAGGATCCTTAAAGAATATTAAAATTAAAAAAGGTTTTAATTTGTTGATACATGATTTTAGGCATGTTTTATTGGATATAAAATATTTGTAAAATTTTGAATCTTGATGCATGATTTGTTATGTAAAAATGTTTTACATTGTGACTTAATTAAAAATTATTTTAATTAAGAGTTTGGCTTATTAATTTTTTTTAGGTTTATGAAATCTAATCAAATTTGCATAAGCCATTTTGGGTTAATTGGGTTAGCTGACTAGTTGGGTCCATAAATGGGTTAGACCTAAGTTTAGTTGAACCGGATTACAAGAAGATTAAACAAAAGTTGTTTAAGGCCCTTCTTTAGAACTATCTAATTGTTAGATTAGTTGATCCGTTCATCTAAAATGGATCCAATTAGTGTTTCTGTGGACGCCCGAGTCTTTAGGCTAGTCTGATCGAGTCTGGTAAACCGACTGGTGTCGAGGTAGGTTTGGCATTGTGATCATGGTTGTATGAGGCTACATCTTTCCTGGCCAACTTCGTTGGTGTCTAGGAAAGATGGTTAATGGCGGATACTCACCCATGATCTCACCTACCTGGCTAATCGAGTCGACCAGAACTGATTGGAAAAGCTCAATGACTCGAGTTAACCCATGTCACCCAGGTTGATCGGTCTGACTGAACTATAGGTGCCCATGGATCATTTTGTTGATTTATTTCAACCCTCCTGGAATCTAATTGATTCAGTGGGAGGATGATCCATGTCCTTGTCTTTTTTTCTGTCATAACTAAAAAATTCTCTAAAATTATTAGGTCCTTAAAAAGACTAAGTCAAAGAGTTGACAGTGTCTTAGCCTCCCATTAAGTTTGATATAAATGTGTCCACTAGCTTGGTGTGCATCGGCAGTTCCATAGAACGGGTGTACATCCGGCGACTGGAATTTCTATCTGATCGATGATGGTTCAGTGCAACCTCCTTAACGGGACCAGGTGGGCCGACCATAGTCGGGCTTGGTCTTTAGTTAGCTGGAAGCATTGGATTTATCATTTTAATGGTTGGACCTAACCAGAGACCCACAATAGGAGGCCCCTAGGTCGATTGGGGTATTCTCTGGGGCAAAATAAAATACTGAAAATTGTTTAGGGAAACAATTGGTTTACGAACCTACCTTTAGGCTCGTATGGGTGAGCTGGCCATAGTCGGGCTCATGCGAGGCCTATTGGATTTCAGTACCCACTTGAAAAAGTGTTTTCACGAATTGGAGTTAGGGGCTACAAATCTGAAAAATTAGTGGGGGAAACCTTTAGACTAAGTCCAAGTCTTTTGGTTAAATTATTAATTCATGCACTAATTTGGTCTTATTTTCTTTTCAGATGTCTTCTAATTTATCGCTCCGGTCTCTTCTCGATAATGAGAAGTTAAAGGGTCACAACTTCGATAGTTGGTATCGAAGATTGAGAATCATTCTGGAGCATGAACGGATCCTCTATGTGATAATGGATCCGGCACCTGAAATCCCTCCCGCTAATGCACGGAGTGTGGTCAGAGATGCTTATCTGAAGTGAGTCTCTGATCGGACTATTGTCCGATGCATTATGTTAGCCGCGATGAACGACGAGTTCAATCGCAAATTCGAGGAGGCCCAACCTGATAAAATCCTTCAAAAGTTGAAGGAATCCTTCGGCACCCCGGATGATGTAGAACGGTACAAAGTGTCTTGTTCCATCTACAACTCCAAGATGCCGAATGGTGATTCAGTCACTGATTATGTACTGTACATGATCGAGCTGATTGAAAAACTGGGCAAACTCGGATGCCCCTTGCACGATCAGCTTGGCAAGGATGCGATCCTGAATTCTCTTCCCTCCTCCTATCTTGATTTTCTAGATCATTATAGAATGAACAAGCCTGCAGTCAACTACCATGGTCTTTTGAGGTTGCTGCAGACTTTCGAGAAAGACCACCAACTGAATAAGGGGGTGGTGAATTTAGTGGGAGGTAGTAGAGGTCGTCGTCCCTTTAAGAAAGGGAAAAAAAAATAAATAAAAAGGAAAAGAAGGTGTAGAATTCTCCTGGCCCTAGTCAGACCAGGAAGTTTAAGGCAGATCAGTCTTTTGCAGAGTATTTCTACTGCAAGAAGAAGGGACACTGGAAGAGGAACTGTCCTCTTTATATTGCGTCCCTTGATCCGAACAGGCCGAGGAAGCAGAAGTCTACTGAACAAGGTATTTATATGATAAAACCTTGTAATTACTCAATTGTTGATACTGCTAACTGGGTATTGGATATTGGTAGTCCAATTCACGTTTGTAATTCGTTACAGGGACTTCAAGTTAGCAGAAGATTTGAAGATGGAGAACAGTTTCTGAGCGTCGGGAATGGAAATCGTATTCCAGTACTGGCGATCGGAGTCTTGCATCTTGTCTTGAGTCTTGTACTGTCGAACTAGTCGACTGTCACTATTGTCCTAGTTTCATTATGAGCATAATCTCTGTAGGCCTTTTGGCCAATTGTGGTTTTGAACTATCAATAAAAGGAGATTTTTGCAATGTTATTTTGAATAACTCTGTTATAATGAAAGCTAGATTAAATAATGGCATATATGTACTATAAAGGCCTGTTAGTGTAATATTCACTTCTAGCAAACGCCCAAGGTTAGATAATGTCAACGATTTGTATCTTTGGCACTGTAGGCTAGGTCATATTAACCAAAATAGGATAAACAAGATGCGAGGAGATGGACTCCTCGAGGTCAGTGATTCTGAATCACTGCCCACTTGTGAATCCTGTTTACTAGGTAAAATGACCAAGTCACCTTTTACTGGAAAAGGTGAACGAGCTACAGAACTTCTAAGTCTAATACATACTGATGTATGTAGACCGATGAAAGTTAGTGCCAGAGGAGGATACAAATATTTCATTACTTTTACAGATGACTTTTCAAGGTTCGGTTATGTCTTTTTATTGAGACATAAGTCTGAGTCGTTTGAAATGTTCAAACGATACCGTAATGAAGTAGAAAAGCAAACTGGAAAAAGTATTAAAACCCTTCGATCTGATCGAGGTGGCGAATACTTATTTGGTGCATTTTTGACATATCTTGAGGAGAATGGAATTCTCTCTCAGTGGACTCCTCCAGGAACACCACAGTTGAATGGTGTGTCCGAAAGGAGGAATCGAACCTTGTTAGACATGGTTCGATCCATGATGGGCTTTGCAACTCTGCCGCTATCCTTTTGGGGATATGCGCTTCAGACAGCCTGTTACTTGTTAAATAATGTTCCAAGTAAGTCTGTTGTCTCCACTCCGTATGAGATGTGGAATGGACGTAAACCCTCAATCTCACACCTTCGGGTCTGGGGTTGGCTGGCTTATGTAAAGCATTTAGACTCAGACAAACTTGGTCCAAGGTCTGATCGGTGTTTATTCATTGGTTATCCTAAGGAAACCAAAGGGCATTTATTCTATTTGGAGAATGAACAAAAGGTGTTCGTTGCTCTTAGAGCTATCTTTTTGGAAAAGGAGTTTCTTGGAGAAGGAACTATAGCCTCTAAGATTGAACTTAATGAAGTTTAGCCAATAGAAGAACCTACACACTCTAAGGACATCATAGAACCGGCTGTGATTGAATCACACCCAGAACCCATCAGGAGATCCGGTAGAATACCGCGTCAGCCGGACAGATACTACGGTTTCTTGGTCCGGGACGGCGATCCCATTGAGCTCGAAGAGAACAATGAGGATCCGATCACCATATGGATGCTCTTCAGAGATCTGACTCTGAGGCATGGCTTGGAGCCATGCGATCCGAAATGGAGTCCATGGAAATCAACAATGTTTGGACATTGGTTGATCCGCCTGAAGGGATAAAATCCATCGGGTGTAAATGGATCTTCAAGAGGAAAAGGGGCGCTGATGGGAAGGTAGAGACCTATAAAGCCCGTCTAGTTGCCAAGGGGTATCGTCAGCGATATGATATCGATTATGACGAGACTTTCTTCCCTGTGGCAATGCTCAAGTCCATTCGGATCATGCTTGCTTTGGCAGCATATTTTGATTACGAGATCTGGCAGATGGATGTCCGAACCACTTTCCTAAATGGGGAGCTGGAAGAGGAGGTGTATATGATATAGCCTGAAGGGTTCACATCCACAGATGAATCAAAAGTATGCAAGTTGCAGAGGTCCATCTATAGACTTAAGCAAGCATCTCGAAGTTGGAACTTACGGTTTGATAGATGTATCAAATCATATGGCTTCGTTAGGAACGGAGAAGAACCGTGCATCTATAAATGGGTTAATGGTTCTGTGATTGTATTCCTAGTACTGTATGTTGACGACATTCTCTTAATCGGGAATGATGTCGCAGCATTACAAGGAATAAAGGTCTGGTTATCATCTCAGTTCTTCATGAAAGACTTGGGTGAAGCTTCTTACATACTAGGTATGAATATCTATAGAGATAGATCTAAGAAGCTTTTGGGATTGTCCCAGTCTATGTACATTGACACCATGCTAAAACGGTTCAGCATGGAAAATTCCAAGAAAGGCTATCTTTCGATAGGTTCTGGAATTACTCTTTCCAAGAAGGATTGTACGACAACTCCTGAGGAAAGAGAGCGCATGAGTAGAGTACCTTATGCTTCTGCAGTAGGCTCTATCATGTATGCTATGACTTGTACTAGACCAGACGTGGCATACTCACTAGGAGCAGTGAGCAAATACCAGTCTGACCCAGGTGAGGCGCATTGGAAGGTGGTTAAGTCCATCCTTAAGTATTTGAGAAATACTAAAGATCAATGGCTGATTTATGGAGAACCTGACTTGAAACTTATGGGGTACTCTGACTCCAGTTTTCAGTCGGATAGAGATGATAGCAAGAGTGTGTCAGGGTTTGTATTTACCCTGAATGGAGGAGCGATTGCTGGAAAAGTTCCAAGCAGGCAACTGTTGCAGACTCGGTATGCGAAGCAGAATACATTGCAGCATTAGATGCAGCAAAGGAAGCTGTGTGGTTGCGGAAGTTCCTTGGAGAGCTAGGGGTGGCACCTTCCCTAGATGGTCCTGTTCCGGTGTATTGTGACAGCATTGGAGCCATTGCTCAAGCTAAGGAGCCTAAAGCTCATCACCGCACCAAGCACATACTGCGGTGCTACCACCTCGTACGAGAGATCGTGAACGAGGCGACATCAATCTTCTGAAGATCGATGGAAAAGAAGATCTGGTCGACCCCTTCACTAAAGCCCTCGAAATAAAAGAGTTCGACTATTGTAAATGGGAAATGGGTATTAGATACTCTTCTGATTGGCTTTAGTACAAGTGGGAGTTGTTGGGAATTGTGTCCCAAAGCCAATCGCCTGGGTTGTAGGCGGTTGAGCTAAGTATTGTACTTTTTTTTTGAATTAATAAAATATTTTTGGCAGCTCATCACATACTAAATTTTCTGAAATGAACTCTTTCCATGTGATGAAGTCCTTAGGACTACACTGACTTCGATATAGAGAGGATGTATCGAGTGGTCCTTAAACCATGTTCACAACCAAAGGATATATTGTACTGGATGGCAATATATCAAGTATAGGTTGTTGTAGTTCACATCGTTTGGTTGTCCTCTTGACCAAATGAGTGTGGTGACACTAATGTGATCTATAAGTGGGATATATGATATCTCATTGAACGTGACTCCGTGTAGCCCCTTTCTGCCAAAGGGATACTCACGATTGGATATGTGTATATGTGTCCCTCTGACCTGAGGTCATCACGGTAGCTTGCAAGCAACTCCCGTGCTTTGGTGCCGGACTACCTGGAATTTTAATCCGGTGATGGAAGGTTTCTGGATACAGGCAAGTACTTGTGGAGCAGTGATGGACCAAGATGGAATTGACATGTCCAAACAGTTTGGATTGAATGTCTCGCAGTATCACAATTTAGCAAATCCTCGACCGGGGTAGCCCTAGTGAAGAGTCACTGGGCTTGCAAGGTTGAGACACGTAGTCGACTGACTCAGTCTGGGTTGGCAGCCCAATCTCAGTCATCCTGAGCATTAGAGGTCAAAGGGATGAATTATACGGTAACCATATGCCAGAGGTTCGATAGTTTGCTCCCGCATCTTCATCCTATCCAGATGCCGGGACCCATTGCTAGATGGTTTCCTGTGCTGGTACTAGAATTGTTCTAGTGCTACCATTTAGGTTCGAACCTATGAGGTCACACTCTACATAGGATTACTCTCTGATCCGGATACCGATTACGATTGGAAATCGTCTCGGTTTTATGGTCACAGCTTTTTTGAGCACTCTTTTTCCCGTCTTACCCTTGTCTGTGTCAACCGAAAATTATTCCGGACTGACCAGACTACACCAGGTTTTTTCTGAATCAGTTTTGAACTGATTCGGAGTTCGTTTCGGCCTTCAATTGGTTGTGAACCAATTTTAATCCCTTGAACCAATTTTAATTGGGTTTGAACCGGTTCAATTGGATTGAACCAAGAGGTTTAAAAAGGGGTTGACCGGTTTTGGTTGAACCGGTATTTTCTTTGAACCGGTGTTTACTCCCATTGACCGTTTTACATGGTAAAACGCTGGGAGAAACTCATGCATCCGGTTGAAGGCAAATCGACGTCTCTTCTCCTCCCTCCACCCGCTGGCTTTAACCTCTTGTTTATGGCTTGTTAATTGGGTGAACTGCAGCAGGTTTTCATGGCCTCCCAGTCCTTTTTTCTTCCTCCCTGCAGCCTATATAAACCCCACAGCAGCCCTATTTCAGCAGTTAGTGATTTTTCACCATGAGAAGAGAGGAAACAAACAAGGGTGTTCTTCCTTTTGAGAGGCTAAGAGCTTGTTCTTCTTGCTTCTATTGGGTACTAGTTAGGCTGGGTTTTGGAGGATGCGAGGGAGAGTCTAAGGCACCTTTTCCTTGTCCCTTAGAGTGCTCTAACCCTGGATTGTAGCAAAGCCAAGTTGCTACCGTCCACTGTGCCTTTTTGTTCTTCCAGCGGCTAGCACCGCGTGTGGAGAGGGATCGGAGGGCCCTCGGCGTGTCTCCCCTCTAGAGGGAGTATTCTTCTACTCCTGGGAGCAAGCCTCGCGAGCCTGGATCGCCGCTGCAGCTCCAAACGCCAAGAAGAACACTACTGGTTTTCTGCAACCAGAATTTTTGGCAGCAGGTTTTGGCCGTATTGTACACCGTGTACACTGACCTTTTCTTGCATATTTCGATTGAAGATCGAAGAGTGCTTGTCCACCTTGCCGCTGCTCAAATTTGGGAGCAAATGGAGGTCCGGAAGCCATCGTTCCGGTGATGTTTTTCAAGCTCAAAACAGAGTTTTCAATCAGCCCAAAGAAGAAGGCTGGAATAGTTTTATTCCAGCCTATTCCAGGTTTATTCCAAAGTTATTCCAGGCAGAATAAAAGTATTGAAAATTATTTTTTCTTATCATGCATTAATAGATTTATTTGTTTGATGTTTTGCAAATATTTTATATTATCATACATGCCTTCATGCAACATGAATAGGTTAGGTTCTGGGCGGAGCAATTTTTCGCTGCGCGGATTTTTTAAAAATATTTTTAAAATCCATTCTGCTCCCGCAGCTGTTTGCATGCCTAGTGTAGGACCATGTTAAACCACCTGCACCATTTTTCTTTCATGAACATCAAGAGGACAGGTAGCTACAACCTACTCCTCTGTCCTATCCTCTTGCATGTAGTTTCTCTTCAACTTCGTCATATATTCTTTCCACTTGCGATTGAGAGATTTAAGAACAAAATCAGAAGAATCTGAAGGAATAACGAACTTGCACTACAATTTAAATAAATAATAAAATAAGTATTAAATGAAATAAGCAATTCAATTGTTAAAATCCTAAGATATAAAATAATATATCAATTTTTTTACTTGCACAACTCGTAGCATCTCTATTTTATATGCAGGAAGCATGTCGTTCCACTTTGAATAATTCAGGGGACATAGCTGACCTCGACGTGCTACTGTCCATAGAAAACTAGTCAACAAGCTAGCAGTTTTCTTAATAGGCTGCCCTAGCTTGTTGCACTCTATGACTATTCTCTCGCTCTCAGGTAACTGCCACACATCACGGACTAGTGTAGGTCCTCGCCTCCGCCTAAGTCTCCCGGATCCATCTATAAAAGAAATACAGAAAGTTATATATCAAAACTATTGCATATGTATGATTTGAAATTGGATAAAATTATTAAATTATCCTGTATCTGTATGTCATCGACAATAGGCTCATCATCAGAATGATCTATAGGAGGATCGTGATGTGCGGACTCGGAGGGAATGGCGTCGTCATGAGGTGGAGAGGTACTAGCATCGACCGGATGTGCAGAAATGGAGGGACTGGCATCTGACCGATGTGAAGATGATCGATTGCCCATGGGCTGCTGTGCTGAAGAAGTACCAGCCTCGGTCTGGAAAAACTGAAACTGTACATCTGATAATCGCTTCCTTCGAGGCATGGTATACCTAACATGCATTATTTTAAAACAAGTCAGTCAACATTATAATCAAATTATAACGGAAATGAATTACAATTTAAAAGATAACATAATCATTCATGCAAAAATGTAAACTATCTTATAAACTACTTACTTGTCATAATCAACCATTTGTACGTTCTTCGAAATCCAACCTAACCAAAATGGTTGTATCATTTATATGATCATCCGGCATAATATTATAAGGCATACACTAAGTGTAAGTATCATTATCATCTTCTTCCACCCTTTTTCATGTTATACAAGTCTCTGGGTTTTGTCTTAATAACAGTAGCCCATTCTTTATCTTTCGAATCTTGTATATAAAAAACTTGTCGAGCTTGAGATGAAAAAATAAATGGATCATCCTTCAATAACACACCCGTATGTATCAATCTTGAAAAATTGACAAGTATAAATCCGTTTGAGTCATTTTTCAAACCTCTCGGTATATTTATATCCACCAATCGCATCGAAATAATACAACTTTTAAAATTGATTACAGAGCTTCTTTACTCTCCAAGCAGTCAAGCACCTGATAAGAAAAGACAACAAAACAGGTGAAGCATATTTTTCTTAGTGGTGTGCAATTACATGTGAGGTGCTACTTTGTTCGCATGGAATATATTTGGGCTATGCATGGATGGGGATAACCTTACATACTGTCTGACAAATTAATACATGAAGCATGTACTATTTTCGTGCATGTACATATAGTTTCTAGTTTGGCAAAATATATGGCCAACTTAAATGTACTGAAGATATGGATATTCTAGCTACTTGACCCATACCTATCTCAACAAAAATGAGATTGAATCTAGAACTAGAGTCTATTAGGTCACCATCCCCATTAGACCGGACATCAAATTGGCTCTCAGACTTTAGATAGATCCTAATATTAGTTCAATGACCCTAAAATAACCTGGTAGCTCCACGCCCGGTAATATCTTGACCTAATTCCCAACTAAAACAATAATGGATGGAAGCTTGATTATAGTCCTTGTACCCTAAGGAGCTTTAAGCAAGCATGCAAGCATACCGCATGAATCGATTATTGAATCCCTACAATTATTGTTCATGAGTCAGCCAACAAGAATATGCATGCATTTGATTAAAAAAAAAACTATGCCACAATAAAGCCCAGTGTTTTTGGTTATATGCTGTAATGCTCAGTGCTCCAACAGCACAAACAATCGAGGGTCTGCAAGCTTTAGGCCTCGGAGTCAACCAATATTACATTACATCATCGATGAAATTTAATACATTCTGAAGCATGAAACAAAGGTGAAGGTGCTAGCCATGACAAATTTGCTAATAAAAAGCTATCATTGGAGTGCAAGAGTCTTTGTATGCGAAGAAAAAAGGAGAACTAGTAACATCCTTGATGTCCTTGATTAGATTGTAACTTTGCTTTAAGCCTATGTTGGTGTACAAGGAAAAATATTGAATAGACTCATTACTTCTCATTTGACTTTCAACAACCTCACGAGAATTCAGAACCATGACAAAAAAGTTTGGACTAAAGAAGCTATTGTATTTGCAATCTTGATTTTTTAGAGAAGAAAAAAAATCATCTTTTTATTTAATTTTACTAAGTTCTCATAAATGGAATGTTTTTCATGAAAACAGGAGGGAGATCCATCTGACACTATAATTTTCTAGGACTACATTCTTAGAGATGTAATGTTAAAGGCTCGGCCTAAAACTTTAGAACCACTAGTTGCTCAGCAAATGGATAACTTTATTAGGACAAGCTCCATTTTAACATAACCAAAATTATCTGTCTTGCCCCTGGAAACTTGTCTTCAACCTGATCCTAATGGAATATGTTTTACCCGTCTCACAGTGGATCCAAGACAGATGCAACAAATAATTTATGGCAAGTTCTAGGATGGTAGGATGAACTTTTTTCCTTTGGAATGAGTGACATCTACTGCAGGCCAAATATTAACCGAGCATAACATAATCAGCCAATCATGTTCTTGCTTACCTACTGTTGATATTAAAACAGTAACATGTTTAATTAATATACATAATTCGGTCTAAATAAGCATGTCAAGGACAAAAAAAAAAAAAATGCAAAGATAAAATGATCGGTCTTGAATCTATCGTGGATGATGCCATAAATGAAGAAATGTAGCCGGAAATGGAAAGAGGATAGGAGGAAACCAAGCTAGTTATTATCATGCTCCAAACCAAGTGCATAACAAATAATATGTACCTATAGAGCAAGCCTTATAAGCATATAAGGTTAAATCCTAATTGAATGTACCCTAAAATAGTAAAAAAAAAATTAACCAAGGAAATTAAGAAATATACTTACCGGACGAGTGAAGTTGGGTGGGTTTAGGTGCAATGCGACGGAGATGAAGGTGTCGGAGATCGAGCTTCGGCAACGACGGACCGAAAGTAACGCGCCGGAGATGGAGGAGGAGGGAGAGGGAGGAGGAAGAAAGACTGGATTCGGGCGGCGGTGGCTGAAGCGAATTAAAAACTAGGGCTCGGGTGAGGGGATAAGGGAAACTTTCCGGCGACGCTTTTAAGTGTCAGAAGATGCCGATGCTTTTCAAAAGCGTCAGCGGGTTTGTAAGCGGTGACGCTTAAAAATATCATTAAAATCTTGAATTCTGATGATACTAATAAGCATCGAAAGATACCAATATTTTTTAAAAACGTCGATGGATATACGGGAGCTCTCGAAGCATCGAAAAATCAATATTTTTTAAAAACGTCGATGGATATACGGGAGCTCTCGAAGCATCGTGGAGCTCTGGATGCTTCCCAAAATTGTCGGATAAAATCGTTAGGATTTCCTGTTCCGTTGTAGTGACAGTGACCGAGAACTAAACTGTACCAGAAAATGAAGATAGGGTATTGTTTCTTGGAAGCGGCAACAGGACTGATAGCTTGTCATTTCCGAAAGATCTTGGTAGCGTACCTGATTTGCACCTTAAACTAACTAACATAATTTTCATAATTCACGGAACAAATTTTTGTATAAGATATTGGAGTCATGAAAATAATGGCATAGTGCTGCTTCGCATGACCCATAGCGTAGCGTACCCCAGTTAAGTGTCAACCCGAGTTTTATGCGCCATACCGGGGGTAATGGTTTTATTCATTTATTGCCCATTTTACTTCTAGCGGCTCGTAAAAAACTGGATTGGGATGCACTGCAGGGTACACAGAATTTTTCTCGTGAAAAACCAGAGTTTTTGGTCTTTTATCTCTGATTTTAGCTGATGTCAACAGGATCTGGAGGATGTAGTTTTCCATAATAACGTTTCCTAAGCGATCAGCTTGTATAAGCGGCAACAAAAGAAAAGATATTGTCCTGACCGCCATGCTGCAACCCATTATCTTGTCATGATTTTTTGATGGACTCTATCTTCTTTGACACCATGCATATTTATAACAAGATAAGCAGTATTACAGATTTAATGATCTTATTTATTGCTCAGCATACAAGTAAAAGTACTTAAGTGAAAGGACCTGGACCGCTAAGACGATAGCCGGGTTGATAGAGATCTTGTCTCACTACTAACTGGTCATGGATTCGAGACATGATCCTGCGAGTGACTCGATTAAATCCAGAATTTTTCTGGAATTCATGACAGTTAGTGTGAGTGAAAGATCAAGGTCTTTCCATTTGTCCCCATTCTACTAACCGACATTTTAGTGATGTCAGGTGCTCAGAACATTATCTGATGGAGTGGGAGCTTACGAAGTAGCTACACCAAAATTTATCCTCCTATCCCTTTTGGTTTACTAAAAAAAAATTAAGATTAATGCTTTACTTTTATCGATATCATTTAGAAATATATTTTTTAATTTTTTAAAAATATATTTAAATTCATTTTATATAATTGATTTATTTTATTTTAAAAAATATATTGTTTTAGTATGCTTGAGTTTTTTTTTTGTTGCTAAAAAAAATGGAGAGGGAGGATAAATCCCGGTGTAGCTACTTTCATTAGATCCCAACCCCGTCAGGCTATGTTCGATTCAGGCACTACTAAGATATCGGAGTAGTGCGGTTTCTCGTCATCCCGATCACGTGACTCAGAAAAATTTTTGAATTTAATTAAGTCACTCACAAAAATCATGTCTCGACTGATGAAAAATGAAACTAAGTCTTTATCAACTGGGCTACCATCTTAGCGGTAGCGTGCATGAGTCAAGGCAACAAAATATAGCACCGTCTTAATAGTGAAACCAAAGTATAGTACAATCTCAAATATATTTTAATTTCCCTTGTACTTATCATCAGCGTTTCGTTAATCATTCAGGTCGCGGTGCCAGTGGTGTGGATGGAACTTGTTATCAATATTTTATAACTTACGCCATGTATTCGGTCTTTCTATCTTTCTTTGTTTTTTTTTTTTTTCCCTTTGCATGGTCCAATGCAGGACGTGGCAGAAGTGAATTAACACGAGGCTTCTGATAAAATTTTCAAATCCATGGGTGAATCAGGCAGAATTAATTATGATCTAATTAATATGGGTTAGACCTAGACCCATGACGCAACAAGTATCCTCGGGATTTTTTTTTTTTTTTTTTATTTAAAATATTGGGGCTTGCCACCAGCAGGGTACAAACACTGGACCTCTTCTAAGAAGAAAACGCTTCACATCTAAATATAACCATCAAGGTTAGGTTTTTGTACAGCATTTTGTGATTACCTGTAGGAAAGAATCTACGCATATAAACATATAAATAAAATATTTTATCATGAAAATCACGTGCTGCTTTAATAATATATATTTATTCATGGTTCACAAACACGATAACTTGAACTCTAAGTGATTTCCTGTCTCAAAGTTTTTGCTTGGTCTCCTTAACATGCCATTAAAAAAAACGAAAGCTTCAGATATTCGACTTTAACACCATCTAATTAATACTTTAGACGTATCTTGGCGCCACTATCAAAGTCATCACAGGAATATGACTCAAAACCAGCTCAGGATGTTGTTGCACCCGCATAAACTTTGTAAAGTTCAACTTAAAATTTTGAAGTTATTGTAAAAAAAAAAAAAAAGTTATCGAGGCTTGGGGGAAAAAAAAATGGCATGACCAAATAGCTAGGGAGATTTTGGAAATCCATCCGTCCTAAGTAGCAACTAAATGTGATGGCAATTTATCATAGCATACCATGTCCATGAAACACATGACTGTTCGCATTTTCTGTGAAGTTAATCAGGTTGTTGATTTTTTTTTTTGTTTTTTCTTTTGTTTTTGGTCATAAATCAGATTGTAGATTGTACTCGGCCATCAAAAGCAACCTAACCATTACAACTAACACATAACCACCCCCGCCGCCCCCGCCCACCCACAAAAAAAATAAAATAAAATAATAATAATAAATAAATAATATTATATCAGACATTAAATTATTTTTTATTTATTGAGAATTTATATTAACTTTTAAATGGTGACATTATTGGGCGGCACTCCAACCTCCCTTCTTCTTTTATATATATATATATATATGTATATACTTTTTGGGCCCGCAAGTTAAGCTCCATCTATACTCTATGTTTACGTCGTGGAACAGGTAGCCAGATGGTCCTTCAGTTTGTAACGGCGAGAATTTTTATCATGGGCTGACACGATGGTAGATAACGTTAAACAACCGTGGACATGCGATGTGTCTTTTTTGGAAAAATAAAAAAAAAATTCAGTTTTCGTTAATTACGGACGAAACCTTGCGGAAGGGTTGGAGATGTCAGTTACGTAACACGATTTTTGTCATTATGAATTTAAAAATAATAAAATAATATGCTAACGCGTTTTTTTTAATTTATTTTCTGTTAATATACTCTTTCCCCTTCCTAAACCTACTATATATCAACGGTTGGTGGTCCAATTAAATCGACCTCCTTTATCTTACATCCTTTGCATAGGAACAAAATTGAGTCACGTACAAGTTAAACAATCCATGTAGGATGACCTATATTTTGTCTTTTGTTCGTAGAAGCTCGTGAGCAAGTTCATGTAAAGCCAGCGAGCCATCGATCTCATGGGCTGCTACAAAAACTTTTTTCTTAACAGTTAAGTACAAATTAATGTCGGGGTGTAGCTCATTCATTCTTAAGGACATCTTAGTTTCAAGGTGTCTTTAGAAAAAGTGAAGCATCCCTTTGAAGAGACCCAAAGCTGAATGGATGACGGTGCCCTGTATCCATCTCAAAACTGAATACTGGAATCTGTTGAGGTTTTTGAGGCCTAGTGTTGAATTAGGTCCAGCATTGTAGCGGGAACTGGAGCAAATGAAGAATTTAAGAATTTGAAATTATTAAAAGAACTGACCATATCCGGTTCATGATCAGCTCTAGCTAGATTCTGTAATCAAGAGATGGAGGAAAGGACCAGCCTGCGTGGGAGACACTTACTCCCTTCACGGGCACTGGTCTCTTCTTTCCGGCTATCATCATCTCAGGGCTCAGAAATGATAGGTCTGTCGTGCAAACAAAAGAGCAACATGCTCCCCATTCCTGGACCACTGATCTTTGGATATAATTATACCATGGCACCGCCGGACGAAGAAGCTAGAGGCGGAAATATATCTCTTTGAACGTATAGGGAATGTGCGACCATCATAATAATAGCATCGGAAAATTATATCCTACATCAAGTGCATTATATGGCAGTACGTACACCATCGCAATTATAGCTACTTGTTTTTATGAATCTCCTTCATTAAGCATTCATATAAATGCACGGATACAAAATGAACAAAAATATGATTGGCGTGGTGCACACATACGTAGCATCACAGCCTTGCAACCAGCAGCTTTTGGGTTGGCAATGGGGCATATATATGGATGATGTTGGAAAATGTGGTTAATGAGACAAGCTGTCAAAGATTTGTCGTGGATGATGGAACAAAAGAAATTATGTAGGGGGAATGAACCTGAGAATGCCACGTTATTGTATCTCCAAGTGGCCTTGACCTTGTCAGTGCATGTAGTAATTATCACAGGGTGTGGCATCCAGTTAGGCATAAATCCTACATAGGCCTTGTTTCAATGAGCCTTGACGGGTGAAAATTATTATTGTTGAAAAAAATTTAAGGTACATATCCCACTTGTTAAAAAATCCGGACCAACACCTACACATAGCGGATACAGTGAAAGCAACGTGGAAGGATACAGTCCAATAACCTGTTCTTTGATTCAATATCATACAATAATGGAGATATAAATATAGAAGAAAGATATTGATTTATTCATTTGGAGAAGAACCTTGTTACAACAAACAAGACAATACCCGATAGCCCTTCTGAAAAATCCAGAAGCTTCTCGCCGTCCATACGTTTTCTCTCTTGCAAGCCTCGCGCCCCAAGAACCCACGTACGCCACGCATGAAGAATATCTCAACGTGCGTCCTTTTCCAAAGCCCCGCGAAACACCATCATGGCACAAGCCATCCACGTGATATCTTCCTCACGCGCGCCTCTCTGCAGCCCAACACCGTGGCCTCCTTGAAACATAGGAGGCTCTCCACGGTCCACGTCCCAAGGGGCGTCCTCAAGCCTCACGGTCCAAGACCAGGATCGTGAGAAGTCTTCATGGACTCCACATCGAACCGGACCTCAAAGGGTTGACCTCTTTAGGACACTCCAAACTGCACACCCCATCCCTCTTATTTTTAGCACATGGGACGGTGAACTTCTTGTCTTCTTGGGCGTCAATTACTTGGACTTCTTGATGGACTGCAACAACTTCTTGAATCTTATTAGGACTCAATCACATGGATGGTTAGGACTTGTCTTGGGCAAATAACAAACTGATTAGGACTCCTCACATGGTTAGGCTCCCAATTAGTTAAACCAACCAATTCGGTTAGGATCCTGGGTGGTTGAGCCAACCAACCAACCAACTAACCATCTAACCAACTAAGCCAACTAACTGGCTAACCTCCTGATCAATTAACTAACTTGGACCCAACCCCATAATCCAATTGGATTATGTTACAATCTCTCAAAAGCACTCCCCCTAATTCACATGAGATAACACTCAAACTTAGAGCATCCCTGGAACACCTCCAGGAATCCACTTGGGACACGCCCCCAAGCTCCAGGGATTGCCTCCAGCATCCTTGCCATGGCCTCCCAAATCTCTCCAAGGCTTGGGAGCACCACGCAAAATCCTACAATCTCCATCTTGGTTCCCCAAGCCTTGGCAAACATGGCAATGTCTTCACGCACAACCCCGCTATAACTGCGTGTCCTGACAACCTCTTGTGCGACCTCCTTGCCTCTGCCAACATCCTTCAGCTGCTGCATGCCCTTGGAGGCCTTTAGGATGATCGCCTCCATAGCTGAAGTTCCTTGCTTGTATTCTTACACCACGATTGTAGCCTTCCTTCCGCCTGGCAGCTGCATCAGACTTTTCTTGGACTTCCCTGAAAAAAACACAGCGAACCTGAATCGACACTCGCTGTAACTGGAGCTCTACCTGACACTATCTCCACGGAGCCACGCCAATCTCTGCACACTTTGCTCCACCTGGCTAAGTGCACCCCTGGCGTTCGTGCTAGGACTTGGCCAGTATCCTTGCACCTTTTGCTCTGAACTCGTGTCGAATCCTGCTCCACCCATGAAGCCATCTATCACCGGTGCTCCACCTGAGACTGAAATCCCATTGATACCACAAAAAGAAATCCCAAGGCTAGCCACTCAACGTTGTCCTGCTAAACCTGTCGCTGCACCTCGAACACCATCATTGCCTCCTCGGATCCTTTCATCCTGCGAACCTCTCCAAGACCGTTTCGGATATACTGCATCCCACAGGCTCCTCCAAAACCCAAGAGCTCATCCCAACTCCTCTAACCTAGTGACGAAACGTAGCAACCATCTCCATAGGCTACTCCATCATGTCTCAACCTATCTCCTGACTGCATGATGTCCTTGGCGCTCCCTGAGACCTGTCCCCATTCTCCCTGAGCTGCCATCTCCATCAGCTCCAGTCTCCGTCCCTAGGCCAATACCACCATACCGGGATACTCCAGACTGCGCGATATCCCCAGTGCTTCTTGAGACTGTCTCTTGTCTCCCTGAGCTGCTCCTGGCATCATCTCTGATGATGTACTCTAATGAACTTGAGAAATCCGGGCTTTTCCTTTCTCCATCCACGCGGGATACCATACCCACGTACAACTCCATCTGACTCGATGCACTCCTTGAATCCTTCTCTTCCACCTTCAAACCAGCGACTCTGAAACCTCTCCGCTTCCACTCGAACAATGGCTCAAACCAAGCTCTGATACCAGTTGTTGGAAAAAATTCCAAGCATTGATCCCACTTGTTAGAAGATCCGGACCAGCGCCTATACATAGCGGAAGCAACGTGGAAGGATACAGTCCAACAACCTATTCTTGGATTCAATATTATGTAATAATGGAGATATAAATGTAGGAGAAAAAGAGAGATTGCTTTATTCTTTTAGAGAAGAACCTTGTTACAACAAACAAGACAATACCCGACAGCCCTTCTGAAAAATCCAAAAGCTTCTCGCCATCCCACACGTCTTCTCTCTTGCAGGCCTTACGCTCCAAGAACCCACGTACGCCATGCATGGAGAATACCTCAATGTGCGTCTCTTCTCCAAAGTCCCATGAAACACCATCACGGCACAAGCTCTCCACGTGATATCTCCCTCACGTGCGCCTCTCTGCAGCCCAACACCGTGACCTCCTTGAAACCCAAGAGGCTCTCCATGGTCCAAGCCCCAAGAGGCATCCTCAAGCCTTCACGGTCCAAGACCAGGATTGTGAGAAGTGCTCATGGACTCCACACCGGACCGGATCCTAAAGGATCGGCCTCTTTAGGACACTCCAAACCGCATTCCCCATCCCTCTTATTTATAGCACATGGGGTGGTAAACTTCTTGTCTCCTTGGGCGTCAACTACTTGGTCTTTTGATAGACTGCAACAACTTCTTGAATCTTATTAGGACTCAATCACATGGATGGTAGGACTTGTCTTGGGCCAATAACAAACTGATTGGGACTCCTCACATGGTTAGGCTCCCAATTGGTTACAACCAACCAATTCGATTAGGATCCTGTGTGGTTGGACCAACTAACCAACCAACTAACTATCTAACCAACTAAGCCAACTAACTGGCAAACCTCCTGATCAATTAACTAACTTGGATCCAACCCCATAACCTAATTGGATTATGTTACAATCTCTCAAAAAAACTCTCCCCAAGTCACATGAGATAACACTCAAACTTAAAGCATCCCTGGAACACCTCCAGGAATCTGCTTGGGACATGCCCCCAAGCTCCAGAAATTGCTTTCAGCATCTCTGCCATGACCTTCTAAGTCTCTCCAAGGCTTGGGAGCACCATACAAAACCCTACAGTTATTTCAGGCATGGAACTCAATTTAGTTGGCCACAAGCACCCATCCGAGAGAAAGGCTGAGTTTCTTGAGCTGATCTTTTAAATTTGTACAAAATCTTTTCTTTTTTTTTTCTTTTTTTTTTTTTTGGAACAACATCCGTCGCTCTATTATATTTATGAAAAACTTCTATTTTCAGTATATACTTTTCTTTTGATTCAACTTTCAATCTCTTTGGACAAGAGAGTGATGGATTTATGAAACACAATAATCTCCATGAATCAGGTATTATATATAAAATATGATATTGAACATACCTGACATTTTTGTAGCATTTTGAGAAAGATCTTCAGCCTTCTCATAGCTTTTCCAGATAGTGTTAGGATTGATGGATGATCTCAATTTAAAATACTTGAAAATAGTTTCTACGGAAGGTTGGGACCGTTCTATTGTAACCGCATAGTGGCAGTTCCATCAACTGACACCAAGGAACTAATGACAAAATTGCCCTTCATATTAAATAATGACAACAACTTATAAATTAAATAAAATCATATAACATTCTCCCACTTGATTTTATTTAATTTATGAGTCTATCATTTAATAAAGGACATCACTTTTATGTCAATAATGCATATACACTAGCCGGCAAAAGAAAGGTATGTCATGCTTTGGTCCAACAGTGTCTCAATTCAGAACACCACATATCTTATAAATAAGACATAAAATAAATATTCATACACATGTGCACCAATATGGATAATACTATATAAAAGAGGATAAAATGTAATGTGATCACAAATACCAAGTGTCAGAAACCAAGCCATTACCATAATTCCCACTAACTAAAAACATCTAAAGAGTTAATAAGACCCACATGAGCAACATGCTCATTATACAACATAGACGGCAAACCTTTAGTCATGGGATCAGCAATCATCTGCCATGTACCAATGTGCTCCACTGACACTAACTGGTTATGAATCCTCTCTCTAACAACAAGATATTTAATATCAATATGCTTTGACTTTCCTGAACTCTTGTTATTCTTTGAAAACATAACTGCTGCAGAGTTATCACAGAAAATCACCAACGGTCGAGAAATAGAATCAACCACTTGAAGACCTGAGATGAAATTTCGTATCCAAAGTGCTTGTGAAGTGGCCTCATAACAAGCAATGAACTCTGCCTCCATGGTGGATGAAGCTATCAAAGTTTGTTTCATACTTTTCCATGATATCGCTCCTCCACCCATTAAAAAAATAAACCTGAAGTCGATTTCTTACTATCTGGACAACCAGCAAAATTAGAATCTGTGTAACCCACCACTTCAAGTGTGTCGGTCTTTTTGTATGTGAGCATATAATTTTTGGTTTGTTGCAAATATCTTAAAATTTTCTTTGCCGCTTTCCAATGATCCAAACTAGGATCACTTAGATATCTGCCCAGTATCCCAACAGCAAATGCTATATCTGGCCGTGTGCACACCTGAGCATATATGAGGCTTCCAACTACTGAAGCATATGGAATGCCTTTCATTTGTTCCAGCTCTAGGTTATTTCTCGGACACTGAAACTTTCTAAATTTATCACCCTTAATAATGGGTGCATTTCCGCCTTTACAATTTTGCATGTGAACCTTTTGAGAATTCTATCAATATAGGTTCTCTGTGATAATCCAAGAAGTCCACGAGACCTATCTCGGTGAATTTCTATACCAAGGACAAAAGAAGCCTCACCAAGATCCTTCATCTCAAAATTTTGAGATAAGAACTGTTTAGTCTCATGTATCATTCCTATATCACTACTAGCAAGGAGTATATCATCAACATACAATACTAAGAAAATAAATTTATTTCCACTGACTTTTAAATAAATGCACTCATCAATTTTATTTTTTTCAAAACCATAAGATCTTATTACCTCATCAAACTTTAAATACCATTGCCTTGAAGCCTGTTTTAATCCATAAATGGACTTTTTAAGTGTGCAAACTAAATGTTCCTTGCCTTCAGTCTCAAAACCTTCTAGTTGAACCATATAGACATCTTCAAATAAGAAACCATTTAGAAATGCAGTAGTAACATCCATTTGATGCAATTCTAGGTTAAAATAAGCTACCAATGCCATTATAATCCTGAAAGAATCTTTCTTTGATACAAGAGAAAATGTTTCTTTATAGTCAATGCCCTTTTGTTGAGTAAAACCCTTAGCAACTAATTTGGCTTTATATCTTTCAACTTTACCTTTGGAGTCTCTTTTAATTTTAAATACCCACTTGCAACCAATGGGTTTGACTCCTTCAGGTAAGTCAACTAGATCCCAGACTTCATTTTTATACATAGAGGTCAACTCAATTTTCATTGCATCAAACCATTTAGAAGCATGAATACAATTTTTGGCTTTAGAAAATGACATTGGATCACCTTCCGTGCCTATATCAAAATCACATTCATGTATATAAACTATATAGTCATCTGTTATAGCATGCCTTCTTTCTCTTTGTGATCTCTTTAATGGCAAATTAACTATTGGTTCTATTAAGACAGGAATTACTTCAGTCTCCATGTGAGGTACATGCTCATCAGACTCTTGGTGATTTTCATCACTTTCTTGTATGGTAATTATTGGAAATTGAATATTAGTTTGATGAAGTGAATCCAAACTATGGTCCTCATTAATTACCACACGTCTGGGCTCCATACTAACACTATGAGTATCATTCTCAATGAACTTAGCATTTAAAGTTTCAATCAATTTAGTACTATTAGATGGGCAATAAAATCTATAACCTTTGGACCTTTCTGGATATCCAACAAATGAACAAGATACTGTTCTGGGATCAAGTTTTTTTTCATGTGGATTATATAATCTAGCTTCTGCTGCACAACCCCAAACACGCAAATGATTAAGACTAGATTTTCTACCTGTCCATAACTCAAAAGGTGTCTTGGAAACTGCTTTAGAAGGCACTCTATTCAAAATATAGGCACCAGTCTTTAAAGCTTCACCCCACAAATATTCTGGTAAGTCAGAATGACTCATCATAGACCTCACCTTATCCATAAGAGTGCGATTTCTTCTTTCAGATACACCATTTTGTTCAGGTGTACCTGGCATAGTGTATTGGGCAATTATACCACACTCTTGTAAAATATCTAGCAAATGGCCTTGGATTGCGACCTGTTTGATCGTATCTTCCGTAGTATTCACCACCACGATCAGATTGTATAACCTTAATTTTCTTGTCAAGCTGATGCTCAACTTCTATTTTATAAATTTTAAATACATCCAGTGCCTCTGCTTTTTCATCAATCAAATACACATAGCCATAGCGAGTGTAATCATCAATAAATGTTATGAAATACTTCTTACCACTAATGGTAGTGGGATGAAATGGGCCACAAATGTTAGTATGAATGAGAGCTAAAAGCTCATTACTTCTAGTAGCACTCTTATTTCTAGACTTGGTCATTTTGCCTTTAGCACAATTATTACAAAAACCAAAATCCGAAAAATCTAATATGTTCAGAACTCCCTCCTTGACCAACCTTTTTAGTCTTTCTTTAGAAATATGGCCTAAACGTTTATGCCACAACATTGCTGAATGAGCATTAACAAGACCACGCTTGGTACTCACATTCAAAGATAGAAGGGACTGAGAAAATAATGGATCAATGTTTAACATGTAAAGATTATCAATCAAAGATCCTGAACCAACAAGTTTAGAATTATAAAACAAAGAAATAGAACCATTACAAAGATGAAATTCATAGTTCAACTTGTCAAGCTTTGATACAGAAATGAGATTTCTAGACATAGAAGGAACAAAGAGTACATCATCTAAAACAAGGATAAAATCGGTATCAAGGACTAGGTGAACTACACCAATAGCTCGAACAGGAGCTTCAACCCCATTACCCATTATGAGCATCTTTTGGTTTGGATTGATCTTCTGGCTCCTTATGAATGCCTGCATTGAATTGGAAATATGAATAGTGGCTCCCGAATCAATCCACCAGGTATTTGGTGGAACAGTGGCTAAATTAGATTATGAACATACTAGACAATGAGTGCTACCTTTTTTTGCTAACCAATTCTTGTAACCATAAAAATCTTTCTTGAAATGGCCTCGTTTCTTACAAAAGAAACACTGTACTTGCTTCTTTCCTTTTGGCTTGTGTACCCGACTGGATCCAAATTCACTATTGGTCTTGATGTCATACCCAGATTTCTTATATTTTTTATTCTTGTTCTTATTAGTGACTGATTTCTGACCCATAAAATGTGCTTCTTCGAGCTTACTCGACTTAAGTCACTCTTCCTCTTGAGCACACATGCTAATTAATTCTGTTAGCTTCCACTTCTCCTTTTGTGCATTATAAGTAGTTTTGAAAACATCAAACTGTGTAGGAAGAGAGTTCATGATGAAGTGGATTAAAAATGAGTCATTAACTTCCATATCCAGATTCTTTAATTGACTTGCAATGTCAGTCATTTTCATGATGTGGTCTCTAACCCCACTATGTCCATCATAGGTTATGGTCACTAATTGTGTCATTAGAGTGCTATCCAGTGATTTGACGGAAACAGTAAAGTGTTCCTCTAAGGCTTTTAGGTAGTCATTAGCCAATGGTACATTAAGAATGGCTCATCTAATATGTTTAGGAATATTATTCTTTATGTACATTAGGCTTAAACGGTTAGATCTCTCCTACCGTTCCCATTCTCTTTTTACCTCTGGACCACCAGTGACAGTAGGTAGAGGTGGCTCATCTATTCTAAAGGCTAAGTCCATGTCTCCTATCCCTAAGTTAAATAACATTTCATCTTTCCAGTCCGAGAAATTAGACCCAATCAAGGCCTTCATACACGATAATGAACCAACTGAAAAAGAAATAACATCACTTAATAAGCATCACATACAATAAATAATAAGGCCAAATAAATAATTTAATTGACGGAGAAATCAATTAAATTTTTCAGAATTAACCAACATATTTGAAAACAATTAATTCTGAATGGAATCAACATCACATACAATAATTTGTCCTTTGGGACAAAACTATGTATATGTTAGTCTCCCACTAGTGAAAACATTATTCACCAATTGGGGCTAATTAATCATAAGAGATATAATTAAAATTAACTCCTTTGGGAGAAAAATAATAATCATAGCAAATACATTAATTACCCAAATCTGTTTAGTTGAACAAACTCAATGATCCACCTTTGAGCTTGACCATTGTTTATCTCTCTAAACACCAACATAATCCTTCTTTCTTTATTCTTTGCAACTCAATTATTATCAAAATCTTATCAAATAAGTCACTTTGGTGCACATTAATCAATATAATTTTAATAATATTGATGCCTTGGATTATAATGATTTCTTTTCCCACATGAATCATAAACTATCATACATATATTATGCTTTACTAATCAATTATCAAAATCATATCATATGAGACATAAGTATGAAATAGTATGTAATGATTATAGCATATTGATCCTATCAAATAAAAGAATGAAATATAAATATGGATATCATATTTAAATGATATATAGAAGGTATTCATATAATATATAAGCCACGGTTTCTAACTTTTAAATAAAATCGTAATTTTTTTCTTTTTCTCTCGTAACTAAACTGCAAGCCACGGTCATGAAAATCACCGTGAAAGGTCAAAGGAAAACACCTCCTGTGCTTTCCCTCTACCGCACGCCCATTAACTCTCTCTCCCTCTTTAATCACCAGCGCACGGCCCCCAATAACTCTCTTTCCCTCTTTTAATCACCAGCGCACGGCCCCCAGTAACTCTCTTTCCCTCTTTTAATCACCAACGTTCGACCCACAATAACTCCCTCTCCCTCTTTAATATCTTCCCTTCCCATATCACCCACGGCAACTCTCTCTCCCTCTTTGATACCTTCCCTTCCCTTATCATCCACGGCTAAGCTGTCAATATGGACCAGGCTAATTCACATGGATTTGTATTTTATGGGCCAGATCGGATTAGGCTCATTTATATAAATGGATCAAAGCAATTTAATCTGACCCGGATCTATATGGACCATGGGCTAGGACCGGATCAGTCTCCTATATGAACCGTGGACTAGGATCGTGGGCTAGGATCATGAGCCGGGACCGTGGGCTGTGGGCTAGGACCGTGGGCCATGGGCTAGGACCGTGGGCCGCGGACCGGGGGCTATGACCGTGGACTAGGGACGGGGGCCGGGACCGTGGGCTAAGGCCGTGGGCCACGGGCTAGGACCGGCTAGGGCTCAAAGAATTGAAGAATTATTTTTATCTCAAAACTATGACGATGAGTATTATCCTCAAAGTTGGCTTAATTACGGATTTCTAATAAAATCCAGTGCACATGGAAGAGTGGGTATGATCGCATCCGGACGGTTGATCTGGTGCGGCGGTGCCGAGTCAACATCAAGGCCAACCAAGTACCAAGTGGTTGAAGGGACAAATAGTAGATGACAGAAAACTAAAATGCATGGAAGAAAGAAACTAGGCGCGGTAAGAACTTGGACAAGAATCTTTAATAAGCAAGCATACAGACAATCAAATGGAAAGCAGAATAAAGACCATATTAATTAAATGAAGTGATGATCAATAACATTGATTTGGTCATATGCAAACTTTTATATGCAGATACAAGAACTAAATTCGAGGTCTGAGTTGTTAAAAATAATAATAATACATAATAAAGCATCCAATAACAAAGCCATCATACATAACTAGGAGAATAAATTCAGCATGGAACTTGATACGAGCCTGCAAACTTAGGTGAGGGTCGAGTACAGAAAAGGCCTATTTTTTGCCAGAAGTGTTTTGTTAATAACCATCGCAGGTTAGCAAGGAGAAGATGGAAGATTGCCAAATATGTTCAAGACAAGTTACATGGGAGAAGAAATGGAGAGTAAGATCAACATAAAGCAAATATATCATTCATAGACCATAGTATATCAAACTCAAAAAACAACATCAAGTCAAACAAACTATTCTTCTACGAATTCATTTTCTTCAAACTCAAAAAATATCAAATTAAATAAATTATTCCTCCACAAATTCATCTTATTGGAGCATATTTGAATCCACTGTTGATGTCACGAGGCAAGCACCATTATCATCTTCATCTAAAATTTACAATCAATTAAAAATTAATTAAACAATTAATTCTAAAAATAAATTAATGAACTAAAATTATAAAGTATATACAACAAATATAAAAGAAACATTACCATCAGGATTTGGAACAAAGCCATGCAACCAATTTCGAGTGCAAATTAGAATTTGGATATTTTCAGGAAGGGTAAAACTTCTATGCCACGGCAACTAAAAAGCCATCAATATAAGGCTTATACCAGGATGTATATGGGGCGGAAAAACAAGCCCGTAGAGGCTAGGAAAATACGTCAAAAAGTCTCAATAAATATTAAAGAGGTAACCGGATTAAAAATTGAGAACAGCAGACGGAAAAGAACCACACGGAGTGCCAAATCGCCATCACGACCTCAAAGCTATATTGATCACTGCAATCTCTACGGTAGATGGCCCCAGAATATTCCGGGATCAAAGAAGACCCGTTTACTTCTATTTCACATTTTTTTTAAAAATTATGAAAATCGAAGGATTCATGGTTGGCTCTGATACCAATTGATGGATTTATGAAACACAATAATCTTAATGAATCAGGTATTATATATAAAATATGATATTGAACATACCTGACATTTTTGTAGTGTTTCGAGAAAGATCTTTCAGCCTTCTCGTAGCTTTTCCGGATAGTGTTAGGATTGATGGATGATCCCAATTTAAAATACTTGAAAACAATTTCTACGGAAGGTTGTGACCGTTATATTGTAACAGTACAGTGGTAGTTCCATCAACTGATACCAAGAAATTAATGACAGAATTGTCCTTCATATTAAATAATGACAACAACTTATAAATTAAATAAAATCATATAACAGGGAGAACCTAAAGTCCAGAAGTTAAAAGATGGTTTTGTAAACGATATTGGTGGTTGTAATGGTTTTGGAAAAATAACTAAATAAATAAATAGCTATCGTATAGATACGATGGGTGTGGTCCAGAAGGGGTTTCAAAGTTGAACCATGATAGCCCAAAATATTTTTTTTTTTTTTTTTTGAGTAAAATGATATCCCAGGAAAGTTACCCAAAGGCTGCCGTTCTAATTCAGAGAATGGCAGTAACCTCCGATTATTCTTTACGTTCCTTCTACCAAAATTTTCCAACTATTTGGTTCGTGACTCGTAGAAAATTAGCAACCCTATCATCACGGTCCACAAATAATTGAGATGGAGCCCCGTTCAACTGGGCATCCTCACCTTTCTCGAAGAGCTTCTTTTTGGTAAGAGTCCAACAACCACTTCAACCAGACAACGGTTGACAAGTAGCCTGATGTGGACTAGCCCCCTCAAATCATTTGCGCATGGTCATACGATGGACACCACGATGCTCTCGTAAGGATACGCTATCATAGGAGAGAGAGAAAGACACAGAGTTGTGATTGGGTGAGTGAGACAATATTGAATACGTGGACGGTGATAATTGAAGGGTTTTTTTTTCCATCGAAGGATTTTTTTGGGGCTCCATCACGCGTGAAACAGAAGTTTTTTTTATAAGAGAAATTAATTCCCCCCCCCCAAATTTGGATTTCAGTGTAATAAATTATTTATGTTGACTAAAAGTATAATTTTTGGTCCTTCATTTAATATTTGCCATAATACAACATTACCCTCATGATGTCATATTATTTTAAAAATACTGAAAATATCCTTTATTATATCACGATTTCTCTTACATTTATCGAAAATATCATTTATTATATTACAGTTTCTCTTCTGTTTATCGTTCCTTCAGAGGCTGTCACTACAGGAAAAGTGTTAAACGGCGACGGTTTTCTCCCGACTCTTTTATGGGACGTCGAGAGAATCTGAAACCCGTTGACGTTTTTAAAAAGCATCGGTATTCTCCAACGCTTTAAAGCATCGCCAAGTCTCTTATGTTTACCGATGCTTTTAAGCGTCGTCAAACTTTCTAAAAGCATCGTTAAAATTCTGGAGTTACCGACGCTTCTAAACGTCGCTGAATTTCTGAAATCCCCTTTTCCCAGCCCGCATCCTAGATTCCCGCCATTTGCTCGATCCCGCGCCGACCTAACTCCTCCTCCACTCGATCTCCTCCTCCTCCTCCTCCTCCGCTCGATTCGCCGACCTAGCTCCTCCTCCTCCTCCTCCTTCGATCCGTGCCCTAGATCCCACGCTCGATCCGCCGGTGCAACCTTCTCCACCGATCCCTCCTTCCTCCTCTTACTCGATCGGCCGGTAGCTCTTCCGACGATCCCTTCCTCCTTCTCCATCTCTTCCGTCAACTGCTCGCGTGCCGGCCACCTCGATCCCTCTCTGTTCATCCGTAGGTTTAATCTATTTATTTGGTTTTTTATTTTTTATTTTTTTTATTATTATTTGTTTTGTTTTGTCTATTATTTCTCTGTGTAAAATGCTCAAGGGCTTAGGGATCATATGGATATGCTGACATTTTGATTGTACAATATAAAGATGATATGTTAATAATTTATAAACATGGTAGTAGTACATGATGTTAAACAGGGTTTTGATGTTAAGCCCTTTATAAATCTTAAATGTTTTGAAACACATATGAATCAGAATGCACAAGTTTTCATAACTTAACATGCCAATGTTGTGCCACTCTAGAGTATTTTTTTCAAGATTAATGCCTTCTAAAGATGCCAATGTTAGTTTTAATAACATGATATTTGGATTTTTTTTAAAGAAAAATAAATCGTGGATCCTTACCGTCATTCCCAAATTCCTTGAGGTGGGAATAAGAGAGAGGGCTTACCGTCATTCCCAAAGTACCATGACATTTGCAGTTGAAATAGATGGTTAAAGGAAATAGACTATATTTTTAACAGTAAATCTCTGATTGAAAGGTCCTCTGTTATGTCCTATAATGCAAAGAAGGTTTGTAGTTGAGTGAAAGGTTGTGGGAAATGAAGAAGATTTAAATCAATCTGAAATAATCTAAATGAAGAAGAGGATCTAAATTAATCCAGAGAGGTTGAAAGGAAGAACATGGGAAAACTTGGAATAACATCAGATATGATCCTAGGTAGAAATACTTGATGAATCAAGATACATAATCACAAAAAGGATAAACCATAGTGGACGAACCATTTATCTAATATCGGACCCAATTTTGAACCGCTACTTCATGGTCTAGCATTGTACAAGGAGCACTTAAGACTGTAGACACAAGCTAAACATAAATAAGCTGGGTGCACAAATCCCCCGTATCAGCAAAGATAAAGGCATAGTCTTTCCTACCAATGCAAGAAAAAAAGTAGATTGCACCACAAGTTACAAAATTGATCCTAGTCTCCAAAATAATTTGATTTCCAATCAATAAGATAGCTTACATGACTAGATGCCATAAGTATAGTAAGCATAAATGCTAATGGGATCTATATAATGGCATTAATGGTTGCTGTCATTCATACGCCTATTGAAAAGCTTGGGGCAAATAAATCTTAAATTGCATTTGTCAATTTAACAAAGAATTCATCCAAAATAAGGTAACTTGGCCATATATTTTGCCAAATTAGAAACTGTATGTACATGTATGAAAATAGTACGTGCTTCATGTATTAGTTTGTCAGATAGTATATAAGGTTTATCCCCATCCATGCATAGCCCAAATAGATTCCATGCGAACAAAGTAGCACCTCACAAGTTTTGTACTTCACTATGTTATTCTGTTCGTACATTAGGTTTGAGTTTATGTTCTTAAATAACTTGGTAATTTCACACCACTAAGAAAAATTTGCTTTACCTGTTTTGTTGCCATTTTCTTATAAGGTTTATATATGGAGGCTATGATGATTATGCGATGTATGTTTGGCTGATTCAATTGTTTCTAATGGCAACAATCTTGGATGGCCTTCTTTTGTAGGCAATCGATTATAGTCGTTTTGATTTAGTTACATATTAAATAGTATAACTGAGCCTTCTTATTTTTCATTATTTATTGTTCTTTTTCTTAGTATATTATTTCTATTTCTTTATAAATTTCTTGGTATATACCTATATCTTACTGAACATGTTATGCTTTAAGGTTAGTTTCATTATTGCAAATCTTTTATTTCAATACCATCTATAGGTTTGTTATAATCAATTATGATTTTTTAAATATTTTTTAAAAAACTTGCATTGCATAAATATATAAACCCGTCAATTGATTAAAGTAGATATTCTACAGTATTCGTACAATTATTTTATTTTTGTATGGATGGGAGAAATATGTACAGTGATCAATTGATTATCCAGTTTGGACAGTTTGAGAATTGCAAATAATTTTATAGGTGCTTACGGTAATCAAACGATATAGATAGAGTTCCAGATATATTTCGGATAGCATTTTCTTTTAATTCTCCTCATACATATTTATTTGTATGGGGAGAACTAAGAAAAAATACTGCCAAAATTTTTCTGGAACTTCTATTGCGTATCCTTTGGTTACTGTAAATGACCTAAAAGATTAATGCAATTCTTGAATGGGATAGGACATCTTTACCTATTAGTTGGTGATAGGGTGTATTTAATAATACTATGATTGATCTATTAAATAAATTTATTTTAAATTTATTATATTCTTATAAATATTTGTTTATTTCAGTTAGTTTTATCTTACAATTGATAAGAGTTGAATAACTAAACTGAGGAATAGCAAAGAATATTTGGATGGAGTACATAATTTCATTAAATTTGGTATGGAGAGAAATAGTATCAATGGGAAGATTTTATGTCCATACTGAAAATGTGTAAATTCTAGTTCTCTATATCCAAATACTGTTGAAGAACATTTGGTATTGAATGATTTTTTAAGAGGTTATATAGAGTAATTTTTTTATGGAGAGTCAAGGTTACAATCTACATGTAACCAAACCTCTAACATAGAACATATACCTAATTTTGGATCCAGTAACCAACAAAAAAATCTTGCAAGAGATGATGATATCAGGGGTTTGCTTAGAGATGCTTTTGAATATGGTGCTCAAAATCCTAGAGATTTCAGTGGAGGACAAGTAGTAGATGGGCTACCTGATGGTCCTATATTTACTGAATCTATACATAATGAGGAGTCGATATCCCTAACTAATGTTGGAACAGATCGTTATCAGAAGCTGATAAGAGATACAGATCAAGAATTATATGCCGATTGCAAGAAC
Source organism: Areca catechu (assembly GCA_021397845.1). Lineage (NCBI taxonomy): Eukaryota > Viridiplantae > Streptophyta > Magnoliopsida > Arecales > Arecaceae > Areca > Areca catechu. The sequence continues at coordinate 27,363,660 of CM038049.1, read as the reverse complement.
TTTTTAAAAATTTCTTTTCTTGTACATTTGTTTCATATAAAATACTTGAATTGATGGTCTGGAAAGAGTTTTACTATGTTGCTGAAGTTGTTAAAGGATGCTTTTTCTGAATGTACTAGTTTACCAACATCTTGTTATGAAGCGAAAAAACTAGTAAAGGAATTGGATCTTGGATATGAAAAGATTCATAGCTATCCAAATGATTGTATATTATATCAGGAAGAATATGCCGATCAAGAGTCGTGCCATGTGTATGGATGTTCATGATGGACGAAGCAAAAAGAAAATGAGAGTGAGGGATTAGATGAATTAGATGCAACACAAATTAAACAAAAGCTGACGAAGGTATTACACTATTTTTCTCTTGTACCTAAATTGAAAAGGATCTATGCATCATCAAAGACAGCTTCATCAATGAGATGACATGATGAAAGCCGTACAAAAGATAGAAGGCTAAGACACCCAGTAGATATTTTAGCATAGAAAGCATTTGATGATAGACATCCTGATTTTGTATCTGATGCTCATAATGTCAGGATGAATTTAGCCAGTGATGGGTTCAATCTATTTCAGACCTTAAGTTCTGTCTATAGCACCTGGCTAGTTATTCTGATTCCTTATAATTTGCCATCATGGATATGCATGAAACAGTCTTCACTTATTTTATCAATGGTCATTCCAGATGATAAGGGTCCAAGCAATGATATTGATGTTTTCTTATAATCTTTAATAGATGAATTAAAATAATTGTGGGAGGGTATCAGTGCAATTGATACTTCGAATGGCCAAACATTCAATCTGCGGGCAGCTCTATTATGGGCTCTTAATGATTTTCCTGCATATGCTAATTTATCTGGCTGGAGCACTAAGGGATGAGTTGCATGTCCTTCTTGTAGTGAATCAACCCATTCAATTTGGTTAAAACATGGAGGAAAGTTTTGTTATATGGGACATCGTCGTTGGTTGGAGGCAAATCATCCATTTTGATTTCAGAAGGATTTATTTGATGGTACTATAGAGTTGGGATCTACTCCAATTCTACCTTCTGGTTCTGATATTCGTAGATAAATGCTTGGTATTAGACATAGTTACGGTAAGATGAAAAATCCTCTAAAAAGCAAGAAAGAGATGATGTTGAGATTTCAGCGCAGGAAGAAGTATCAGTGATAGTCAATACTTGCACCTTAGATATAGCAGTGTTCGAGGATCCAGATATTTTTTTTGAAATTGAAAATGATGATGATATAATGACAGTATTTACCCATCAGCATACTAAATAATTATGGAAGAAAAGAAGCATATTCTTTGACTACCTTATTGGGAGCACAATATACTCCGGCATAATCTTGATGTTATGCATATAGAAAAGAATGTTTGTGATAATTTGATTAGAACAATATTAAATCTTGATGGAAAGACTAAAGATAATATGAAGGCGCGTCTTGATTTAAAAGAAATGGGCATCCGACATGAACTTCATCCACAAGTGCTTGCAAATGATAAAACTTATATCCCTCATGCATGTTATACAATGTCTAGTCAAGAAAAATATCTCTTCCTGACAGTTTTAAAAAATATCAAGGTTCCTGATGGATATGTATCAAATATTTCACGATGTATGAATCTGAAAGAGCAAAAAAATTTAAATCTTAAAAGTTATGATGGACATATACTAATGCAAGATATTCTTCCATTGGCTTTAAGGTCGTCAATGCCGAAACAAGTTATTACGGTTGTTTTTGAATTATCATCATTCTTCAAGGCATGATGTTCTAAGGTTCTTGATCCTCAGGAGCTTAATCAGTTGCAGTCTCAAGTCATACTTACGTTATGTCAGATGGAAAAGATTTTTCCTCCTGGACTTTTTATGATTATGGTTCATCTACTCATTCACCTAGCTTCGGAAGCTAAACTTGGTGGACCGGTACAGTACAGATGGATGTACCCTATCGAGAAGTAATGCTGTAAAACTAAAATTTCTTAATTTAGATATCTTTTTCATTATTTAATGTGATATTAATATTAAAATTTTAATAAATATCATACTTTTTGAAGGTATCTTGTACATTTGAAGGATTATGTACGAAACAAAGCCCATCCTGAGGGCTCAATAGTAGAGGGATATATTACTGAAGAGTGTTTAATATTTTGTTCAAGATATCTCGAAGGTGTAGAGACTATATTCAATTAACCTCAACGTCAGGGTGATACTATGGAGAATACATATCTATACAAATTTGTATCTTCTGGAAGATTTATAGGGAAAGCTGAAAGTATTGTTCTTGACCATAAATCCTTGTCACAAGCACACCGTTATGTATTGCTACATAGTGATATAATATCTGACTATCATAGGTTAGTCTATCTACACATGGATAATACTAAATATTAGACATGTTGCTGTCAAATTTATATTTGATTGTCATGCAGTAAATTTTTAGCTGCACAACGACAAACCAATCATTCCACTCATCCTAATCCAAGGATTGAACAAAGATGGTTGGTTGAGTTATTCCCTAATTGGCTTGCCAATCAGGTTAGTATATATAAGTCATATAATAATTTTACATACATTTAACATCGAATAAGTGATCGATAATTGATATTATATTTTCTAGGTACTGGTACTGATGGAGAAAAATTGTTCAGTAAAACTAATAGTACTTGCCAAAGGTTCTAATTATATTATGAACAAATATAATGGTTTTATTATAAATGGCTTTAAATTTCATACCAAGGAGTGCGAGAAATTTAGAAAAACTCAGAACAATAGTGTTATGGTAGAAGTAGATGAAAATGTTATTATGGTATACTTAAAGATATTTTTGAATTGGATTATTATGAAAATTTTAAAGTTATATTATTTCGATGCGATTGGATGGATATAAATACACCAAGAGGTTTGAAAAAGGATTCAAATGGATTCATACTTGTCAGTTTTTCAAGATTGATACATACGGGTGTGTTTTTGAAGGACGATCCATTTATCTTTTTATTTCAAGCTCGACAAGTTTTTTATATACAAGACTCAAAAGATAAAGAATGGGCTACTATTATTAAAACAAAATCCAAAGACTTGTATGACATGGAAAAAAGGGTGAAAGAAGAAGATGATGATACTTACACTTAGTGTATGCCTTATAATATTGTGCCGGATGATTATATAAATGATACAACCATTTTGGTTAGGTTGGATTTTGAAGAAGGTACAATTGGTTGATTATGATAAGTAAGTAGTTTATAAGATGGTTTACATTTTTGCATGAATGATTATGTTATCTTTTAAATTACAATTCATTTCCGTTATAATTTGATTATAATGTTGACTGGCTTAATTTTAAATAATGCGTATTAGGTACACCATGCCTTGAAGGAAGTGCTTATCGGATGTGCAGTTTCAATTTTCTCAGACCGAGGCTGGTACTTCGTCACAGCAGCCCGACGAGCCTTGATCAGTTTCACATCGATCTGATGCCAGTCCATTCATTTCTGTACATCCAGCGGAGGGCAGACCTTTCCATCTCAGGACGATGCCATTCCCTCCGAGTTAGCACATCACAATCCTCCTATGGATCATCCTGATGACGAGCCTATTATCGATGACATACAGATACAGGATAATTTAATAATTTCATCCCATTTCAATTCATACATATGCAATAGTTTTGATATATAATTTTCTATTTTTTTTTGTAGATGCATCCGGGAGAGTTAGGCAGAGGTGAGGAGCCACACTAGTCCGTGATGTATGGCAGTTACCTGAGGGTGAGAGGATAGTCATAGAGTGCAATAAGCTAGGCCAGCCTATTAAGAAAGCTGCTAGCTTGTTGACTAGTTTTTTGGGAACAGTAGCACGCCAGGGTCAGCTATGTCCCCTAAATTATTCGAAGTGGAACGACATGCTTCTTGCCTATAAAGTAGAGATACTTCGAGTTGTGCAGGTAAAAAAATTGATATATTATTTTATATCTTAGGTTTTTAACAATTGAATTACTTATTTCATCTAATACTTATTTTATTATTTATTTAAATTGTAGAGCAAGTTCATTCTCCCTCCAGATTCTTCTGATTTTGTGCTTAAGTCTCTAAATGACAAGTGAAAAGAATATAGGGCGAAGTTGAAGGGAGACTACAAGCTAGAGGGTAGGACAGAGGAGCAGGTTGCAGCTACCTATCCTCCTGATGTTCACCCTCATCAGTGGAGGGAGACGGTGCACTATTGGTTCTCCGAGAGGGCACAGGTTATGTAGCATCATCAAACATATAAATTTATTAATTTTCACTCGTCCTAATTATATTTATATAATATATAATATAATTTTAATTTATTTTTATAGACATATTCTGCTATTGGTAGAGCTATACGAGCAGCTCAGTCTGTTCCTCATACAGCGAGGTCCAAGAGTTATGCACGGCTCGGGCATGAGTTTGTATGTTTCTCATCCTTTAATATTTTTAGTATATTTTTTGTTTTAACATCATGTATTATCATGTATCATGCATGTGCCATGTGTTGCCAATCTTACCATGGTGGCCCGTAGCTCGTGAGCTGGCGACGGTTCTCGGACTCTCTTACCTCGAGATCTCCAAGCCTCCGGTCCTGCAAAACAAAGTAAGAGACCCAGGCTGGGGATTCTGGCGGAGGCACTCCGATGGTCAAGTTAGAGAGCGGCAAGATGGAACAGGTCCTCAAAGGCGGGTTTCTGAAGGATTCCCATGCTTAGAGGAGGTATAGATGAAAGAAGTGTAGGGAAGAGAGGGGTTGAAGCCCGGCTTCCTGTGCTGGGTTCACCGAGCTCATGCCCAAGGACTTCTTGGGGGTCCCAGGATCGTTCTCCCGATATTCTTTTTCCCTCTCCTTTTTGACTTACCTTTCCATCCGCTTTTACCGTCCCTTTTATACCACCGGACCGCCTTTGGCCCATGTCCCCTCCCGAAGGCTCCCGAAGATCTCTAAATCTTCCCCTCCCCCTTCTCCTCCAAGTCCGGGAGTTAAGTGGCCGGCACACCTCATCCGCCGTGTGTCATGAAAAGGAAAAACTGGCAAGACCTCGAGCCAAGTGCGGGAGCTCTCCTTTCAGGGCGTTGACGGGGGCTTCTAGCATTCCAGGCTCCTGTCCACGAGGATTTTATTCCTCGATCGTGGGGCCCTGCTTATTTGATATAAACGAGGTTTCGTGCACCGCTGTGGGCCGTACTAGTGCCCTGTACGGGATGCGGCGCACGCTGATTCTAGTGGCGACCTCGTGGCCCATGTCTCTGCCTCCTCGAGGTTTTGCAGAGTAGGGCTGACTTCGATCGAGGTAGACCCATCAGGGGGTGCCACCTGGCGAAGGAGCAGGAGGGCCCGGCTCGACCTCGGTAGAGGTGGACCCATCTTGGGGTGCACCTGGTGAGGGAGCAGAGGGCTGCCAGCTTCGGCCGAGGTGGACCCCTCTTGGGTGGACACCTGGCGGGGTGGCAGAGAGAGGCTCGACTTCGACCGAGGTGGACCCGTCTTGGGGTGCGACCTGGCGAAGGAGCAGGAGGGCCCATCTCGACCTCGACAGAGGTGGACCTGTCTTGGGGTGCCACCTGGCGAGGGAGCAGGGGACTGCCAGCTTCGGTCGAGGTGGACCCCTCCTGGGTGGACAGCTGGTAAAGTGGCAGAGAGAGGCTCGACCTCGGTCGAGTTGGACCCATCTTGGGGTGCCACCTGGCGAAGGAGCAGGAGAGCTTGGCTCGACCTCGACCGAGGTGGACCCGCCTTGAGGTGCCACATAGTGAGGGAGTAGGGGTCCGCCAGCTTCGACCGAGGTGGACCCCTCCTGGGTGGACACCTGACGAAGTGGCAGAGAGAGGCTCGACTTCGGCCGAGGTGGACCCGTCTTGGGGTGCCACCTGGCGAGGGAACATGGGGCTATCAGCTTCGACCGAGGTGGACCCCTCCTGGGTGGACACCTGGCGAAGTGGCAGAGAGAGGCTCGACTTCGGTCGAGGTGGACCCGTCTTGGGGTGCCACCTGGCGAAGGAGCAGGAGGGCCCGGCTCGACCTCGGCACAGGTGGGCCCGTCTTGGGGTGCCACCTGGCGAGGGAGCAGGAGGGCTCGGCTCGACCTCGGCCGAGGTGGACCCCTCCTGGGTGGACACCTGGAGAAGTGGCAGAGAGAGGCTCGACTTCGGTCGAGGTGGACCCATCTTGGGGTGCCACCTGGCGAGGGAGCAGGGGGCTACCAGCTTCAGCCGAGGTGGGCCCCTCCTGGGTGGACACCTGGCGATGTGGCAGAGAGAGGCTCGACTTCGACCGAGATGGACCCGTCTTGGGATGTCACAAGGCGGAAGAGTAGAAATTTTGAAAGAAAAAATCCACGTGGCACCAGAGGCATTTAGCTGGATCTGACACACGTTCCACGTCAGCGATGTAGCCAAATCAGTTGCCCCCCATCTCCAGGTCCTATCGAAGCATCGCGGCTTGGGATGTGGGGAGTAATGCTGAGATGACATGGAAGGACAAAAATCCCGCGCCATAATTGCCATGATCGCTGCCGCCACTTCTATTGCACCCAAGGCCCTGTGGGAGGCTGCCACGTGCGCATGTCTGACGGGCCATTAATACGCCATTTAAAAATGAGGCAGTTTCCATCGGACCGAAGCGTCGATATCGGATGTGGCGGTCATCCGAAGGCCCGGGACGGAAAGAGGCGTACGTCTGCTATTGATTGAGTTTGAAAAGGAGGGGGACTTTCTGGAAATGAGGTCTCTCGGCTTTCTCACACCTCTCCGGTAGTTGCAGCGGTCTCCCTTTATCTCCCAGGGGTTGCCATTCCTTCAGTTCAAAACATCCCGGTAAGTGCCTATGACCTTTTCCCTTCTTCTTCTATCTCCAGCTTCCTCGCTACTTCGAGCCCCATTTCCTTCTTGCTTCTTCTTCCTTTATGGCGCATCGCTGTCATGTTTCTTCAAACCTGGACGAGGTCGGCCCTTCCCGGTCGAGGACTCCATCATCTTCCTCCTTAGAGGGGGAAGAGATTCTGGTCGAGGTCCGGAGGCAGCTTCAGCCGGGAACTTTGACCATAGGCGTCCCTAGGGGTCCTAGGTCTCTCCCTGTAATCTCAGCACGTCCCATTTCTTCTCTTCCTCCTCCAGTGGCGGAGGTCTCTTCTTCTGGTCCCTCCGGTTATGCCTCGACGATGACCGGAGATGATCTTTCCTGGATCCGGGATACCTATGGGGTTTCGGATTCAATCCGTCTCTCCCTTCCAGGACCTAGGGACCGAGTAACCTCGAGTGGCCCTGGGAGGGTTGCCTTCTACGAAGACTTCCTTGTTGGAGGTCTTCATTTTTCTCTTCATCCCTTCTTTCTTTCGTTTCTTTGCCACAACCGTCTTGTCCCGGCCCAGTTGGTTCCCAATATCATCCGGGTCATCTTTGCTTTCATCATCTTCTGTCACTTTCATGGGTTCGTTGCCCGTTTCTCCCTTTTCAGGGCCCTCTTCACACTGAAATACTACTCTGCCAATGATGGCTGGTGGTATATTTCACCCCGGCCTAGGTGCCTTAGGTTCGACCTCCCTTCGTCGATCAAGGGCTGGAAGAACTGCTTCTTTTTCGTCTTGGTTGAGGACGTCGACTGGGCCTGGAGTGAGCCGGACCGGTCGCCGAACCGGTCGCCGAACCGGAACTCCCAGGTTGAGCCAGCGGACCAAGAAGTCTACACTCAGATGCTGGGCGATGTGATCCCGGCTCTCGATGTTCTGCTTTCAGAGCAGAATTTATTCGAGGCAGGGATCAGTCCCATCCAGGAGTTGGGTGAGACCCCGGATCTCCTTCTTTCGCCTTCACTTTTTGCTCTGCACTTCTTTTCTTTTAAATTGGCCTAACTGTCTTTCTCCTTCAGGTATGAAGTTCTCCGTCGAAAGCCTGATGGAGGGCGCCCGGAAGAGGGACGCTACTGAAGGGACCCAGGTGGTCCCAGCGAAGAGGGCTTGTACAGAGGCGAGCCAGGGGCCCGCGCCCACTTCTGCAACCACTGTCCCCGGGACAACGGGTCCTGCTCCTAGGCCGGCTCAGTCCCGTGCGCTCGATGTCCCTGTCATCGAGCTCGACAGGGTAGGGGGAGAGAGGATGCCGGAACCCCTTCGAGCGATGCCTGCTCCAGTTGCCATGCCGGTCATCTTCGCGGTGGCCACCAGGGCGACAGTAGCCCCACCAACGGCCGCATCGCCTGGCTAAGGGATGGCCACCCAGCCTGCTGCCAATGCCCATATTCCACCCATAAGTCTCACTGCCAGCTCCTCCGTTATCCATGACCAAGGGCTTGTGGAAATGGTGATGGAGTTCGCGAGCACCTCCCGGGACCGCCGTCTGAGGTGCGGCCTGGACTATGCTGACTCGCTGCTAGGGATCCTCCCTCTACTCTTCATGGTAAGTCCCGAGCTCTCCTCTTTTAAAGTTCCAGTTGGATCTTATTGACATCTTGTCTCTTCCTTGGCGCATATCGGGATAGATGTTCTGCTGCTGAGAAACTTCCTCTCGGGCTACGCCAAGAAGGATGCCGAGAAGGAGAAGAAGCTCAGCAAACTCGCGGCTGACGTGAAGGATCTCATGGAAAAAGGGGTCGAGCTGCGGGGGAGCAACTAGGCGCTGCGAGCGGACCTGGGTCGCGCCGAGAGGCGTGTGAGGGAGCTCGAGACCTCTCTGTCAGAGGAGAGGATCTCGAACCTAAGCCGCGCTGAGGATGACGTGACAGAGATGTCACGCCTCAGAGCTCAATCCCGGTCTCTGGAGCATCGAGTTGAGGAGGTCCTCAAGGAGCTCAACGCAGCCAAGGACAAGAACTCTAACATCAACGGGCTGCTAGAGGCATCCAAGAAGGAGGCACAGGAGGCCGTGCTGAGGTTTCGGGCCTCCAAAGAATTCATGGCGGAGGTACATGAGGTGGCCGTCGACTCCTTTCTGAAGGGCTTTGAGGTATGCCGGGAAAAGATAAGTTCCTTTTTCCCCGAGCTCGACCTCAGCAGAGTAGTTCTGGGTGGCCGGAGGGAGGAGTCCACCGAGGGAGCTCCGACTGTGGCGGTTGCTGAGTTGGCGGCTCCCGAACAGCCTTCAGACGACGTCGACGATGGAGAGGATGCCCCCAGCCAGAGGAGGACGCGGCTGCAGCGAAGTAGCCCTGCGGCTCCATTTGCTTTTACTTTATTTCTGCATGAACATGTGTTCTTTTTCTTTCTTTGGGGTCACCCGGCCTGTCGGAGCCCCCCTTTTGTAAGGAACTTTTATCAGAAATGAAAATTCCTTTTCCGTTAACTTATTCCTTATATATATATATATTGTGCATCTTCCGGACTGAACCCCGGTGCTAGCCACCGGGACTAAGTCCCATGGCGCATTTCGGGCTGAACTCCGTGATTGCGTGGGCGAACTAGGTTCTGCCCCACCTTCCAGACCGAGGTCCGGGACATTGCTTTGGAACCAGGTTCCCTGCAAACTTCCGGACTGAACCCCGGGGCCGCAGGTCGGAACTGAGCCTTGAGCGACCTACCGAGCTATTCTTCGGGATTTTGTAGGACCAGGACCTAAGTCTCCGGGACCTCTTCTGGACTGAACTCCGGGGTCGCACATCGGAATTTAATTCCGTGCGATGCTCCGGACTGAACTCCAGAATTTTTATCAGAGGAGACTTCGCGCCTTCGCTGAGCTTTCACTGTGCCCATGCTTGCCGAACCCAGAGCTGGATGGCTTTTATCCTACGAGACAAAAGTAGGCATTTGGTGAAAAAGATTTTATTGCTGAAGTTTAAGGAGCCTTACACTATTGGTAGTACATCCTTAAGTTTGAGGCAATCTAGGTCCGAGGGAACCGGGATCTGCCTAGCTCCTCCAGGTAGTACCCCCCGTGGGGGAGTGCCTCCGCCACCCTATAAGGGTCTTTCCAATTTGGGGAGAGCTTTCCGCATTCCCGTGGCTGGGAAGCTTCAGCGCGGCGTAGCACTAAGTCTCCCTGGCAGAAGGACTTCAGTCACACCATGGAGTTATAGTATCTGGCCACTCGTTGCCGGTAAGCCACCATCCAAACTCGGGCCCTATCCCTTGTTTCTTCAAGGAGGTCTAGGTTCAGTAGCAACCGGACTGGGTTCTCCGCCTCGTCATGCTGCTCCACGTGCAGGGTCGGCAGGCTGAGCTCAATTGGAATAACCGCTTCCGTCCCGAAGATGAGGTTGAATGGGGTCTCGTCCGTAACCATCCTTGGGGTAGTGTGGTACACCCAAAGGATGCTCGGGAGCTCTTCTGCCTACCTCCCCTTGGCTTGGTCTAATCTTGTCCGAAGGCCTTGCAAGATGGTCATGTTCGTTACCTCGGCTTCTCCATTTATCTGAGGATGCGCCACTGAGGTGAAACGATGATGGATTCCGAGGTCGTCGCAGAACTCCTCGAACTCCCGACAATCGAACTGGCATCCATTGTCAGTGATGATGGTGTGGGGCAAGCTGAAGCGGCAAATGATCGACTTCCAGAGGAACTTCGTGACATTTGCCTCCGTGATCCGGGCCAAGGGCTGGGCCTCGACACACTTCGTGAAGTAGTCGATGGCCATAATCAGGAATTTTCACTGCCCAGACGCCGGAGGGAAAGGTCCTAGGAGATCCATGCGCCACTGGATGAACGGCCATGGGACGGAGAGCTGGGAGAGTGGTGCAATAGGCTGACGTTGCACCACAACGTGCAGTTGACATCTGTCGCACCTTTTTACGAAGTCAGTTGCATCTTCTCTCATGGTCTCCCAGAAATAACCTTGACAAAGGGCCTTATACGCTAGCGTCCTGCCCCCCACATGGTTCCCACAAATGCCCTCGTGGATCTCCTGGAGCACGAGTGCGGCTTCGACGGGTCTCAAACACTTGAGGAGCAGGTAGGAGTAGGACCTTCGGTACAGTAGCCCGTCCATCAATACGAATCGTACGGCCTTCCTCTTAATGAGGCAAGCCGCCACATGATCCTCGGGCAAGGTATCGTTGGAAATGTACTCGATGTACTTATCCATCCAGCTAGGCTCTGGGCTGACCTGCTGGACCTCCCTAGGTGTCTCGTAGCTTAGGGCTTTAAGGTGCTCGATGTAAGCTCGGCCCAGCGACGAGTCCGGCAGGGTTGCCAAGCGGGAGAGGGCATCCACGCGGGTGTTTTCCCCTCGAGAAATATGGGAGATGCTGAAGCGCCTAAAACCTGCTGTGCTCGTTCGTACGAGCTCCAGGTACTTCGCCATTTGGGGGTCCCGTGCCTCGTACTCCCCCGAGACCTACCCGGCCACCAACTACGAGTTGGTGAAGACCCTGAGGCAGGCCATGCCCAGCTCGCGGGACACTCTTAGTCCTGCGAGGAGCGCTTCGTACTCCGCCTGGTTATTGGTGGCGGCGAACTGGAAGCGGAGCGCACACTCGGCGACAACCCCTTCGCCGTTGGCAAGGATTAGTCCGGCTCCACTCCCACCAAAGTTTGAAGCTCCGTCCACATGAAGGATCCAGACGTCTTCCTTTGGTCCAAGCCTTGGCTGGCAGTCTTCGGGGCTCTCTTTCGGCCCCTCACCCAAGCCTGCACACTCAACCAAGAAATCAGCGAGTACCTGGACCTTCATGGCTGACCTCGACCGGTAGGTGATGTCGAACTCGCTGAGCTTGAGCATCCACTTCGCCAGGCGTCCAGACGTATCAGGTCGGCTTTGCACCATTTTCAGTGGTTGATCCGTCAGAACCGTAATGGGGTGCTATTAGAAATAAGGCTTGAGAAATTGGGCGGACATGATTAGCGCAAAAATCAGTTTCTCAGACCGAGAATACCTGAGCTCTGCATCGCAGAGGAGTTTGCTCGTGTAATACACCGGCCTCTGTATCCCTTTGTCATCCATCCGAACCAGGACCGAGCTGATGGCCTCTGGTGTAACTGCCAGGTACAGTAGGGGCTCCTCTCCCTCCTCCGATCGGGAGAGCAATGGTGGTGACGCGAATGTCTTCTTCAACTCTTCAAATGCCTCCTGGCATTCCTTCGTCCAGGCGAAGTCGTGCATCTTCCTTGGCGCCTTGAAGAAAGGCTGGCAGCGATCAACGGACCTTGAAATAAACCAGCTCAGGGCGGCTATCCGGTCGATGAGTCGCTGTACTTGCTTCTTAGAGGTGGGCTGCTCCATGTCTAGGGTCGTCTGAACCTTCTCCGGGTTGGCCTCTATCCCTCTTTGGGTCACCATGAACCCCAGGAACTTTCCTGCGGATATGCCGAAAGCGTACTTCACTGGGTTCAACTTCATCTGGTGAAGCCAGAGGTTACTGAAGGTCTCCGCCAGGTCACCGACGTGGTCCGAAGTGGGCTTGCTCATCACCAGCATGTCGTCCGCGTATACCTGCATGTTGCAGCCAATTTGGTCTTTGAAGACCTTGTTGACCAGGCGTTGGTACGTGGCACCTGCGTTCTTGAGGCCGAACGGCATCACCTTATAGCAGTAGGTCCCGCGGTTAGTGATGAAGGCGGTGTGTTCCTCGTCCTCCGTGTGCATTCGGATCTGGTTGTACCCGGAGAAAGCGTCCATAAAAGAGAGGAGGCGATGTCCCGAGGTAGTGTCCACGAGCTGGTCGATCTTTGGAAGAGGGAAACTATTCTTCGGGCAAGCTCGATTGAGGTCGGTGTAGTCCACGCAGATCCTCCACTTGCCGTTGCTCTTCTTCACCATTACCATGTTCTCCAGCCAGCTGGGATACTGTACTTCTCGTACAAAGCTAACGGCGATGAGCTTTTCCACTTCCTCATTGATGGCCTTTTGCCTTTCTGTAGCGAAACTTCTCTTCTTCGGGTGGACTGGGCAGCACCTTGGATCAATCTTCAATTGGTGGGTAAAGACCTCCGAGGGGATACCTAGCATGTCCGCAGCAGACCAGGCAAACACATCAGCGTTCATTCAGAGGAAGTCCAGCAAGCGAGTCCGCTCTTCCTCCGGGAGTTGGGCTCCTATCTGCACGATTTTCTGAGGGCCCGAGCCGAGGGGGTATGTCAATAAGCACTCCACGGGACCTCCCCTGGAATCTTGCACTCCTAGATCAAAGTCATCGACGTTGGAACCAACCTCGGCACTCCAGGCCCCTGGGATCGTCTGCAGGCAATGTGGGACAGGTTGGGCTGTCCCCCTCATCACCCCCGTCCCAGAGGCGGTAGGGAACTGCACCAGCAACCTCTTGGTGGAAATGACCGCGTCCAGCTGGTTGAGCCCTAGATGGCCTAGGATATCATTGTAAGGTGATGGGTGTCTGACGATGGTAAACGTCTCATGACCGTGCTCTACCGAGGTGGGGATCCGGCGGTAACAGGGAGAGTGATCTCTCCTTCGACCCCCACAGAATCTTCGGTGAAGCCCACAAGAGGGGTGTGCACCGGCTTTAGCTGATCATGAGATAAATTCATCCAGGAGAAAGCATCGTAAAAAAGTACGTCAGTAGAGCTCCCACTATCCACCATAATACGATGTACAGGATGCTTTGTGATGGTCATCTCGACCACCACTACATCATTGTTTATATTTTCATTTTCATTCCCCTTTTCAAAGGAGAGTACATTCTCCAGGTCTCCCGCCTCCCGGGCTCTCTTCGAGGCGTGCCATATCCCCAACAAGATCATGCCCACTGGCTTCTCCGTTGGACGGTTGTCAATTGCAGGGATGGGGGAAAGGGCCACGAGCGGTTGGCTATCCGCCGGGGCCTCGCTTCTCACAAACTTCCGGAGGTAGCCCCTCTTGATCAGCTCCTCGATCTCTCATTTTAGATTGCGGCACTCCTCCGTGTCGTGGCCGTGCTTGCGGTGAAATTGATAATACTTCGTTTTGTCACGGATGTTCCTCGGGTTCTGAGGAGGAGGTCGGTAGAGGTAGTTCTCACCCTCAATTTCCATGAGGATATTCGTTCTAGGAGCGAAGAGAGGGGTGAAGGTCCGCTCCGGGGCAGCACCATTCTTTTGCTTCGGACCTGGATGGAAGTCCACAGGTGGTCCAGGCCTCTGGGTCCCAGGGACATCCCTTGGGGCAGGCTTCTTCCAAGGCTTCCCGTCTAGCTCTCGCCTAGTGCGGTTGGCCTCCTCAGCTTTGATGTACTTGTGGATGCGAAAAAGGAGCTCAGAATACATCTTGGGGGGCTTCTTGTCCAGGGAATACGTCAGGCGGGAGGTCTTGAGCCCGCGCTTCAATGCCAGCATGGCGACAGGCTTGTCCAGGCTATAAATCTCCAGGATGGTGGTCTTGAAGTAGGTGACGTAGTCCCGCAGCAGCTCCTGGTCTTGCTGGCGGATAGAGAAGAGACTATCCACCTCCCGTGGCACCTTTCGGCAGGCGTCAAAATGTGCCACAAACTTTCTTTCCAGCTATTGGAAGGAGCTGATGGATTCTGGCTCGAGGCGGGTGAACCAAACTCGAGCAGCCTTCCGGAGGGTGGCTAGGAAGGCGATGCACAAAAGAGCGTCCGTCGCTCCTTGGACCCTCATGAGAGCCTTATAGCTCTCCAAGTGGTCCAGGGGGTTGGAGGTCCCATCGTAGGGATCCACCTGGGACATGCGGAACCGATTCGGGATCGGTTCCTCTTAGATTTCCCGGGAGAATGGTGGCTGGGCGTTATAGCCCACTGGCTCAGCCGGGGAGCTTTGCATGTTGGCAAAATGGCGGGAGAACTCCGCCAACTTGCACTCGTGCTCTTCTAGACGCCTCTCGGCCTGGTAACAGATGGCTTCATCGGTGGAACCTTCCACCGAGGTCGCTGGAGAAGGAGGTGCCGATCGATCTCGGCGAGGGGCCTTGCCCCGATGGCACCTGCTGCATCGTACTGCTTCAGCATCGTTGGCCGGGGATCGACTCTCGTGATCTGCCAAACCGGAGTGGTTTCTCTTCGCAGGAGTTTGATGGCTCCCACGGGGATAGGTAAATGCCCGTGGATGGGAAGGCCTGCCTTGGATGGAGCGCAGGCTTCCACAGTGGCCCGTGGCTCGGGCTACGGGGGTCCCTGGCTGGGGCTGAGTGGCCAGGGAGTGCTGCTGGTGCTGCAGCTGCCGCACGGCCGTAGTCAGTGTTTGCAGCTACTGGACGACAGCTGTGAATGGACCGTCCACCGAGGATGGCTGAGGAGGAGGTGGTGGAGCAGGAAGTTCCCTCTCCGGGCTGCGTGGCCCCTAGGGAGAAGGAACCTCTCCTGCTCGGTTGGTGGATGCTTCGCGCCCACACGTCACCACCATGGTCGACGTACGCTCTTGCTCACAGAAAGCTTATCTGTGCAGGGGTTGCTGTTCTGCCCCCTTCTTAGCGCGCCAATCTGTTGCTGATCTTACCGCGGTGGCACGTAGCTTGTGAGCTGGCACCGGTTCTCGAACTCTCTCACCTCGAGATCTCTAAGCCTCCGGTCCTACAAAACAAAGTCAAAGACCCGGGCCAGGGATTCCGGCGGGGGCACTCTGACGGCCAAGTTAGAGAGCGGCAAGATGGAATAGGTCCTCTAAGGTGGGTTCCCGAAGGATTCCCGTGCTTAGAGGAGGTGTAGATGAAAGAAGTGTAGGGAAGAGAGGGGTTGAAGCCCGGCTTCCTGCGCTGGGTTCACCGAGCTCACGCCTCAGGACTTCTTGGGGGTCCTAGGATCGTTCTCCCGATATTCTTTTTCCCTCTCTCCTTTTTGACTTACCTTTCCATCATCTTTTACTGTCCCTTTTATATCACCAGACCGCCTTTGGCCCACGTCCCCTCCCGGAGATCTCTGAATCTTCCCCTCCCCCTTCTCCTCCAAGTCCGGGAGTTAAGTGGCCGGCATGCCTCATCCATCGTGTGTCATGAAAGGGAAAAACTGGCGAGACCTCGAGTCAAGTGCGGGAGTTCTCCTTTCGGGGCATTGACGGGAGCTTCTAGCATTCCAGGCTCCTGTCCACGAGGGTTTTATTCCTCGATCGCGGGGCCTTGCTTTTTGATATAAATGAGGTTTCGCGCACCGCTGCGGGCCGTACTAGCGCCTTGTACGGGACGCGGCGCACATCGATTCTAGTGGTGACCTCGTGGCCCATGTCTCTGCCTCCTCGAGACTTTGTAGAGTAGGGCTGACTTCGACCGAGGTGGACCCATTAGGGGGTGCCACCTGGCGATGGAGCAGGAGGGCCCGGCTCGACCTCGGTAGAGACGGACCCGTCTTGGGGTGCCACCCGTCGAGGGTGCAGGGGGCTGCCAGCTTTGGCCGAGGTGGACCCCTCCTGGGCGGACACCTGGTGAAGTGACAGATAGAGGCTTGACTTCGATCGAGGTGGACCCATCTTGGGGTGCCATCTGGCGAAGGAGCAGGAGGGCCCGGCTCGACCTCGACAGAGGTGGACCCGTCTTGGGGTGCCACCTGGCGAGGGAGCAGGGGGCTGCCAGCTTCGACCGAGGTGGACCCCTCCTGGGTGGACACCTGGTGAAGTGGCAGAGAGAGGCTCGACTTTGACCGAGGTGGTCCCGTCTTGGGGTGCCATCCGGTGAAGGAGTAGGAGAGCCCGGCTCGACCTCGACCTAGGTAGACCTGTCTTGGGGTGCCACTTGGCGAGGGAGCAGGGAGCTGCCAGCTTTGGTCGAGGTGGACCCTTCCTGGATGGACACCTGGCGAAGTGGCAGAGAGAGGCTCGACTTTGGCCGAGGTGGATCCATCTTGGGGTGCCACCTGGCGAAGGAGCAGGGAGGCCCGGCTCGACCTCGGCAGAGGTAGACCCATCTTGGGGTGCCAACTGGCGAAGGAGTAGAGGGATGCCAGCTTCAGCCGAGGTGGACCCCTCCTGGGTGGACACCTGGCGAAGTGGCACAGAGAGGCTCGACTTCGACCGAGGTGGACCCGTTTTGGGGTGCCACCTGGCTAGGGAGCAGGGGGTTACCAGCTTCGGCCGAGGTGGACCCCTCCTGGGTGGACACCTGGCAAAATGGCAGAGAGAGGCTCGACTTCAGCCGAGTTGGACCCGTCTTGAAATGCCACCTAGCAAAGGAGCAGGAATTTTGAAAGAAAAAATCCACGTGGCACCGGAGGCATCCAGCTGGATCTAACACACGTTCCACGTCAGCGATGTAGCCATATCACTATGTATCATGGTGTGGGATATAAGATGTATCATTTATAATTTTTTTAGAACATTTATTCTTTCCATAGGCTGATCAGTAAGGGAGGGAGCCTGGTGAGGTGGAGTTATATCGGATGACTCACGTTTACTAGGATGACAGTTTTGTTCGGGAGGAGTCCAGAGATATATATTATTTTATTTGTTTATATTATATCATGATTTATAATTTTATTTTATTAAGTATTGATATATGAGTTTTTTATAAAACATAGGATATGGCTACCTCTATGATCGCTAAGCGGCGTGGCGAGGCTACCTCATCTACTCAGAGCAGTCGCATCGAGATCGAGGTATTCTCGGAGTTGATAGGACCAAAGCATCCTAGACGAGTAAGAGGTTATGGGATTGGAGTTACCTCTACTCAGTTATCTGAGGTGAGTAGATATACTTGGGATGCTAGAGATAGTCATGATCAGTCACATGTTTGTTGACTCGAGGATGAGATAGCAGAGCTCCGACAGACACGTGATGCAGACAGAACAGAGATGCAGACCATTAGGTCTCAGCTTGAGCATATTACATCTGTGTTGCATATGTTCATATCATCTCAGGTATGTAATTATTTATAACTACATATATACATATTTTGTATGTATCCAATAATTTAGAATATATATAATGTATGTTTCATAACTATATGTATATCTTGTAGGTTCCTGATGCATCTGCTAGTCGTAGAGGTGATGATGACCATCCTCCCGCGGATCAGTGATGCCAGTTAAATTTTTTTTATTATTTTTGTGTCTTTTTATGTATTTGAACTTGTCTTGATATTGAGCATCTATTGATACTTTATATATATATATATAATACTATTTATATTGACTTCAAGTGTATTTCGTGTTTAGAGTATTAAAGTTATGTTTGTGTGATACAAATTTCATTTAAATGATGTTTGATTCAGGTTTGATGAATGATACATGTTTGAATGTATGATACATATTTGAATGAATGATACAGGTTTGAATAAATGATGTATGTATTTGATTGAATGATGTATGTATTTGATGTATACAGGTAACATACAGGTATATTTTAAAAAAATAAATAATTAAATTTGCCGACGCTTTAAAGCATCGATAAATTACCAATTGCCGATGCTTTAAAGCATCACTATCCTAGCAAATACCGACGCTTTAAAGTGTCACTAGGTTTCAAACTTAGTGACGCTTTAAAGCGCCGGCAAATGCCGACGCTTTTAAAGCGTTACTAGGTTTTAAACTTAGGGATGCTTTAAAGCGTCGGAATATGCTGATGCTTTTAAAAAGCGTCGCTAAGTTTAAAACCTAGCGACGTTTTAAAGCATCAGCATATGCCGACGCTTTTAAAAAGCGTTGGCATGTTGCATTCCCACGCTTACATAGCCGACGCTTTTGCGATGCTTTAGGAAGCGTCGAGAGACTTCTTACCGATGCTTAAAAGCATCGGCAAAGATCCCAAAAAGCGTCGGCATAAGACTATTTCACTGTAGTGTATGCTGACATTTTCTCTTCCATTCCAAGGACCGGCCATTGAAGACGTGATGTTCATCCATTCCTTGCACCCTACAGCAGCCACTAGATCAAAGAAATCAATGGAGAGAGTAGTCCCCCATCCCAGTAAAGCTCTCCCATGAGATCCATGTCCGTTGTCTACCAATGAAGCTCTCCCATGAAGAGAGTAGTCTCCCAGCTCCTTCACCATTCACACTGCCTCCCCTACTGGCCGGCCTCCTCCTTGTTGATTTGTTTTGAATCCTCTTCCATGCCATGTTCACAAAACTTTCTTCTGATTTCTTCTAAATCAGATTCCTTATTATTATCTTCGTTTTTAACAGTTATAGATCCTAAGGATATTGAAAATTCAAATTTTATGGCTGTGTGCTCCTATGGTAATGAAGCCTATATCATTTCAATTTCAAAAGACAACTCTTAATTATATTGTCAAAGAAATAGTGGAGAGATGAAAGCATTTATCCCGTACAATGATTGATCTAAAATTCTATATTCTTAATTGATGTGGAAAGTAGCTGACGTGCTGACGTGTAATCCCTGTCGGATGCCATGTCAAAAAATTTGCCATGGTGAACACCCCGTCTCGGACTCCTTAGACCAAGCCGAGCTCCCCCAGATCAACGAGATGACCCGTTAAAGCCGAGCTTCGTCCTTCGCCAGGTTGGACCCGCAAGCTCGGGGTGCCTAGGCCAGAGCCGAGCGACCTCCTCTGCCAGATTGAGCACCTCCGAGGCTGAGCCCCCTGAATCAGAGTTAAGCTTAGCCCTCCTCTGCTAGGTCGAGCCCCTCCGAGGTCGAGCCCTCTAGGCTGGAATCGCGTGTCGACCTCCTCCACCGGATCGAGCCCCTCCGAGGCTGAGACCCCTGGATCGGAGTTGAGCTCAGCCCTCCTCCGCTAGGTCGAGCCCCTCAGAGGCCGAGCCCTCCAGGCAGGAGTCGAGCCCTCCTCCGCTGGGTTGAGCCCCTCAGAGGCCGAGCCCCCTCAGCCGGAGTCGAGCCCAGCCTCCTCCGCCAGGTTGAGCCCTTCGAAGGTCGAGCCCCCCGAGTCGGAGCCGAGTCCTAGCTCTCCAGTATGGCAACCAACTCGGACAGTGTCATCGGCCATCAAGGGGGCGGAGACACCTCCCTGAGACACCGACAAGCAACCCGAAGACCATAAGAAAGTACCTGTCAAGTCATGATAACTGTCTGTGGCCACCGCTTACAACAGGAGAGCAAAAAGCTCCCTAATCAAGGTGCCACGCTCTCCACCAACCACCTGCACCACCTGAAAGAGGAAGTCAACCGGGAGATTCGAATCCCGGAGATGGCGGCCCCTCGATCGAGGCACTGCCAGGCTTCTCAAAATAGGGCAACCGGAAGGAATGTCAGAGTGCATGACAGTTTCCCTTATCACTAATCGATAAAGATGTCCTGTCCATGGCGCGGAACACCGCCTCACGTGCCTGATAGTATGGGAGAGATCCCAAGGTAGGCGTCCAGCTATCACCTGGACTTAAAAGAACCTTCGACACCCCCAGTAGAGAGGTACGCAAATGCAAAGACAAGGTTAACCACAAAATATCATCCAAGCGACTAAGGATGAAGAAGCCTCATAGGAGGGCTAACCCACCTCGGCTACCATCTCTCCCGGCACACTCGCACCCTCATTCTTACACCATTCACTCCTCCTAGTATGGAGTCCATCAAGAGGGGCTCGACCAGGAAGATTTGTTCTCCTGGATCATCACTGGCTTGACCGTCGGAGTGCTCCCGCCGGAATCCCCGGCCCGGGTCACTAATCCTTGTTTTGCAGGTCCTGAAGCATAGGTTAACCCCGAGAGGACGAAAGGCGTTCTGACATCGATAGCAGCTATGGGCCACGACGATCTTAGCGGTAACATTAATAATTCAAGAATACTTATTACACTCATAGAAGATAAGGATGTTAGCAATATGTATGAAATACATTGAAAGTTAAAAGATATAATAATTGAAATGGTTGTAACAATAATTGAAATGGTTGTATTTCATGCAGCGCCGATAACTGAATCGTCTAATGTGATAATCAATTTGAGGTAATTCAAATTCTATTCATAATTTATTTTAGTATATTATTTTTTATAATTAATCTAAATCATATAATGTGATGTTCAATGTGAGGCAATATTATTTACAGGAAGAATCAATCTTTTGTACTTACAAGGATGGTGTCCCATCTGAAAATGTTGAACATGTAAATTATTCTAAGAATTATCGGAAGGGCAGTTCATCTCATTTTTTCTCATTTGGTAGTTCAAGTAATTTTGTTCAAGTAGTCAAAGAAACAAGGAGTATCATTGAAGATGAACCAAATCCAAGGAACACTTTGGATGCTTGGAAAAACTCTATAGATGGTGTAGGTCAAGAATTTAAGGATGTTGAAACCCTTCATGATATGATTCATAATTTTTGCATTGCAAATTATAGAGATTTTGTGTTTATAAAGAATGATCATCAGCGTGTTACCATTGAATGTGCATATGAAGGATGTGGATGGCGCATTTATGCTTCTCGTCTTGGGAATCATGATAGATTTGTAATTAAAATAATAAGCAATCAACATACATGCAGAGTAGGGTTACAAGTTTGATCTCATCCCAAGGCTTCGAAGCATTGGGTTTCAAATATTATGAAAAAAAATTCATGATATGCCTTTATATAGGCCAAGTGATATTGTAAAAGATATTCGTCGTGAATTTAGTGTGAAATTACCATATCATCAAGCTTGGCATGGGAAAGAGGTTGCTATAAAGGAGCTATATGGTCAAAGGTCAGTATCTTATGAACAGATACGATGGTATTGTAATGCCATTCTTGAGACCAACCCTGGTAACATAGCAGAGTATGAAACCCTCGAAGATCAATTTAAATGTTTATTCATTTCCTTTAGAGCCTCAATCAATAGTTTTCTTAGAGGTTGTAGACCTATAATATTCATGGATGCAACATTTGTTAAACATAGAGATGGAGGAGTTTTACTTGGTGCTACGGGTAAAGATGCAAATGATGATATGTTCCCTATAGCATATGCTGTTGTTGATATAGAGAATGATGATAATTGGGATTGGTTTTGTCAGATTTTAAAAGGAGCCATAGAGTCTTGTGTTGAGTACCATAGATAACCATTTACAATTATGACAGATAGACATCAAGGACTTATGAAAGCAGTGTCGAAGTATTTTTTCGATAGCTACCACTCTTACTACATCCGTCATATCAAAGAAAATTTTAAAAATCAAGCATGCAACATCCTTATCAAAAGTTTTAATTTTTATTTTTAAATTAAAAGGTATGTTAACATACAATGATCGTATAAATGCAGGTGCTTGCTCATTATCGTACAGTTGAAAGGAAGAGGTTAGTTGATTTGTTAAATGCTACTGCATATACTCTAAGGCTAAATATTTTTCAAAAATTAATGAGTAAACTTGTAGCTGAGGTTCCAAGTGCAAGTAACTTTATAACACATTCAAAGCCAGAGCATTTGGGCAAATTCAATATTTTCAGGTCCATGATGAGGTATTATGACATCTAATGTTGCCGAATGTTTTAATAGTTGGATTCTAGAGGCTCGACATGTTGCTATTCCTTAGATGGTTGATTATATAAGATTTCAAATTATGCAATTGATGCATGCTAGGCGAATGCGAGGACATAGCATCCAAACCCATCTTTGTCTTGATCCTGAAAAAGTATTGCAAAGAAATATGGAAGAGGGTCGGAACTTATCTGTGTTTACATCAAGCATCATGATTTATGATTTAAAGGACACAAAGTACTCATGTAAGGTTGACCTAAAAGATTGCACGTGCTCTTGTAGTGAATGACAAATCTTTCGAATGCCATGTAAGGATGTGCATGCATTGAGAAGGCTGGCAGGTCATTATATCACTTCACTGATACTTATTTTTAGGCTGAAATGTATAGAGCCGCATATGAAGAATGTATTAATCCAATTCCTGATATTGAGATGAGCCATGGCAGTTCAGATGAGGTGCATATTTTACCTCCTATTATCAAGACTCATCCTGGTAGTCCTAGGAAGAAAAGAAGAGCTTCACAAATGGATTCATTGAGAACTACATAATATGGATGATGCAGAAAAGGACACAATAGAAGGACTTGTAATGAGATTGTTGAGTAACATCTGTTGTTGTTATGTATTTACTATTACGTGGTTGTTGTTCTGTTGTTGTTCTGAATTCTAAATTCTGTTCTTATCTTAATGTTAATGGGGCTATTGATATCGAAATATATTTTTATGTTAATGTTAATGGGGCTATTGATATTAGTTTGCTCTTATATCAAGGAATTCTAAATTCTGAATTTTTGCTCAAATTAGGGCTATGTACCGAAATGCTGTAATATCTTACTGAAAGAAGTAAAATTGGTACAATGTTGATATATATCACCTTGTACTTCATCTTATAGAATCCTGAATTTGGCACAATATTTTTAAGGGGAACTTAACATCCAAAATCTGGCACAATATTTTTAATAGTATACAGTTAATTAACTAAACGTAGGATACAGTTATTTTATTTCTGTTCACAGTTATTTTAATTCTGTACATAGTTAAATTAAGCCTGCACATAGTTATTTTAGTTCTGCACATAGTTATTTTAGTTCTGCATACAGTTAAATTAAGCTTGAATACAGTTATTTTAGTTCTACATACAGTTAAATTAATCATGCACGGTTAATTTAGTTCTGCACATAGTTATTTTAGTTCTGTACACAGTTAAATTAAGCCTACACATAGTTATTTTAGTTCTGTACACAGTTAAATTAAGCTTGCATATAATTATTTTAGTTCTGCACACAGTTAAATTAAGCCTGTACATAGCTATTTTAGTTCTGCACATAGTTAAATTACAGCATTTCGGTAAATAGCCCTAATATGAATATTGTACCAATTTTACAATGTGGTATATATCAACATTGTACCACTCTTACTTCTTTCAGTAAGAAGTAAGATATTAAGCATTTGCCCTAATATGAATATTATCAACATTGTGCCAATCTTACTTCTTTCAATAAGATATTAGAACATTTCGGTACATAACCTTAATATGAACATTATGCCAATTTTATAAGGTGGTATATATTAACATTATGCCAATCTTACTTCTTTCAATAAGATATTAGAGCGTTTCGGTACATAGCCCTAATATGAACATTGTGCCAATTTTACAAGGTGGAATATATCAACATTGTACCAATTTTATTTTTTTCAGTAAGATATTACAGCATTTCAGTAAATAGCCCTAATATGAATATTGTGCCAATTTTATAAGATGGTATATATCAACATTATGCCAATTTTACTTCTTTTAGTAAGATATTACAGTATTTTGGTAAATAGCCCTAATATGAACATTGTGCAAATTTACATTACAAGGTGGTATATATCAACATTATGCCAATCTTACTCCTATCCGTAAAATATTACAATGTTTTGATAAATAGCTCTAATATGAACATTGTGTAGAACTAAATAACTGTGCAGGCTTAATTTAATTATGTGCAGAACTAAAATAACTGTGTGCAGAACTAAAATAACTGTGTGCAGAACTAAAATAATTATGTGTATGATTAATTTAACTGTGTACAAAACTAAAATAACCGTGTATAGAACTAAAATAATTGTGTAGGATTAATTTAACTATGCAAAACTAAAATAACCATGTGTAGAAGTAAAATAACTATGTCAAGCTTAATGTAACTGTATTAGAACTAAAATAACTGTGTGCAGAAATAACATAAATGTGTATTTTGTTTAGTTATTTAACTGTGTACTATTAAAAATATTGTGCCAAGTTTCGGATGTTAAGTCCCCCTTAAAAATATTGTGCCAAATTCAGGATTCAGTAAGATGAAGTACAAGGTAGTATATATCAATATTATGCCAATTTTTTAGTTCTGTATACAGTTAAATTAAGCATGCACATAATTATTGTTGCCCAGGTGGCTTTCCCAAGAGGGGGTGAATTGGGAATTTAAAATGTTTAAGCAATTATGTGCTCTTTGAAAATCTCTTGAAGTTTTAAGTGCTGTGATTGAAATAATTAAAAGTAGAAGCAAGATATAAAAAAAATGCACAACACAAACACAGGAAATCTTATTGTGGTTCGGAGCAACCCAGCTCCTACATCCACTATCCAAGACTACCATTTGGAATTTCCACTATATCTTCCACTAGAATACAGTCGGATTGTTTTAACAGGCTCACAATCCAAACCTCTGCACTTTGGTTTTTAAACTAGGCTCACCAAAGAAACCCAACACTTGGTTTTAACAGGATCACCAAGAACCCAACACTTGATTTTACACAGGCTAACCAAGAACCAATTTGGTTTTTAAACCGGGCACACCAATAACCCAACAATTCAAAAAGAATTGTAAAGAGAAAGCAACAGAATGACAAACAAATTTTGTCGGATGGTTGCCAATGCAACTCAAGGGAAGCCCAATTGATTGCACTCAATGCACTTGGTTGGCTTCTTCAACTTCTTCAATAAATGCTTCAAGCTTCTGATGAGAGTTGGTGAAGGCTTGAAGACTATCCTGATCGCTCTGCAGTGCTCTTTTGCTCACAAGGTAGCTAGGATATTCAATTTAGCATTTACTCATCATTTCTTGCTTTAAAGTAGTTCAAATCCTTCAAATATATAGTCTTGTACTCTTCTCAGGTAGTTTTAATCGTTATAGACTGTTGGGATGTGACTTTTGGCCATTATAGCACTTTTTAGATTCAAAATTGAAGTTCTGGAACTAGTCGTTATAAGCCTGCAACTGATATTCGAGTCAGCTCGGATTACTCAAGTCGGCTTGGATCCTCAGAGTAGTTCTGGTCGAGTCAACTCGCTTCATTCTAGTCTGCTTGGTTGCACAATATTCTGATTCCTCACTCCGTAAGAGTCGGCTCGTCTTGATTCTAGTGGACTCGGATCCTCAAGCCTTCAAAAATATAGTCTGGAAGAGTTGGCTCTTTCTCTTTAGAGTCGGCTCGGTTGGCTGTAGTTCTCAGAATGCTTTTTCTAGACTCTGGAGGAGTCGGCTCGGATGCTTGTGTGCTAGAAATCTTCATGCGTGCTATGTGCCAAAGTCGGATGCTTGTGTACCAGAAATTCTGCAAATAGTTAAATAAAATCTGCACATAATTATTTTAATTCTATACACAGTTATTTTAAACCTGCACACAGTTATTTTAGTTCTGACACAGTTATTTTAGTTCTGTACACAGTTATTTTAGTTCTGCATATAGTTAAATTAAGCATGTACATAGTTATTTTTGTTATGATATAGTTATTTAAATTCTGCACACAGTTAAATAAAATCTGCACAATTTTAGTTCTGCACACAGTTATTTTTGTTCTACTCTCAGTTATTTAAATTCTGCATATAGTTAAATAAAACATGCACATAGTTATTTTAAACCTGCATATAGTTATTTTAAACTTGCATAGTTATTTTAGTTAGTTCCGCATACACTTATGTCAATGAATTCTAAATTTTGAATTTTTGTTTAACATATTATTTTACTGAAAGAAGTAATTAAATTACTACTTAATTTAGTTTTGCACATAATTAATTAAACATGGCACACTATTAATTTACTACTGCTAGTTTTTGCAGCCTGTAAAATAATAGATGTTTGGAAGATTCTCTATTTAGCAAGGAGATTCCCTGTTTAGTAAGGACATGTTTGGATGCTTTGCATCCATCATCCCTGGAAACCTCACCATCTTATAGCATAATTAGAATGATAGAAGGGAGGAGAGGAGGATTCTGTAACAATGACTTCTTTTAAAATGGCACACAATTAAATGGCACACAATAAACTTGTTGGTAATTAAAAACTTGGTAATTAAATGGCACACAGTTAAATGGCATACAGTAAAATGGCACATAGTTGAAGGGCCTTAGCAACAAGGAACTCATGGAGATATATACAACTTCTTGTCACTTCAGTTTATTTTAGCATACCTAAATAACTCACTAAAAAGTAAAAAAAATAAAAAAATTGAAGTATTGACAATTACAATCAATTAACATGTCGTACATTCAGACATGGCACATTGTACAAAAATTCTTGAATTACATTAATTTAACACTTTATATGTATGAAATAGGTACAAGAACAATATTAATAATTGAAACAAACTTCTAACATTTTTTGGTACTAATGATGTCCTAATCTTTTACACTTTGTATCTTCCTTTCATACTATAACCAAAACTTTTTATATGTAGTATAGTACCCATGGAACAAAATATTTCCCACAACCCAACTCCTATATAATGACACATCTTCCTTGAAATCATTACGCAGCAAACTCAAGCAACCTCTTCCAAGGATCTCGGCAAATATCAGCATATGCACTCCGCAATCTACACTATCAAACTTCTACTATGTACAGTCATGAACATTATGAACTTGACCTTCAGGGATATGGAATCCTACTCGCTCAGACAACCAAAAACGTACAAACATTGCTTATACAAGCATGGTATGAAAAATAATATGTTAGTTAGACAAGTTATTATATGTATAAGCAACAACACAAATGTCAAATAATGTTACATATATATGTATTTGCATCATTTGATACATTGATGCTCCACATTGAGTTGTAGCAGTAAAATTGTTGGTCCTTCAAATCCAAAACTAACAGGTACCAATGCCATGCTGTGTTCATCGGGATAAACATGTATCTGCATTGCTTGAGGTTTGATAAACTGATATTGGCCATCCATTTTTTTATACTTGGTTGTGCTAAATCTATGATATTATTTGTAAGTTTAGGGATCACTAAGATAACTCCTGAAAGGGATTGAAGCACAGCAGTCTACATGAAATAGAAATAGAAGAAAAAGAACATTGACTGATAAGTTGTGTTACTTTGAAAACAAAATTAATGATTCTTAAAATTATTGTACCTGTATCTCACAATGCAAAAATAAAGCAACATTCTCCACAAGCTCCCTATACTCTATGTGGAATAGCTCCATGATTCGAAAATATACATTAATGAGCTATACATGATTCAAAACAACATAATATTAGCATAAAAAAAAAAACTAGGATCAATGGAAATGGACCAGCAATTAATTTTCATACATTAGTCCGAAGTGGCCCATCATGAAGGAGTTGATCCAATGCATGGCATGTGAAAGAAGGTTTGGATGTACTTGGATCCTCCCAAATATTCTCACTACATAAAAAATGCAGATATAAATAAAAGAAGTAATATGAAGAATGATATATAGAAATATAATTATATGGCTTACTCAAAACGATCTTTATTGATGTAAAAATCAATTGATGCTTCAAGATAAGATGGGAGTACACCTTTTTCCTTCCCGTGATATGTGCCCTTTCGTGCCATTTGTATTGTCATATTGGGGACTATTGATGTTTCAACATCTATAACCATACTAGAATCTTGAATATGCTATAAAATGATAAAATATATCAGCACATGTTTAAAGTTGAAGACAAAATCTATCACAATGATTTAATAATAAGCACATGCACATAATAAATACACCTCTCTAGGAAGAGATCAATCTTCTTGAAACTTAACTGACTGATGTAGCTCCATTAGTGTAGTACTTATATGCTTAAAGTATCTGAAGCATCTAGATCACTCTTGGTGGTGGGTAAGGCCGTACTTCCTTCAACTATATTACCCTCTTGTTGTTTCTTCCTTGCACGTTTGTAGGTCTTAGGAATGTATGACATGGCCTTTCCCATATCACTAGGCTTTCTCTCACGAGCTCCCATTTTCACGTGCCTACATATGATGACACATGTTTTGCGGTGGCACTTTCCTTCTTGGACTCAACTTCAAAACAACCTTTACCTGATAAAAATAAGAATGGCAGTTAGGACATAATAAGCTCTTATAAATATAATATAAAAAAATATTTGACTACTACCTCCACATCTTCGCTGCTATAAGGGACACAAGGTTCCCCTTCACCTGTGTGGGACTGTCCAAGTGGATAAGAATACTCTACGCTTACCTAAATAATAAAAATTATTTAGATCATAAATGATATCATATCTATATATGTATATTTTGATTAGAGTAAAAAACTAATCTCAACATGATGCATATCAATGCCTTCAATGTCATTTGCTGGTAATAAATTCTTATCCCGGAGGGTCTTCTCAATGAATGAAAGCTTCATATCAAAGGCATGAATCCGTGCATCTTCTGCTATGTCATCTTTGATGGGTTGAGGGTCCTCTAAGTAGTAACCATGACAAATCAAGGCCCTCTTAACCGCTGCCAAACGTGTCTCTAAAGAATGAATTGGATGTTGTTTAGGCTGGCTAGATGACGGAACTTGCTGCACATAATTAAATTAACATAGTATCATATACATACTAGGTACACAGTTACATAGTACATGATTTAAGTTAGTGTTGCTTAAAAGAGAGCTATTTTGAAGCATTTTAAATGGTATACAACGAAATATGATGCATTAAAATGGTGTAACATGCCTGTCCTTGTATTGGATCCATCCCTTATGGCCTTCTTTGTGATAGGAGGTGCAACTCATCCTCCTTAGGCTCTATCATCTTTAATACCTGACAAAGGACAAACAAATATAGTTATGTTTCAATTTAAATATATATGATGTTAGATACAAAGCATAATACCTCAATTTTTTTTATTTTTTTTATAACTCCAATGATCGCCTCCACCTTGCGCGGGAATGGGGCATTGCTCCAATGCAAGAGACGAGGATACATTAATAGTGGTCTATGCTTTCCAACTAGACTATTTGCATGCTCAACAGCCCATGCTTGCATAATAAAATAATGTAAATGGAAATAATGTTAGATTAACTATCAACCAATTAAATCGAAAGTATAAATAAAAAAGCTTACCACTAGAGCTACTGTACATCCTTCCATATACCCAGCACACCCACTTTTGTTTTTGTTCCTTGTATGTACACTCTTCGCTAGATGAGGAATTTGTTGTCGAAGGAAAGTAAAAACAGCAAGACCCCAACTATAGGATTCCAGACGATCCAAATCATCAAGATACTGATATAATACTTTAGGAACGTGATAGTGGACAGTTGGAAAAAGAATAATTACAAAAAGATAAAGAACCCAACACTTTGTAAAATCCTCTACATCTAGCAACTCAGACTTTCCAATAAGATAAAATAATTTAGTTTGAACCGCATCCCTAGTAGTTAATTTAAAGTCACCATTAAAAAAATGATTGATAAGGTCCTACTGTACTTTTCTTTTGCTATAAAAGTCAATCTCCTCAACTGTGGCCTTCAAACCAAGAATAAGGACAATTTCAGTTCCCACAAAAGGAACCACAACCTTACCATATCTAAAGCCCTCCTTGTTATCGTCCCACAAGGACAGTAGTGCATCTAATAATGGCCCGCTCTGCTTGATGTATGGAAGATGGAGCAAATGATCAAATGGAGTTGTAGACACCCTTGCCTTCTGCTCCTCTGACATTGACTGTATAATTATTTTCATAACATCCACGTAGTGATTAAAATAGCATCTTCCATTTGCCATATTTGTTGAGTCAATAAAAAATCCTTTGCTTCTCCTAGCAGTAGCCATCATCTGCTCTGCACACTCAATATTAGTTTCAAAAAGGCATAATTATGTTTCATAATATCTAAAGAAGTCACATAAATTCAATGATTCTATATGAAACTAATATCGAGCCAATATATATCTAAAAAAAGGAAACCAAAAGTTGCATAAATTAACTAGCTTCATATAATCGAACAAATTAAACAGAAAGGAATAGCTTTTATTGTCAGATATCAAAGTATTGCAATAGTTAGAAACTGTTGCTGTATCTTAGTTTCTAGACTGAACTAATCCCTCTTTCTGTGGAGAGAAAGTAGTTAATCAGATTTAGCATAATGAAGGGGTAATACAAGAGTTACCTAAGGACTAAACAATATGATGATATTATTTCTTATGCAGAATATATCAAATCTGTTCAGATGTAGATCATAAATGTAATAATATTATTTCTTCCCATATGAGATAGGAAATTCTCAAATTTGGTTCTAAGGAAAGGAACCACCTATTCCGACCAGGAAGGTGGTTCCATTTTACCTAAGAAAATTCCTATACAAAGTTTCATTTTTGACTAAAATTATGAGTGCACAATTATCTATTTAAACCTTCATCATAACAGCCATGATGTATGATAAGTGTATGACTGGCAAAACATCCTACTCATTTGCATCTTAAGCAGAGTGGGAGTATAGCATATAATGCCCATTAAACAATGAGCTGATAAGTATATAATATCTGATAACTCTCTAAGCACTGATATGCAAATTTTCCTAGTAATAGCTTACTCGACCAATAATTCTCTAACCTAAGACCTGATCCACAATTATTAATGATAATGGTTACACAAATATACATGTGATTTCCTATGCATGCGTCCACATCACAAGTCTAATGCACATTCATATCCTCATAGTTACGTCCCGAAGTATGCATATCTCATAGTCTAAATCACATTTAACTAATTCACTGTGGTATGAAAAGGGCTCGATTAATTCTATAAAAAGTATTTGATTAATTTTTATTTGTAAAAATTACCTGGCCGTGGAAAGGGGGAGGGGGGCTGGTGCTGTCGCCGCAGGAAAGGATGGTTTTTGTTCATCGAAAACGGGGAATAGAAAACAAATTTACCTGGCTGTCGGAAGGGGGAAGGGGGGATGGTGCTGTCGCCGCAGGAAGGAGAGGGGGTTGCCGGTGCTGTCGCCGCAGGAAGGAGCGATTTTTGTTCGTCGGAGCTTCTCGCCGGAAACAGGGAATAGAAGAAAAAATACGGGATTTCAAACATTAAAAGAAAAAAAGGTTTTGAAATAGGGACATTTTGGTCTTCTAAAAACTTAAAATTAAATATGGATCGAAAGTTATCTTTTGGATGAACAGGGATTAAAAGTTTTATTCCGATCAAAAAACAGACCGGTTGTCAACTCCCCCTTTTATTATTATTATTATTATTTATTATTATTATTATTATTATTATTATTATTATTATTATTATTATTATTATTATTATTATTATTATTATTATTATTATTATTATTATTATTATTATTATTGGTGCGCCCTCTCTTGCTTGGTCTTTGATGCTATACGTACGTGATCGCCCATGCCTTGCTTCAAAACCAGAGTCATAAAATTAAATCGCTTACAGGTTCAGCGCCTTTCTTTACCACTTCGCATATAGGTTCGTCAGAGACAATGATGGCCTGGCCCGAGGAAGGGATTGTATAGTAATCCATTACATGTCATATTTGCATTGTCTAAAATTTTTTGTGGCTGGAACTTCGTGATTAAAAAAAAAGATTGGAAGGAAGTTACGTATACTCAGCACATCGATAGATGTTGTTGATGGCCATGAATGCAACACCTTGCGGCTGTCGAGGGGAATAGATTGATGCCAATGAGGAATGCACGCATGGTTGTTACATTGCGAGGAGGTAGGTCTGTTTATATTAGGATAAACGTGCTGGTCTGATGTAGATGGATGCTTCTGATAAACGTGTCATAAGTTTAATTAGGATAACTGACCTGTTTGTTCAAATCTTAGCCAGTTAGATTTTGTGATAATATGGTATTATGGTAGTAGGAGCATGACATAGGTGATGACGAAAGGATCTGTTTTAGAGTTTGCCACGTACGAGTCTAACCAAGATGTCTCGCTACCCTTTTTTGTGCCTATCGTTTGAGTATACTTAACGTGACACCGTGTATATATAATGATTGAGGGATAGATTAAAAGGACACGTTCTCTCTCTCTCTCTCTCTCTCTCTCTCTCTCTCTCTCTCTCTCTCTCTCTCTCTCTCTCTCTCTCTCTATATATATATATATATATATATATATATATATATATCAAAGAGGAATCAGAGTACAGAGTTGTTATATGGAGTGATCCATTTAGGAATTGAGTTGTAAGAAAATGCACGAAATATGGCAATAATAGAAAGAATAGAAGCACATGGCAGGTTTCATCGCTAAGGTAGTTGAGAGAACGTGGAACCTGTTGTGAAGCACGAGTTATTTACGTATCTCAGAATTAGAAGAGCTTATTTCGTGCAAGTTTTTCTATTAGAAATGGGAAAAGATAACGTTAGGATAAAAGAAGCGCACGGATCCTGGGTTAGGTTTAACCATAATACATGGAAAAGTTTGGATGATGTCACCGTAGAAAAGTATTTTTGTACGGTCTCGGAAGTTCTCAACCATGTCACTTTCTGTGATTGGAGGATGAAGTATACTCTCTGGCACCTTTAGCCTTCCCTTTGGTCCTAGTCGACTAACGGCTGCCAATGGGCCGGATCAGGCCTAAAATCTCATCCGAGTAATTTTTTATGCACCGCATGCAATGCAGTAAATTCAACATGAACTGTATTATATTTTTTTATTAATTCAAATATATTTATGGTGGCATGATAGGTTGGGAGCTGAATATGACTAGTATTAATTATCGTTCAGCTTTTATTTAAAATTTTTGTCCAAACCAAAATATCTTAAAATAGTATTACGACATCCTAGTTTAAAACCTACGACATCCTAGTTCAAAAATGATATAAAACTGTATTACGACATCCTAATTCAAAACCTACGACATCCTAGTTAAAAAACGACCTGGTTCAAAAATGATATAAAACTGTATTACGACATCCTAATTCAAAACCTACGACATCCTAGTTAAAAAACGACTGAAACAGTATTACGATATCCTAGTTCAAAACCTACGATACCCTAGTTCAAAAATGACAACCATGCATAAAATATGAAACATTATTACGACATCCTAGTTCAAAGGCTACAATATCCTAGTTCAAAACCTACGATATCCTAGTTCAAAAATAATCTAAAACAGTATTACGATATCCTAGTTCGAAACTTACAACATTCTAGTTCAAAAATGACCTGAAACAGTATTACGGCACCTTAGTTCAAAACCTACGACATCATTGTTCAAAATCTACGACATCCTAGTTCAAAAATGACAACCATGCAGAAAATATGAAACAGTATTACGATATCTAGTTCAAAACCTACAATACCCTAATTCAAGCAACATGATGGAAAAAAGGGATGGAAGGGAAAGGTATTTTGGTATGGACAAAAATTTCAAATAAAAGCTGAACGGTAATTAATGCTAGTCATGCTCAACTCCCATCCTGTCATGCCACCATGGACACATTTGAACCAATAAAAAAATTTGGTATGGCCATGTTGGATTTACTGCACCGCACGCGGTGCACAAAGACTTTCTAATCTCAGGCAGGCAAAGACAAATCATGGGCCTCGGAACCATCCAGCCCAAATCAAGCTTGGGTATCAGGCCAGAGCCCGATCCAGGTGTAGTATGTTGCACACAGCGGGGCCCAAGTCAGGTCTATATACCCTTTAAGACAAGAGCTCTGAACGGCCCGACCCAAAATATCAGCTAGTATTTGGGCCAAATTAGGACTTCGGCCTCAAGTGGTAATAAGAGTCCGGATCTTTCTCGGGCCAGGCCATCAGGCTGCTAGGATTAAGGAGCCATGATAGCCTTAAGAATTCGATGAAGTGTGCAGTTAGAGCTTGTCAATGCTTCTTTGCACATTGGCACAACGTCTAACACCAGGTGAAGGACTTGTGCATAAAATGGAATGTCTTTTTGGTTGCAACAAGACGAGATATCATCAACAAAAATTATCTTAAGAGTAGGTTTTGGTTTAGGGCTATTTTTAAAATTCAAAAAACAATAAAATTGGTGCAAAAATGAATATTTTAAACAGGGAGTGTAATTTTTTAGAGGTTGAATCAAGTGTAGAAAAAAATGTAGAGCATAACAAAGTTAATCAACTCAAAAATTGACCAAGGTTAAAGAAAATCTAGAGTTGAAGGACCTTTATCACATGAACACTATGTCAAGTTTAGAAAAATTATTGATTAAAGAACCAGTTGATTATGAAATTATTCAAGAAAAGTTAAAAGATAGTACAATTGTCGCGCCCCAAACCCAAGACCTGGGCCATAAGTGCGACAAACGGCCGTATGTTCTGGGGTTCAATCTTCCCAGGAACATACCAGGCCTGTACCAACCATTTCTTATATAAAATGAGTAACCAGGCAATTATACCAATAAAAGCAAATGTAGGCAAGTAGATTCAAATGTCATAAAGTCAACCGTCATACATTTATCATAATCTAATTTCAGACAATAATTAAAAAAAAATATGATAGTGTCCACTAGATACTAAGCCTCACTAATTGAACCCTAGCCCACGTGTTCTTCTGATCCTGAAAAAAAAAATGCAAGGGAAAGGAATGAGTTTCCCTTAAACTCAGTAAGTCATCATATGTCACAAATATAAATTTACCATGAATCTAGAGTAACTCCATGCATGTGAGCAACCATAATATATAAGCCATTTCCCATTATTAACCTTCTTATTTATTTTTCTGACATCATACAAATTTTTAGGATGGCCATCCAAACACACTCACTTAGTCCCTCATACTATGGCCACGATCGGCTCGTGGCTCGCCCCAAAAGAGTCTAGACCCTGTGTCACATGCCGCACATCGGTCATGTGCCAGCGATAGCCCCGCTGGAGGCCCAAAAGGAGTCTAGCTCTGAGTATCACACGAGAAACATGCTTCCCAACATGTGCTAGAATAAAACAACAACTCCTGTGTCACATACCGCACATCGGTCATGTGCCAGCGATAGCCCCGCTGGAGGCCCAAAAGGAGTCTAGATCCTCGTGTGATCATAATCGGACTAGAGAGCAATTAAAACCAACTTACTCCATGACTCATTACATCTTAGTCTATGGTTAAATTTCATAACACATCAAGATATATGTACGTAGCATGAACATAAACAATAAAATTCAATAACAAGTCAAATAATGGGTTCACATCATGCATGGCAAAATTATATCGGTGAGTGATAACTTACTATTTCACCAACTCAGCACTAATCCTGATTTTCCAAGGATGATGACGATCCTGCATCACAATTTATTTTGTTTATGATTTAATATCATTAATTCCTATATAAAAAAAAATATAAAATAAATTCCTTGGGACAACCCCAGACAAACTCTTTCCTTCCTTCCTGTCGTTACTGGGTCGGCCCATCCAAGATAATAGGCCTAGCCCAACAGGGCATGGCTCAACCAAGTCTAGCCCAACGAGGCCCGGCCTAGCCAAGCCTAGCCCAGCCCAGCCCGGCCCAGCAAGCCCGGCCCAGCCAAACCCGGCCCAGTCAAGCTCGGCCCAGCCAAGCTCTGATCAAACCGAGCCCAGCCAAAATCCCACTCCGGCCATAGCACCGCCTCGATTCCACGGAAGAACCAGGGAGGATCGACGGCGATCCTCCCGTCCGATCAACACGGAGTACTCGCCGGAGGAAGAAGAGGGTCCGGCGACCCCTATGGCGGTCGTCCGATCGTCAGCCGGTGAGCATCGAGCCGAAGACTGCCCCTCGCAACAGTAACCTCCCGGTCGATCAAAATCCCTCTCTCCCTCTCTCTCCCCCCCCAAGCAAGTGGAGGAACGGCGGGGATCCCTGTGATCGACCGTCCAGGGCGGTTGCCGGAGAGGAGGAATCTGGCGATGACCTTTCGTCGTCGGTCACAGCACACGGCTTCAATGGAGAGGAAGAATCAACCGGATTCTTCCTTCCTCCCAGCCAAACAACCAAACTACCCCTTCCCGAGGTAGAAGACTTACCGGTGAGACTGGCTCCGACCGCAGCGACCACCGGTGGAGTGCGCTCCGGCGAGGGCAGGGACACACGAAGAAACCGTCGGCGCTCCACTCACAGGGAGGTGTTCCCGGATCAACAGAGGCACCCAATACCCCTAAAAACCTGAGGAAAAACCCTTATCCCCCCACTTCCGGCGGCGTCGATGAGCCTCTCCGGATTTCTCGCCGGGAAATCCAAACTCCCGAACCAGAATAAATTTGAACTGAAGTCGGCAACCGCCGACTTCAGTCCAAATTCAGCCCAATAAAAACTGGGCCTCACAACAATTGATCTCGCCAAAGGAATTAATATTAAGAAGTGAAATTATGCAGAAGAGTTCTCTGCTAAAATTATTCAATATATAGATATTTTATGTAGATATTTAGTCAATCATGAAGATGAAAAGTTGGCTAATTTTAAAGAAGTTTTAGAGATCAAGTAATAAGAGAACATGCTTAGTAGATATGATTCATGCTTTGCCTTAATATTTGATAAGATTTTTGGTACATTAATTAATTTCGAGGCTACATGAAAGTTCGAGCTATTAAATGATTTTATGCATGATATTTTAATTCTATGGATAGGAGGCAATTATATACTAATACACGGAGTTGCTAATCATGGATATATAAATATAGTAAAAGTTTTATGTTTATTTTATCGATGTACCGGTAATGGCTGATGCTCGCAATAATTGCAAATGAAATGGCAACATTGGTTGGGATAAGCCAATGGGATCCTGATATAGTAACCATGGAGTCGAGAAATTGTTGTAAAACATCATCAATATTAAGATATATATCGAAGAGAATGGGTTGACGAAATAATTTTTATTCATCAAGCCAAAAAAGTTATGTTGTACAACTGTTTATTCGATATGTTATTACATATCGTTGTTACTACAGTAATAATATATGGAAAAGATTATTAAGGCATTTCATAACGTCGTAGTTCAATATTGTTGGTATGGATTTCACGATTAGAGAAAATGTTGGAAGTCAATTATTTATCAAGTTTATAATATAATTTTATTCTAGTTTATCCTAATTTCCTATTCCAATTCTAGTTCAAATAACTTCTCTTTTAATGCAAGCCTATTTTAGTTAGGTTGAACCATAAGTTTAATATATTTAAGTTTATTTTTTTAGTTGGAGTGGGATTGATATTGCTATTAACTTTTATCTTTTAATAGGAAATGTAATGTTTTTCTTCTTGTAGCAGGAGAGGGTGGGTGGTTTTAAAAATAGAAGGTGAGATTTTGCATTAAAAAATGAGAAAGAGTTTTTTTTTCATGAGGAATGATATCTCGGTAGGGCTTGAAGTGGGCTAGGTTGGACCGGGCTATAACCCTATCTAAGCTCGGTCCAAAAAAAAATTCAGGCTTCAGGCCGAGTTTAGGCCCGAAATTTTTTTAAAACTTCAGGCCCGATCCAGTTCGAGCCCGATCGGACCGGCCCGAATGCAAGTCCTGTTAACAAAAAAAATTCACCGACGGTGACTGCTCGGCTGATCGAAGGAGGCAATAGGAGCCGGGGAGGGATAGCTACGAGGTCGTGCCGGGGACGGTGGGTGTCGGGTGGGTCGCCGAGGCCGAGGGAGGCATATTGGAGCCGGAGCGTCGAGACGGGTAGTGGGGTTGTTGCGTGCAGGCACCGGGGCCGGAGGAGACAGATCGGAGCTGGGGAGGGGGGGCCGCGAGGTCTCGCCGGGGTAGTGGGCGTCGGGTGGGCCGCGGCGCTGAGGGAGGCAGATCGGAGCAGAGATGGCCGACGGGCCGCGAGGTTGCATGGGGGGCGGAGTCATCAGATGCGGGTGCCGGGATCGGAGGAGGCAGCTCGGAGCCGGAGAGGGGCCGTCGGCCGTCGGGTGTGAGGGGGCGTCCACCGTCGGGGGCTGACCAGGAGTCCGAGAAAGGGAGGTAGAAACAAGAAAGAGACAGAGAGAGAGTGGAGAATAAGGGAGACGGGAGAGTTGGAGAACGGAGATTCGGAAAAAGAAATAGTGGGCCTAGATCGAGCTTATCTTCGTGCCGGGTTTGGACCGGTCAAGGCCGGACCAAAGGGATGCCCGAGTCCGGCCCGAAAATCGAATGGGCTCTATTTTAAGGTCCGAAGTCGGCCCGATTTGTCTAAAATATGACCTAAAATCTGATCCAATTTTGGACCGGTCCGAAGCCTATCGGGCCGGTCCGGTCCAATTCTAGCCCTATGTCCGAATAGGGTATGGACTTCTTTGCTAAAGGAGTCGAACTTATCATTTAGCCTTCATTGTCTCAATATAAACTTATTTTTCTCTCCTAAATTACTTTCTTTTATTATTATTGTTTAACTTATTAGATATTT
Source organism: Areca catechu (assembly GCA_021397845.1). Taxonomy (NCBI): domain Eukaryota; kingdom Viridiplantae; phylum Streptophyta; class Magnoliopsida; order Arecales; family Arecaceae; genus Areca; species Areca catechu. The sequence goes on along the minus strand of CM038049.1, from coordinate 27,324,898 downwards.
ATTTTAGATCTCGGGGTTGATATGATCGACCTATTTCAAACAGCGTGCCGTCGTCCTACATCACATTTGGGGCAGAATCGTTCCACTTGATGTATCAGAAATCTTTAGGTCGGACAACATGTGATTGCATCTATAGTTTCTTATGTGTTACTGAGTTGCATAAATTTTATTGCGTCGTGAACGGGAAAATGGAAAATGCTATAAGCAAATCCTCTACTTGATCAACTTAGGGTTAAACCAATTTGTGCTATTCCAAGTTTTTATTTAGCCTTCGACCTGGGCAAGAAGTTGAGAGTGCCATGGCTTCTGCTACGCAGACGTACCCTACCATATCACATCGTCGTCTCTCTCTCTCTCTCTCGTAATTGCTGCTGCTACTGTGCATGTTGTCCCCCTGGGATTCGCCATGCTAAATTTAAACAGCTGGTCATGTCCCCCGTTGGGCCTCCTACCGATTGCTTGGTTGGCCAAGTCTTAGTGCACCGCATCCGACGCAGCAAATGTACCGTGACCCATATCATTGTTTTCTTTTTATTGATTCACTTATATCCAAAATGGCATCATCAATAATTTTTATATATTTTAGAATTACGTAGTTTAATATCATCGTATCCATAGTCATTTCAAATCTCATAAATAATTATTTTATTTTTATTTTTTTTGAAAGAGATTACGATTCAAAAAATCAATTCTTATTCTGTAAATAGAAAAAAAATCTATTTGCACTATGATACCCCATCCCAGAGTTTGTTCCATTATTTTTGGACACCCTAGAGACCTCCATTTTATATTTTTGCTCCTCTTTGGTGGTAGAGAAGCCGCTGGTGAGCTTCTAATTGTTGAGCATACCTTCCTTCAACCTTTGATATGCCTTTGAAATCTTGAAAAAATGAAGAAAAGTGGTTTCATTTTTTAACGCAGACAGCGAATACAAAATTAACATAAGAAAAAAATGTAGATGGAGGAAGGAAGCACTGCAATCATTGTTTATTCAGGAGGTGATGAGATCCCCTTAAGATCCTTCCCAAAAGTTGCTACAGAAGCAGAAACAGGTAAAAAAATTTTTGATTCCTGCTTGGAGTTGATATTTAGCATGTGAACTTTTATTTTACAATTTCTGCATAGGTGTTGTAGTTTCTTAACTATGGTGCCCTAGGTTTTAAACTAAGGTATCGTAGGTTTTAAATTATGGTGTTATAATTTTTGTTTTACTATTTTAATGTAAATTTTTGAAATTTATCTCTACAGAGGGATGTCACGATATTTTTTTAAAAATATTAAGTCTTTCATAGTATAAAATCATGACACCGTAGTTCAGAAATTACGACATCCAAGTTCGAAACCTACGACATCCTAGTTAAAAAACTACGATGCCCATATAGAAATTATAAAATAGAAGTTTGTAATCCCTTCTACCTCTAATATATATCATCCTTGGCTTGTTTTATGACTTCTAGAGTGTCATAAAATTGCCATGGATGCTATAACATTAAAACAGTATTACAACATCCAAGTTCAAAACCTATGACATCCTAGTTAAAAAATTATGACATCCATGCATAAATTATAAAATAGATGTTTGTAACCCCTCTACCTCTAATACATGTCAACCATGGTTTGTTTTATGACTCCCAGAACGTCATAAAATTGTCACAGATGCTATAACCTTACTCACATGGCCGAAACAGTATTACGACATCCAAATTCAAAACCTATGACATCTTACTTAAAAAACTATGATACCCATGCATAAATTATAAAATAGAAGTTTGTAATCCCTCTACCTCTAATACATGTCAACCGTGGCTTGTTTTATGACTCCCAGAATATCATAAAATTACTACGGATGTTATAACATTACTCAAAATGACCAAAACAGTATTACGACATCCAAATTCGAAATCTACAATATCCTAGTTAAAAAACTACGACATCCATGCATAAATTATAAAATAGAAGTTTGTAACCCCTATACCTCTAATATATGTCAATCGTGGCTTATTTTATGACTCCCAAAGTGTCATAAAATTACCACGGATGCTATAACATTACTCAACATGACCAAAACAGTATTACGACATCCAAGTTTAAAACCTACGATACCCTAGTTAAAAAACTACGATACCCATGCATAAATTATAAAATAGAAGTTTGTAATTCCTGTACCTCTAATACATGTCATCTGTGGCTTGTCTTAAGACTCCCAGAGTATCATAAAATTTATTATTTAACTTACATTTATGTTTTACTTATGTTTCAGGTGATCTTGCAATGGTTCGGCTGCCTAGAGTAAAGGCTTCACAATTATTTAAAAACCATTACAAGCCAGTAGTATATGTTGAACTAGTTTGAAAGATGGATTTTTCTAGTCTTCATTTAGAAATCATCCGAAAGACTCCTTTCAATATGTTCATTGACATGCAACCGTTTGTTGTCGATGGGTGACTACTAGCTGAAATTATTAGATGCTAAAAGGGAGATGACAAATTTATTTTTTGTGGCAAGAAACTTACATTCAGCGTTGAAGACATGGCCTTGATTTTGGATTTGCCATGCCATGGAAACAAGATTGCAATGAAAGATCAAGATAAGAAGGGTCGGTTATTTAGACGATTTGGAAGGGAATTAAATCTACAGAATAAGGGACTGGAGAAGTTAATAGCCTAACTTCATTCATCAAACTTACAAGAGGATGTCAAGGACACTGTGAAACTATGAATTGCATATATGTTCGCAATGTTCTTGTCTCCAAAGTCAATTCAATCGTGCCCAAGATATATCATCCCTTACTTGGATGATTTATCCCAGCTAGGTCAACTCGACTGGGCTTCCACAATAAGGGAGTTGACTCTCTCCTAGATGCTGCTTTTTGCCTGAGATCCGAGGAGCCAGTCCTAATCAAGAGAAGTGACAAGGTTAGGAGGCAGCCAACTCTGTATGGGTGTATAGCTACTCTGGTGGTAAATATCATTAATATGCAGCAAAAGTATAATTGCATTTATTTTAAATCTTTCATATATTTCACATACATGATTATTATGTACAGGTTTGGTTCCTTGAGCATAGTACCTTGAGAGCCCCAGCACATCCAAATAAACTACCTAGGATGTTAAAATGGTATGACAGCCAGATGAAGACAGATTGTTCAGCTTGCGAACTTGCAGCCTTATTTGTTAGTAAGATAATACATTTTTGTTGTTATGTTAATGAACAATATATCATTATCATTAATATAAAATTATTTTGTTATTATTCTTGGCTTGCAGGTGGAGGGAGCTATTGAGCCTACGATAACGGAATAGTGGCTTATCACTAAAGAAACAAAAACAGTAGCATCCCCGAAAAAAGAAAAAAGTTGTGCAAGCTGTGTACAGTTGAAGACTAAAGTAGATGAGATAAAGAAGAGGCTTGCGAAAGTTGAAACCCTCCTTAGTTCATTTGTAAATAAAGATAGCAATGCCAATAAAGAAGGGCACAAAGGGGTGGAGGGAGATGATATTGAGATTGAGGTGGAAGTCGTGGGGCACGATGAAACTATGATGGAGGAAAAAGTTTATGACACCTCTGTGACTGAGGTTAAACATATTAAAGATGATAAATTGAAGGACACCCCTATAAGTGAGTATGCAGAGGGGGAGAAAGAAAAATCTCAGGTTCGTTCACCTATCAAAAGGGTGAAAAAAGAACCTAGGTGGTGAAGGCCTCAAAAATCATAGTGAATTTTGCTTTTGAAACAGGCCAACCCCAAAAAAGATGAAGATGATGGGGCACATTTCATCCCGATGAATCAAATTTGAATCTTCAAATTAAAGATGATGAAAATTTGATCAACACCTTTTTGAAAAAAAAAGATGAACTCGTAAGTTATATCTATTTTCTCTATTATGTATGCTACTTTATGGTCGAAAATGTATAATATCCTTTATATTTATTAATTTCAGAGATGTCATCTATAACAATAAATTCGGAGGCACTATCACCAAGAAAATTTTTTTTGATCTGCTAAACAATGACATGATGTTGATGATGTAAATAATGGAGTATTATATCGTTTTGTTCTTATTCTTTATGTATGTTATGATATATTTTTTAATAATTATTACATTCATTTTAAGAATTTTATGACTTGAAGTTACTTATAATTAATCGGTTTATATTGTATTGCTAGATAATTGATGCCAGGCAGGAGTTCATTACAAAGAACCAGATAGAGCAACAGGAAAGATATCATAAATGTATAGTTGCACCTGTAATGACCTCTGGCATGTGCCTAACATCAGCATCACCATATCATAAACTTGCTAGAACAACCGGAAATATAATTTTTGATGGAGTCAGTGATGAAGATAAGAACAAATTTCAATTTCTCTTCACCACCATAAACTTGGACAATTCCCACTGGCTTGCAGTTGACATGCAAGAAAAGATTTTGATGCATCTGAATTCAATAAAATGCAATTCCAAATACAAAGCTAATGCAAGGAAGTGGCATAAGATACTAGGTTCAATGTTCCATATCGTCTGTGACAATGCTAAGGTAACGAATTGGTTCATGCAAGAGATTGGTGATTGCCCTTCCCAGCCTGTAGGATCACTAGACTGTGGTTTGTATTGCTTGAAATACATGGATTTTATGTCTCACAAGGATAAGCCTGATACTTGGGATTTCATAGAAAAAGATATAAATGTGTACAGCCTCTAGTTAGCAGCAAGAATATTGAAAGAGAGCTTGAATCAGAAGATTGATAGTGTTGCTAAAAATTAGCATATAAAAGCAAAATTTTTGTTATGTACTTTTTATTTTCGATTCATCCACTTCTGTAAAATATTATACAAATTAGTAACTCAATTGATATTTATATTTGAAGCATCATTCCCAAAGAAAAATTCTGTGATTCATTCAAACAGTAAAGTTTTGAATATCATTTTTTCAATACATGTAGTTTATGTATTTTTGATGTTATATTTATTTTTAGAATGTCAAATTTCTTCATTGCCATGATAATGGTATACAGGAATATTATGTTTATTGATAGGGCATCGTAGTTTTTGAACTTAGGTATCTAGTATGTATTTGAACTAGGATGTCGTAGATTTTAAACTAGGGTGTCGTAGGTTTTGAACTAGAATGTCGTAACTTTTGAATTAAATGTCGTAATACTGTTTCAGGATATTTGATTAAGTGTTAGAGCACCTATGGCAAATTTTTGTCACTCTGGGAGTCATAAACCAAGCCAATGATGACAGTATTATGGGTAGAAAGGATTAGAAACATTTTAATTTATATTTTCTACATGGCTGTAGCATTTGAACTAGGATGTTGTAGGTTTTGAACTAGGATGTCGTAATATTGTTTCAGGATATTTGATTGATCTTAGAGCACCCATGATAATTTTTGTCACTCTGGGAGTCATAAACCAAGTCAATGATGATAGGTATTACGGGTAGAAGGGATTAGAAATATTTAATTTATATTTTCTGCATGGTTGAAGTATTTGAACTATGATGTTGTAGGTTTTAAACTAGGGTGTCGTAACTTTTGAACTAAGATATCGGAATACTGTTTCAGGATATTTGATTGATCTTAGAGCACCCGTGATAATTTTTGTCACTCCGGGGATCATAAACCAAGATAATGAGACAGGTATTATGGGTAGAAGGGATTAAAAATATTTTAATTTATGTTTTGTGCATGGTTATAGCATTTGAACTAGAGTGTCATAGGTTTTGAACTAGGATTTCATAACTTTTAAACTAGGATGTCGTAATACTATTTCAGGATATTTGATTGATCTTAGAGCATCCATGATAATTTTTGTCACTCTGGGAGTCATAAATCAAGCCAGTGATGACAGGTATTACGGGTAAAAGAATTAGAAACATTTTAATTTATGTTTTAAGCATGGTTGTAGCATTTAAACTAGGATGTCATAGGTTTTGAACTAGGGTATCGTAACTTTTGAACTAGGGTGTGTAATACTATTTCAGGATATTTGATTGATCTTAGAGCACCCGTGATAATTTTTGTCACTCTGGGAGTCATAAACCAGGTCAATGATGGTAGGTATTACGGGTAGAAGGGATTAGAAATATTTTAATTTATATGTTCTACATGATTGTAGCATTTGAAGTAGGGTGTTGTAGGTTTTGAACTAGGGTGTCGTAACTTTTGAATAAGGTATCGTAATACACAGATTCATCATAATTCTGTTATCCCTATTTTAGTATTTGGCTACTTAAAGTAATACTGAAATTCATATTTGAAAATAATCAGATTCAAAAATATTTCCAATACATCTTGTTTTAAGTTTTTTCGGATAATCTAAATATACACAGGACTGTACGATAATTCATCATTTTATATCCTCTTATGTGTTAGTTGACTGCATACATAAGCATCAAATTCTTCTAAAAAAAGATCAGAAGATGATACATTGTGTTCAATACTTCAATTACTTGTTTTGTTACTTCCCCTATAATATGGAAAGTCTGTCTCTTGCTAGTACTACTCTTCTTTTATTTTACACATGAGTGTCAATGGAAGCCTTATCATATTTTTCTTTGATTTTTTTAACTTCTTCTCGACTCTACTCTTAATTCTATTCTCTCTTGGACGACCTTTCGTAGTAAGTTGGTCAGGATCTTGGAATGGAAGATCTGTGCTTTGCTTAGCTGCACAGTTAACATCTACAGCTCTTCTGAATAATGGTGTAAGATCTCTCATCATTAAATTGAATGCATCTTCAGACATGAAGGCTATCTCTACAAGCTTCATCATCCGATGACTCATCAAAGCATATCTATGATCAATAAAATATAATATTTATATTAGGATTTTATGATATATGATAGGTTTTTGAAAAATATAAAATAAAATATCTGATTTTAAATAATTTCTTGAGTGTGTACCATGATTTTCGTGTGCTTTTATCATAAAATTGAGTATTGCATTCGAGATCATCGAATTAGTATTTCATATCCTTGTACCATCTATTCAAGAAGTACTTATCAGGGATATGAAATACCTCGCTTTAATGAAGAACCAATAAGACTTGCCTGCATAGGTAACCCTTATACTGAAAAGATCCACACTAGCATTTAATATCCTCCAAAATTTTGTCATATGAAATATTGTAATTTTTTATAATATTCTTCTTGATTCTATCAACTTCAATTCTTTCAAATGATTTAACAAAATATATATCACGGTTGTCAACTTCTTTAACTAATTTGGCATTTAATGCAGCCATTTCAAGAATCTCATTCTGAGATTTTTTGAATATGTACATTGTATATTTTTCAGCTGCTTGCCTTTCAAAAGAAGAGGATATCTTTAGGCAAGATTTATTTGCAATATTTTATTGTCTTCCTCATTTTCTGCTTCATATATGTTTTTCAAGGCATCTTCATACTTATCGACGAATTTCTTGAGCGTAGTCTTGGAGTTTATAAATTCATTAAAGAAGTGATTGATATTCTCACTCATTTATGAAGTTGACATCTTTGTTCATAAATATTCAAAAAATATAAGTATTAAAGATAAAATATTTGTTGGAAATTTTAAAAAAATGAATATTAATCAATCATAATGACTAACAAACTAGTGAAGAATGTATCTTTAAGATAAATTGGAACCCATTTATCTCGATATTTATATATATCATTTAACTAATATACAGCCTTGCATTCTACATATTTTTTATTAAATGTATCCACCTTTCCTCGAAAGACACTATGGTAACTGAATCATATATCGTCTCTTCAAACTCTATCATAAATTTAGGTTTTGCAGTGCAAATATGGCATATTTTTTCAGGAATCTTCTTCAATATATATCAAAAATAAAATCTATGTCATGCATTAGGACAAACATCCCTAACAACAGTCTCGATTACCTTATATTGGTCAGTTATGATGGCATTAGGTCCTGAGCTGTCCATTATCATTCAAGTCCAAAGTATAAAAGAAATTTGAATTTTTTACTTGCAATTGTATGAAATGGATTACCATTGACTGTGCATCTCCTTCTTTCAACTGACTCTGACGTTCTCAATAGATAAAATTACGAACATCCTTCTCTATGAAATCTAATTATCTTTTACCCCCTTTCTTTCTAGCCATGGCAGAGTATATTTGACTTGTGAAAATATTCATGGCATGTAAATTACTGATCTTTGCTTTTCTGGTGTGCTGATCCTCCTATGAGACCGTAGATAACCAGCTGATGATATGGACAGCTCATGGTTATGTTTTAAAAAATATCAACAATATCCACTTATCATTTTTAAAATTTAGTCTTGCTTTTATCGAAGTCTTACAATCAATTTTGCTAGTATCCCTAGAATTCCTGAAGTTATTGATTTTTCTTGATTTTCCCTGCCTCTAATATGCCAGATGCTTGAAGCATATTTCTTCTGTTGTTGTTGAACCTACTACATACTGTTGTGATTCCAAAACCTACTCTCCTTGCATATTCATTGTAGAAATTGTATACATCATTTGTATAATTAAACTCCATTCCAATTTTAGGATCAATAGACTTGTTCTCTGTAATCGAGATAATAGGAAAAGGTGCATTCTTCTAAATAACACCAGCAACCTTATCTAGATTTCTAATTTCAATGCCATATGTAAAAATATCTACATAAAAAATTATAAACATTTATATATATTATTTTAGATGATAATTTATCTATAGCATAATAAATAATGATTTATGCATTTGATATAATATGACATGATAGTGTGATAATATGAGTATAGAACCAAATATTTTTAAAAATAGATATTTAAACTTATGACACCCAAATTAAAAGATTACGGCACCCAATTATAAAATATGAAAATAAAAATAGAAACCCCTACTATCGGGAGAAACTATTTCTTATGGATTGAGATATGACTCCTAGGATGTCATAACAAGCTACGGATACTAAAGGATATCAATAATATGCTGAAACAGTATTACGACATCCCAGTTCAAAAACCATAACATCCTATTTATAAACCTACGACACCCCTACATAAAAACTTAAACCGGATGTTTTGATCCTTCGTAATAGAAATGTTTTAGTATGCATTGCTGATATATGATACCACAATGTAATAAAATATTTTTGAGAAAACTTCAATATCAAAAACTTCGAAACATAAACAACTCAATACAATATAGAAAATGAAAGCTGTTATCCTTCGTCATGAGATATTTCAACCGTGCATTGGCTTGAATAAGATTGTTAGATTGTGATAAAAAGATCAGGAAGAAAAAAGACTTCAAAAAAAAGAATTTTTATTAAACGACATCCTAGTTAAGAAGTTATGACAACCTAGTTAAAAGATTACAACACCCGATCATAAAACATGAAACTAAAAATAAAAATCCTTACTATCTGGAGAAACTTTTTCTTATGGACTGAGGTATGACTCCTAGGATGTCATAACATGCTATGGATGCTAAAGGATGTCAATAATATGCTGAAACAATATTATGACACCCTAGTTTAAAAATCATGATATCCTAGTTATAAACCTACGACACCCTTGAACAAAAATTTAAACCAAATGTTTTGATCCTCCATAATAAAAGTATTTCAGTATGTATTACTGATATATGATACCCACAATGTAATAAAATATTTCTAAGAAAACTTCAGTATCAAAAACTTCGAAACATGAACAACTCGGTGCAAAATAGAAAATGAAAGCTTTTATCCTCTATCATGGAACATTTCAACCGTGCATTGGCTTGAATAAGATTGTTAGAGTATGATAAAAAGACTAGGAAAAAAAAGATTTCAAACAAAAAGTTTTTATTAAACGATATCCTAGTTCAGAAGTTACGACATCCTAGTTAAAAGATTACGACACCCGATCATAAAATTTGAAACTATAAATAGAAACCCCTACTATCTAGAGAAACTATTTCTTATGGATTGAGGTATGACTCCTAGGATGTCATAACATGCTACGGATGCTAAAAGATGTCAATAATATATTGAAACAGTATTACAATATCCCAGTTCAAAAACCACGACACTCTAGTTATAAATGTACGACACCCCTGCATAAAAAATTAAACCAAAAATTTTGATCCTCCGTAATAAAAGTGTTTTAGTATGTATTGCTGATATATGATACCCATAATATAATAAAATGCTTCTGAAAAAATTCAGTATCAAAAACTTTGAAACATGAATAACTCGGTATAAAATAGAAAATGAAAGCTTTTATCCTCTGTCATGGGACATTTTAACCATGTATTGGCTTGAATAAGATTATTAGATTGTGATCAAAAGATCAGAAAGAAAAAAGATTTAAAAAAAGGAGTTTTCATTAAATGATATCCTAGTTTAGAAGTTACGATATCCTAATTAAATGATTATGATACTTGATCATAAAACATGAAACTAAAAACAGAAACCCCTACTATCTGGAGAAACTATTTCTTATGGATTGAGGTATGGGTCCTACGATATCATAACATCTACGAATGCTAGAAGATGTCAATAATATGCTGAAACACTATTACAACATCCCAGTTCAAAAACTACGATATCCTAGTTATAAACTTACGACATTTCTGCACGAAAACTTATACTATATTTATTATCCCCTCCTACCATGAATACCTATCACCTGTAAATTGAGTTATGACTTCCAGAGTGTCATTAACTTTCTCTAACTACCAAAACAGTTAGTGTAATAGAGAAACTATGAAAATAAAACTAAATAAGATTCTATGAAGCTTGGTTTACTTCCTGTTAGAGATGGCATTTTGTCTTGAACTTAGAGAAGAAGTCTTTGATGACTTATTCCAACCTCGAACCAAAACAAAGAAAGTTTCGATAGCTTATTCCAACCTCGGACCAAAATAGAGTACTTTTTCAGAGAGAGGATGAAGCTTATATTAACATTCGAAAGTTGATTCCTATGACAGGACTCTCAGAGCACATTTCAGAGTGATGAAGATTCTTCCTTCAACCTATACTGCTTCCTTGGACAAAAATTAGAGCATGTTTCAAACTGAATTATTTACCAAAACTTAAGCAAGATGGTGGGAAAAAACTAGGTTGGAGGGAAAGGGTATTTCGGTTTGCATAAAAATTTTAAATAAAAGTTGAACGGTAATTAATGCTAGTCATGCTCAACTTATAACCTGTTATACGCCCCATCCTATCATGCCATTTCGGATACAGGTGGACCAATAAGAAAAGGCTGTGCGGGCCATGTTGGATTTGCTGCATCGTACGCGGTGCACAAAGACTTACTCTTGCTTGGCCACCACAGGTTGAAGTGGACAAGGGACAATCCAAAAACTGTATTAGGGATCCCATCCAAGGATCCAAGGAAGCAGAGGGGTATTAAAAAAAACCAATAGAGCTATATATATATGGTTATATTCAAATAAATTTAGAATTAAATATGGTCATGTCTCCAACATCTGATTTGCATAGATCCCTATACAGAAAAAAATAAAATGTTAATGATGTACCAATGGTATAGAATAAATATAAATAAAAAAAACACTTTAAAATAAATGAAATGCTTAGAATAAATATAAATATTTTAAAAATAAATTCAAATACTTCAAAATAAATAGGAACATTTTTATCTTTTTGGATTTGTATTTATTTTAAAATATTTCTATTTATTATGAAAATATTTGCATTTATTTCGCGGGGCCAAGTCCCTTCTTTCAGCAATGCCTAAGCTGACTACCTACTTAGGATCTAGATGCCCAATTAGGTGATGACCCATTCGATCACACCTGCTCCAGCATAGACATCATGGACAAGATCCAAATAGATCCTACCATCCTAACAAAAAGATGCTAGCAGAAAAGATTCCAATGGATAAGATCATGCCACCTCAATAAAATCTTTTATACATATCTTTTATACATGTCAGAGATGGCTACCTCCCAAATGATATTCAGTTATCCCGGGAAACTCTATAAATTAGTAAGAGGGGATCTTCGGCCAGGTATGTTATTTCTATCACTTTCACATTCTCGTTCAGTCACCACCATAGCTCTCAACTTTAGCTGTTATATCTATTTCATCCTCTTATTGACTTGAGTTTCGGAGGGTCTGTTGTTGGTAACCACAAGTTAACGAGTCTATTCTTACAGGTCTCCATCCGAGAGGTGCCCAAGAGCAAGACCTCATTCCACTAGAGAAGCCAGCGAGACCACCCAGCACCATCATGACTTCGAAGGATGGTGATTTAGCGGTAACAGATTGGTATGTCAGGAAAGGGGGCAAGCATTATCTTGAAGAAATTCTCAAAGTTTGGAGATCAATGGTGATCATTTGAGTGCAAGATGACTTTTACAGCCACACCGGATGCTCTCCATGTTGCAAAGAGCATCCTAACCATGCACTGGAACCTATCTCTCCTTTGCCCCCACCACCAGCGATATAGTTGAACCTACTCAACACCTTGGTATAGCAGGTCCAAATGCTAGTCACGATGATGCCAAAGTTGTAGTACCTGTTAGATGTATGCCCTGGAAGCCAAGTTGGTTTGACATATTATAATTCTAGGGCATGAATTTTATACTTAATTTTTCTTATTAATAAAAAGGGCATTTATTTCATTCATATTGGTGTGTCTATGAATCATCCATGGAGTTAATGGGCAATGACATATATTCTCAAGAGTTGAGAATCCGAGGCATGCATCTTTATAGGTTAACTCCGAAAAGCTCCTGATCATTGGAACATCACGAGGACGGTGATTGATCCATTAAGATCGGTGCACAAATCACTTTCCTTTATTGGTAGATGAGTCTCTGATCTATAATATGATGATACTGGAGTGAGAGTACAGGTAGTTGATAGAGATCAACGGTACTGAACGTGACCACGTGGTGTGGGCACCGAGATTAGACAGAGGCTCCTCAACCCTCTGTGGATCTCTGATTAGGATTTCTAAGTCTTTTGGATCCTGTAATAAGGCTTAAAGCCTGAGTAATTTATTTTCGAGTCATGTAATTGTTTCTAGTTGGTTTCAATTTTTGGTTTAGTCTTGTAATTTGGCCAATTTGGTCAAGTTAGGGTCAATTGGTCCTATAATTAGCCAAATCGGTTCATAAGCTCAAGTTAATTTGAAGATGGGCTCAAGCTAGTTTGAAGATGGGCTCAAGCTAGTTTGAAGATGGGTTAACAAGTGGGCAATCAAGTCAAGTCCAATTGAAGATGAGTCAAGCCACCTCTCCACACCAGGTTAGGAGTGCCAACTCATGAGGAGTGCCACATCATTAGTGCCACGTGGCATGGGAGGCGCCACTTCAGCTCATGGAGTGCCACATCATCAATGCCATATGGCATGGGAGGTGCCACTTCATCAAGCACCTTGGACGGCCAAGACAAGCTGAAAACTCAAATTTAAATGACATGTGGACATCCATTAAACCTCTCCTTGATCCAAGCCAACAATATCCCCACCTCACTCCGCATATCAAGCCTCTCCAAAGATCATGATCGGCCAAAGAGGAGTTCAAAATTCAAATGGAGACAACATTCCTCTCTTCCCTCCCCAAATCAAGCATTTCTACCAAGGCCAAGGTGTCATGAAGAAAGGATTCAAATTTCAAATGGGTGCCCCCTTGATTCTTGAAGACAACATCCTCTCTTCACTCCCCCAAATCAAGCCATTCCACCTAGGAGCAAACCAAGTCAAAGTCGGCCAAGGCTTCATGAAGGAGAATTTTCAAATTTCATATGGGAGCCCCTTGACTCATGAAGACAACCCACCTTTGTCTCCTCCCCAAATCAAGTCTTGTAACCTTTCTTTCAAATTTGAATGAGAACTTGGGTGCATATAAAAAGGACCCTAGCACTCTTGTAAAGATAGTTTTTGATGAAATGAAAATTTGAGAAGTTTCTTCTTCCTTTAGCCCTTGTCTTCTTAGATTAGGAACTCTGTGAGAGAGTGCCTTTGTCCTTCGGGACATCAAGGGGTGGGAGGCTCTGAGTTACCTTCTTCCTTCGCAAGCCACCAATCCATCTTCAAGCTTGGACACCCCCTGGAAGATCCACCTGGACGCCCAACGAGAAGAGCCCTTCTCGACCTCCATCCTCAACTCTTTTTTCCCATCACCTTTTACTTTCTTATACCCTCTTCTTGCTATTTTCTAATCCCTTTACTTGGTTGCTCACAGGTCCTCCAGGTGAAATGGACAAGGAGTCGTCTTCCTTGTCTTCGGGACCATCGGACGAAAAGCCGGTGAATTCGCAGGATCGAAGGCTTGATCTTCTAGGCCGCATCCGCGAGAAGAGCGAACTCAGCATCGGGCACATCAGAGTCTTAATAGTTTGCACTCCCTAGTCTCCTAAGTAGGTATTGATCTAGATCTAAGTCCTATCGGGGTTTCTCAATCCCGTGGTCCTCTTTTTATCTTTGTTTAGAAGCTATATTTGCATGCTAGAAATTTCTTGTTCTTACAGATTCACTAGTTATATTCTCCACTTGACTTTCGAGAATTAGTAAACCTATTAAAAACTTAAAACAATAGAAAGAAAAATCACTTGTATGCATCTCATCCATCTTAGCATAGTAGTCCTGTATCATTTCTGGTATCAGAGCTTCTTTCATCCCGCATCACCAAGTACAGGAAGTTATACGGATGATTACTCACTCGTTAGTAACTTCTTCATGCTGTAGTTGTATGAATAGTTCTTTGACCTAGGGTGTCTCAGCTACTCACAGTAAGATTGCTATAGTTTGACAGCACATAAACATGGTTTCTATCTATTCGGGACCTTGCAGTGTTTGTTGACTGTAGTAAGTTTATTGTCAGGAGTAGGGTGCACAATTGTAGGGATCTATCAGCCTTAGTAGTAGGAATAATCCTATGCAACTTAGTGAGACTGAGTCCAAAATCTATGGCCATAGCAGAGTGATAATAAAATTGTGTTTTCACTAGTATCACATTCGAACTCGAGTCGATTAAGTTAAGCATCTGACTGATGGGTTTGATGAGTTTCCGTCACCTGCATCATATCGGGATTTTTGATAGAGAAATCGAATCACATGGTAACTATACCTAGGGGTTGCAATCTTATCCTGTTGGGTTGCCACTACATACTGCTAGGTATCAGTGGTGGATTATGAGAGCCCATTAGGATCGTTTACGGATCGACGATCCTAATTAGGGTTGAGCTGAAATTATTTTAGCCAATCAAAAAGAGTTTTAATGATATATAATAGAGATTATAGCATATCTCATTATCAGACAGGGTAGGACCTGAGGGGTCACACACATTAGGAGCTCAACTAACCAATCAGCAAATCAATATGTCGCTAAATTTGGCATTTTCCAATTTTAGTACATTTGGACCTAATTGGAAGTGTTATAATTTATATTTAACCTAATTAAATTAAGGATCAGTCATTAATTGAATTAAATCAGATTTAAATTAATTAATTTGATTCTAATTGGGTTAGTTATTTGAATTTGACTCAGTTAACTAATCCTAATCGAATTAGGTCAACTGCCTTTTCGAAATAGGTTCGATCGGGCTTGAAATTGGCTTCGATTTGATTGTCAAATAACTTTAATTGGACCTATAACTCAGAGTCCCATTTGACTGGGACTCTCTCTCCTCTCCACATGCTAAAATGTGAATGGCGCAATTTTTTGTGCAGCAAGGAATAAGTTGGCGCAAGAAGAGAATAGTCCTTCTGTTTTGGGACTCTTAATTCATCCCAAACTCTATCCCATAGAATATGAATTAATTTAGGACTTTTATCTAATGTTAATTTAGATGGGACCCATCTTAATCCAGCAAATGTAGCGCAAAACACTTGAGGCGTGGAGGATTTTTTTTGCAAGAAAACTTTGTGGCGCAAATATGAAGGAAGAGTCCTTCTGCTTTAAGTAACATTCTCCACCAAAATTCTATCTAATTAATTATGGATTTAATTAGGACTCTCTCTTATCCTAATCCTGATTAAGATCCATAATAATCTCAGAATAATAAGTGGCTGGACTCTATTATTTGGCATGGATTATTTAAGGAGCGTATAGGTGAGGAGAAAATCATCGTAACATATAGTATTATTATTCCTCTTCTTCTTTACCTTTCTTTTCACCCAAAAAACTTAGAGAAGGTATTCAAAATCTTTATAAAAAAAAGGAAAAGAAAAGAGAGATTAAAAGAGAAAATCAAAAGAGAGAGTTCCAAGTTCTTGTGAATCTGATTTATAAGATAGAAGTCGTTCAAGAAGAAGAAAGGTCCTGATTTGTTGAAAGAGGAGAGGGCTGCAAGGATCTAGCAATCCGATGCTCTCTATGATTTGGTTACACAAGTTCGTGTGGATACCAGCAAAGGTCGGGCGATTGCGTGGCTTGAGCAAAACCTTGAGAATCCGGTATTCGGTTCATATTTGGATCGGCATGATTTTTAAAGCTAGCCAGGATAGCAATCCAGGTAAGTATTTCTCGTTCAAAATAATTTTATATTAATATCTAAATTATATTCGATTAATTTCAGCATGTTTAAGAATTTATTATAAATAAACTAGATTTATTTATAAACTGCATGCTTAGATATGAAAATTATTTTATAGGTTATCTTCCATTACATCAGGCTTTGAACCGTGACTTGCTTGTAGCGATCTTGTTCGAAAAACCAATAGTACCAACCTGTGGCAAAATAGGAGCACCCGGAAGCCTTTGCCGATCCTACTACTACTCGACGACCTAATTGCTGATTTTCCTAGGGAAAATCTTCTTGCCAATGGAATCCTGATCAGTCGCAATCTTCCTCACCCTGCCAAGCAAGTTATCTATTCCTCGATGAAAGTCTTCTTACCAATAAACTTTCCATCGGTTATAGTTCTCATTTTCACAATGAGCGAGCCTCGAGTGTGAAGAGCATTAACAAGAAATAAAGCGAAGGCCCAACAAAAATCTCCAACCAGCATTGTATGATTACAATCTAAGGGACAAACCGGGAAGCTCATCATGTTCGTCTTCTTTTCTCCTAAAAAATCATGGAGAAATTGATCTCTTGTCGGTTCAAGATACTATAATTGGAACTCCACCCTAATTGATCAAATAATACTTCATGGATGCTTACTCGAGCTACGACTAGATTAGGATGATTCCCGAAAATGAGAAAGAACTACCAAACCAAAAAAATATACTCTATCATTATAAAGTAATGCTTTTTTGGCTTGAAAAATATAGAAACTACCTATGAGTAGATAGACAAAAGCCGACAAGCTTCTAAGGATTTGAAATTCTTTGGGCCTCCACTCTTCAAGCCAAAAGTCAGAGATGAACTTTATTCATGCCTAGAGGTAGCCTCGAAAGCTACAAATGGGGTACTTATTCGGGTGGACAATAAAGGAGTCCAAAAAATCATCCATGACTCCAACCGAATACTTCATGACACTAAGACTAGGTACTCCAAACTTGAACAAATTATTTATATACTAATCATTTTAATCCAAGCTATATTTCCAAGCTTATTCAATCATCATCACAACTGATCGTCAACTCAAAGTCATCCTTAAATAGTTGAATACCTTTGAAAGAACTGTTTGGTCGGATGACGAGCTTGAGGAGGCCTCATTCGGTCGACTAACTCTTAACCGATGAAGAAGATTGTTTGAGCCGATATCTTCTTCCTCTAGCAGTCCCTCCTCCGAGAATCATTTTGGTCAACTAACTCTCGATCGACAAAAAGATCACAATAGCTGGCATCTTCTTTTTCATGTAGTCTCTTCTTCGAGGACTACCTTGACCAACTAACTTTCGGCCAATGAAGAAGATCGTGTGAGTCCACATCTTTTGTCTCCAACAATCCCTCCTCTGAGGACCATCTCGGCCAACTAACTCTTAGTCGATGAAGAAGAACACGTGAGTCGACGTCTTCTCCCTCCAGCAATACTTTCTCCGAGCACCATCTTGGTTGACTAACTCTCTTCTGATGAAGAAGATCGTGCGAGCCAACGTCTTCTCCCTCTAGCAGTCCCTTCTTTGAGAACCATCTCGACCAACTAACTCTCGATCGATGAAGAAGATTGTATGAGCCAATGTTTTCTCCCTCCAGCGGTCCCTCCTTTAAGGACCATGTCGGCACACAAAGAAGATCGCATGAGCTAACATCTTCTCCCTCCAGTGGTCCCTCCTCCGAGGACCATCTCCTATTCGACCGACTAACAACCGGTCACAGTAAAGATGAGTATGTTTTTATATCACTATCTCCTATCCAGTAGAATAATAATCAGTCATAGTAAAGATGTGTACATTTCTATACCATCATCTCCTATCTAGCCGACTAACACCTGATTCTAATAAAAATGGATATATTTCTGCCCCCCCATCTCCTATTCATTGACTAACAACTGATCGTAGTAAAAATGGATGTATTTCTATACCATCATCTTCTATCCGGCCAACTAACACCTGATCATAATAAAGATGGATGTGTTTTTACACCACTATTCTTTATTCAGCCGATTAACATCCGGTCACAGTAAAGATGAATGTGTTTCTATACCATTATCTCCTATTCAGCCAACTAATATCCGATTGCAATAAAAATGGATGTGTTTCTACACCACCATATCTTATCCATTTGACTAATATCCAATCACAGTAAAGATGGACACGTTTCTATACCATAATCTCTTATCTGACCGACTAACAACTGGTTGCAGTAAGATGGGCATATTTTTACACCACCTCTCCTATTCGGTCAACTAATATCCAGTTGCAGTAAAGATCAAGTATGTTTCTACACCACCATCACCAGGGCCCAAAAGAAATGACAGGTCAATCCCATGTCCTTGTGGATCACCTGTGACTAAGCCCTAAACCCCAAATTCAGTTGAATCCTATACAAGTCTAAGCCTGTGAATAAATCCCTGAACCCAATTGAAACATGTATATATATAAACTTAGTCAATTTTTTATTTTGAGTTGTTTTGCTTTGTGATTGGGGGTTAGTTATGTCTTTGATCAAAATTGGTCCAATTTGATCAAGTGGATTTGAAATTTGTTCAATTAAGTCCCTTAATTAGTTAGTTAGTTTCAATTGAGTCCTGTAATTAGTTGGGGGATCAAGTCCAATTCAAGATTGCAAGCCAAGAGGAGATCCAATTCATGGCGCCACATCAATTTGGTCAGCATCACATGCCACATCATCTTCTTGGATGCCCATGCCATGTCATCCACTAAGTCACCATGACTTGTCACCTGCCACATCATCATGCTATGCCACCTCACCATTCCATATGGCATCATCTTGGTCGGCCACAAGAAGATTTAATTCTGTCACCCATCCAAGAGAAGTCATCCAAGGAGGGAGGGCACCACATCTCTTCTCATCGCCCATCATAAAGGAAATCCATTTCAAGGGCACGCCTATTAAGAAGAGTTTAAAATTCACAAAGAGATGGGAGTCACCTCTATCCTCTCTCTTATCTACCTTTTAAATTTGAAAAGCAAGAAAGAGTCTAAAGGAACTAACACCAAGAAAGGAGAAGATTTACCGCCCCACTTCTTATTTGAGATTTATTTTGTCATACACTTCAAATCCAAGAGAAGCGCCCCATTTTATTTCTTGTCGCCTAAAGGAATGGAGCCAATCCAATGTTATCACCCAACTTGAAAGAAGTCCAAGAAAAGTTTAAGATCAAAAGTCCATGATGCCAAGAGAGGATCAAGAAGTCTTTGATGCCCAAGAGAAGCCAATTTTAAGGAGTTTCTTGTTCTTCCAATAAGAACTCAAGAGGATGAAGCCCTTACTCTTCTAGCTTGTAATTCATGAGGGTCTATAAATACCCCTCAACACCTCCCTTTGTAATCAAGTTTTTTTTATGAAATAAAGTGAGAATCTTCTCTTCAATTCTTTTTCCATGAGGGTATCGAACTCTGTGAGGGAGGGAGCATGAGGTCTCAGGGTGCGAGGCCTATCTATCCAACTTCCAGCCATCAAAGAAACCCTAATCCGCCTCCTTCCTTCTCTTACTTTCTTTCTTTCCATCTTTTCCTTCCTTCGCTGCCTTCTAACTTATTTTCTTGTGAGTGATTTCAGGTGATCAAGATCTGAAGTAAAGGTATTCTTGCCTTGGAACC
This sequence comes from Areca catechu, assembly GCA_021397845.1. NCBI lineage: Eukaryota > Viridiplantae > Streptophyta > Magnoliopsida > Arecales > Arecaceae > Areca > Areca catechu. The sequence goes on along the minus strand of CM038049.1, from coordinate 27,304,803 downwards.
AATCGAGTTGAAGATCGAAGCCCGAAGATTGATAATCCTAAAGTTCTGCCATGAATCCTAGAGTGCTGAATCTGATCCACATCAAGAGCGTTGCAAATCTTCGTTGGTAAATAAACCCCCTCCTCAACTCTTTAGCTCTGATTCATTGAAAGTAAGAACCCTAGTTTAGATGATTTCTTAATCACCAAGTCTTGATTCTTAGTTAGTTTTGTTGATTTGCTTTACGAGTAGCATAACTAGTTGACTACCTAAATTCATCTAAATACTTTGAGTCTTATTTCTGAAAATTATAAAAAATTAATCTCTGCTTAATTACTGATAATCAATCTTAGAATTATTAGTTTTATTTTTCCATCTTTGGTCCCGCATTATCTTTGGTATCAGAGCAGGTTAAACTAGGGTTTAATTACTAGTTGCTGAAATTTCTGCATACCTAGTTTTAGGCTAAAATTAAATTATATAAAGACCATAAAAAAAATAAAGAAATTATTAATTAATTTTCTATTAATCCTTTTCTAATCTGCCATCTAATTACAGAAAAAATTAGAAAAAAATTTTTTTTTGTTAATTTTTGTTTAGTTTTATTGTGCATTAGGGTTTCATGTGCATGCATCATAACTGAAATCAACTTAAGGGCATTCTTACTCTGTCAGATCAGAAAAGGATTTCATCACCTTTTCTGGGCCCAAAATAACCACCTATGCATCTAACCTAAGCCTAATTAAAATCAATTAGAAACCTAAAGCAGTTTAGGGATACCTACAAGGTCGGGTTCCAAGTATTGTGTGAAAGCTAGTGCACCCAATCCTTCGATTATTTCTTGAATCTAATGTCTAAGGCTAGTGATCTAGAGGCAAATGCCCTAAGTGGACTCATGATTTTTAATTAGGACCTTTGAAAGCAGGGGGAGCCTCCCATGACCCCATCTCTTACCTGGCCAGTGGACAGGATAATTACTGAATTGGTTATAAATTGAGTTGACCCATTCTACTTGAGTTCTAGGTCTAGGAGCCCTAGAAGCTAGGCATGATTTCATAACCATTAGATTAGGTCTCTAACCCCATCAGTCTCAGCCCAACCCAGTCTGACCATAGAACCTAACTATGAAACCTTTTATAGGACCATGACCGAATAGTTTGTCCTAATGAACAATAGGTTTGACCGATTGGATAAGTGATTCGAAAACCTAGAGAGAATCCATAGGACTCGTACAAGCCTTGGTTCACTTAAACCAACTTCTCTTGGCCCCATAATCCATCGACCCGAACCCACTAGGATTAGTGCACCTAGTTAGAACTCCGGAATTAGTCAATTTCTCCTTAGCCGACTCACCCCCGCTACCCCAAATACTAGTCAGTTTTTCCTTAGTCGACTCATCCCTACTACCCTAGTTGTTTCCAAGGCTAACATTGAAGAGGAAATACATAGGGCAGACTCAAATTAGTTGACCACAAAAATATCCAGATTGAAACTGTATTGGAAGGATAATTAGAGAAAGATCCTGAATCCACTAATGAGTATAAGGAAGAAGTGTATGAAACTGGAATGGATTTAGTGGATGAATAGGAAGAGCAGTTAGAGGAAGAGAACTATGATCCTGCTACTACAACTTTACCTGAGAAAATCCTAGAAGAGAACTCACTGATAGAGCCTAGTCCTGAAATTCAAGAGCCAGAAGAAATTAATGAGGACTTGGCTTATTTAGTCCAGTACCCTCAAGAGGACTTGGCTTATTTAGTCCAGTACCCTTAGGAGGACTTCACCCCTTTGGTCCCAATTGAAGACCTCTTTCTTGAAATTGCTGACCCACCCTTCCACCAAGTGGACCATTTACCGTCTATAGATGTGAATCAATGTCCAACCTTTAAGATCAACCCATTAGCCTAGGACTATTCCCTGAAACCTCTTCTTATTTCCTATCCTACCAGGCTAACCCCGAATCCACTTCTTATTTCCTACCCTTCCTTGAAGCTTCCGATATTTCTAGAACCATTAGGTTACACTTTGTTGAGGTTACTAGGTTGCATCAATCCTTTGAGCCCATTCAATTTGTTCCCTATTTCTGGAAGACATTGTGGCATCTATTAGGGGTTCCTGTTAAGTTTTCATCTGTATGTCACCCATCGACCAAGGGTCAAGCACATAATTGAAATTAAGGACTTAATAAATTTCCTTCATTAGAAATGCATAGTTGAGTCTATTAGGCATCTGATAAGAGTCATATACACAACATATTAGAGAATTGCATAAGAAAATAGGTGAAAAAATCAAAGAAAACAATGAATCATATAAACATATAGCTGATTCAAGAAAAAGACTCAAAGAATTTGATGAAGAAGATTTTGTTATGATCAGACTTCGACCTGAACGGTTCCTACCTGGAACCATGAAGAAATTACATGCCCGTAGTGCAGGGCCATACAAAATAATTAAAAAAATTGGACCTAATGCCTATGTGCTTGAGTTACCACTTGAGCTAGGTATTAGTTTAACTTTCAATGTTTCAGACCTTGTAGAGTATAAGGAACCAACGCTGATACCTAGTGAGCCTTTTGGGCCTGATCCCATCCTTGAGAATGAGCCAACCCATGAGTGTCCACCAACTAAAATACTAGAACAGAGAGATAGGATTGAGCGGATGTTGGACGACGAGATTATTGCTACTCGGAGCAAAGATTATCAACGATATCTGATTTGTTGGCAAGGACGACCTGAGACTGAAGATTCTTGGATCACTAGAGAGAATTTGCAAAGGATTAATCCCAACTTGCTAGAACACTATCAAAGTAAAGTTGATCCATACTCGACAGGGTCGAGTTCCTCCCACTCGGGGAGAATTGGTATGGACACCAGGGACAGAAAGGATGACAGGTCAATCCCATATCCCTGTGGATCACCTGTGACTAAGCCCTAAATCCCAAATTCAGTTGAGTCCTGTACAAGTCTAAGCCTATGAATAAATGCCAGAATCCAATTGAAACCTGTATATATATATAAACCTAGTCAATTTTTTGTTTTGAGTTGTTTTGCTTTGTGATTAGGGGTTAGTTATGTCTTTGATCAAAATTGGTCCAATTTGATCAAGTGGATTTGAAATTAGCTTAATTGAGTCCTTTAATTAGTTAGTTAGTTTCAATTGAGTCTTGTAATTAGTTAGGGGATCAAGTCCAATTCAAGATTGCAAGCCAAGAGGAGACCCAATTCATGGCGCCACATCAATTTGGTTAGCATCACATGCCACATCATCTTCTTGGATACCCATGCCATGTCATCCACCAAGTCACCATGACATGTCACTTGCCACATCATCATGCTATGCCACCTCACCATTCCACATGGCATCATCTTGGTCGACCACAAGAAGATTTAATTTTCTCACCCATCCAAGAGAAGTTGGCCAAGGAGGGAGGGCGCCACATCTCTTCTCATCGCCTATCATAAAGGAATTTCATTTCAAGGGGATGCCTATTATTGCCACCCAATCGCCATGGCCTGTAGCTGGAGATAACCTCGGACTCTATCCTCGTCGCTTGGAAACCCACTCGCATGCCCGAACCTGCAAAAAGAGGAGACCCAAGTTGGAAATCCCAGCGGGGGCACTCCGACGCTCAAGTCAATGGCGATCCAGGGAAACAAATCCTCCTGGTAGAGCCCCGTAGATGGACTCCACTATAGGAGGAGAAGATTATGTGCTTAAAGAGTGTGAATGGGTTGAGGGTAGAGCGGGGGTAGTGGCAGTGGATGAGTGTTTGAGTTGGATGGCTGTGTCCGTCGAGACCCTTCCAGTGAGTCTTCGATAGCCTAGAGCACTTGGCCTCTCATTCGCTCTCCTGTATACCGCCCGCTTCACCCGTTTGTTTGTTACTTACCTCTTTATAGGAACCTAGGAGAACTCTTTCAAGCCAGGATGGCTGCACACTACCTACCTCGGGATCCTCCCCTCCTTTGCAGGAACTGGAAGGTCAACGTACGACAGCGCTCCGTGCCATGCACGAGGTGCCTTTCTCCATTCGTGATAGGGAACTATACCATACGCTCTGGCCCTCCCTCTGATCACTCCACTTCGGGAAACCTAGCAAAGCCTCGATCGGGGGGCAGTTGTCCCCTGGATTTGAATCTTCCAGGATGATTTTCTCTTTTAGATGGTACAAACGGTCGGTCGGGAGCGCGGTGCCTCGATCGGGGGACCCCTTCCTTTTTAGTGTAAGTGGTAGCAGGGATAATTATTGCGGCCTGGCGGGCACCCCTCCATAGTCCTTGGGTGGCTCACCACCGCTCAAGGAAGGCAGCGACGTCTTCCAGTTGCTGGTCCCCTCATCCGAAGTCTGGTCAAGGAGGAGGAGCTCGACTTCAGCCAGGGTGGACTCGACCTCGAGGGAGCCACCTGGCGAAGGAGTATGAAGAGGGCAGGAGCCCGACTTTGGCTAGGGCATTTTGATCTCGAGAGAGCCACCTGGCGAAGGAGTCCGAAGAGGGTAGGAACTCGATCTCGACCATAGCATCTCGACCTCGAGGGGCCACCTGGCAAAGGAGTCCAAAGAGGGTAGGAACTCGACTTCGGCCAGGGCATCTCGACCTCGAGGGAGTCGCCTGGCGAAGGAGTCCGAAAAGGGCAAGAATTTAACTTCGACCAGGGCATCTTGACCTCGAGGGAGCCGCCTGGCAAAGGAGTCCGAAGAGGACAGGAGCTTGACTTCGGCCAGGGTGTCTCGACCTCGAGGGAGCCGCCTGGCGAAGGAGTCCGAAGAGGGCAGGAGCTCGACTTCGGCCAGGGTGTCTCGACCTCGAGGGAGCCACCTGGCGAATGAATCCAAAGAAAGCAGGAGCTCGACTTCGGCCAGGGCATCTCGACCTCGATGGAGCCACCTAGCGAAAGAGCCCGAAGGACATCCGACATGGCAGATTCTTCCGACGTGGCATCTGACTGGGTCTAACATGGGCTCCACATTAACGATCCCGCCACATCACTTATCAAGAAGAGTTTAAAATTCACAAAGAGATGGGAGTCCACCTCAATCCTCTCTCTTATCTACCTTTTAAATTTGAAAAGCAAGAAAGAGTCCAAAGGAACTAATGCCAAGAAAGAAGAAGATATACCACCCCACTTCTTATTTGAGATTTATTTTGTCGTACACTTCAAATCCAAGAGGAGCGCCCCATTTTATTTCTTGTTTCCCAAAGGAATGGAGCCAATCAAATGTTGTCGCCCAACCTGAAAGAAGTCCAAGAAAAGTTCAAGATCAAGAGTCCATGACGCCAAGAGAGGATCAAGAAGTGTTTGATGCCCAAGGGAAGCCAATTCCAAAGAGTTTCTTGCTCTTCCAACAAGAACTCAAGAGGATGAAGCCTATGGATGGCAATTTTTCCCGATCCAATGGGTATCCGACCCGACCCGACCCTAATGGGACGGGTAAAACCCGACCCGTCTAATTTATAAATGGATATGGATTATATAAAAAAAAACCCGACTCGGGTTCGGGTCGGGTACGGGTAGTAGTACATCCCGACCCGAACCCGACCCGTTTATATATAAAAAAATATGTTTATAAAATATTTAAGTTAATAGGATATGGGACGGATATACTCGACCCGACCCGACTCAACCCGACCTATTTAACTTTTAAATAAACTAAGTTTTATGAGACCGGGTATACCCGACCAGACCCGACTCGACCCGTGATTTTTTTATACCCGACCCGACCCGAGACGGGTATGGGGCGGATAATTTTTTAGCAGGGCGGGTATGAATTTTGGATGAGTCGACCCAAACCCGACCCGTTGCCATCCCTAATGAAGCCCTTACTCTTCTAGCTTGTAATTCATGAGGGTCTATAAATACCCCTCAACGCCTCCCTTTGTAATCAAGTTTTTTTAAAGTGAGAATTTTCTCTTCAGTTCCTTTTCCACGAGGGCATCGAACTCCGTGAGGGAGGGGGCATGAGGTCCCAGGGCACGAGGCCCATCTATCGAACTATCCAACTTCCAGCCATCCAAGAAAACTTAATCCGCCTCCTTCCTTCTCTTACTTTCTTTCTTCCCATCTTTCCTTCCTTCACTGCCTTCTAACTTGTTTTCTTGTGAGTGATTTCAGGTGATCAAGATCTGAGCAAAGGTGTTCTTGCCTTGGAACCAATCGAGTTAAAGATCGGAGCCTGAAGATCAATAATCCTGAAGTTCTGTCGCAAATCCTAGAGTGCTAAATCTGATCCACATCAAGAGCGCTGCAAATCATTGTTGGTAAATAAACCCCTCTCCTCAACTTTTTAGCTCTGATTCATTGAAAGTAAGAACCCTAGTTTAGGTGACTTCTTAATCACCAAGTCTTGATTCTTAGTTAGTTTTGTTGATTTGCTTTGCGGGTAGCATAACTAGTTGACTAGTTAAATTCATCTAAATACTTTGAATCTTATTTCTAAAAATTATAAAAAATTAATCTTTGCTTAATTTCTAATAATCAATCTTATAATTATTAGTTTTATTTTTGCATCTTTGGTCCCGCATCATCTTTGATATCAGAGCAGGTTAAACTAGGATTTAATTATTAGTTGCTGAAATTTCACATACCTATTTTAGGTTGAAATTAAATTGCATAAAAACCATCATAAAAAAATAAATAAAAATTAATTAATTTTTTATTAATCCTCTGCTAATCTGCCACCTAATTATAGAAAAAACCAAAAAAAAATATTTTCTATTAATTTCTATTTAGTTTTATTGTGCATTAGGGTTTCATATACATGGATCATAACTGAAATCAACTTAAGGGCACTCTTAGACTGTCATATCAGGGAAGGATTCCAAATGATATTCAGTTATTTTGCATAATTCTATAAATTAGTAAGAGAGGACTCTCAATGAGGAACGATACTTTTATCGCTTCACATGCTCATTCAGTCATTACCATGTCTCTTAGTTCGCTGCTATTATTCATCACATCTTTCTTACTAACTTGAATATTAAAGGATCCATCACTAATAATCATTGATCAAGAAAATTATTTTTTATCAAAAAAAGTATTATTTTTATAGATGTTTAGAAATAGAATCTCATGGCTTCGCTGAAAAGGCTAGCAGAATCGATTAGCACATTCTAGAAAAAGATAATTTGGTAGCAACACTATCAGCTAAAAAGCTCTTTGATGAGTTTTTTAAAATAATATTTTTTATTAAATATTTATCCAAGTGGTGCCATCCTTTACTTATTTCCTGGATACGGTGTTTTGGGATGACATGGAAAGTAAGGGTAAGAAACCGCAGGTTGTACCTACGATTTCACATTGAAATCGTAAGTACAACCTACAATTTCTCCATGTAAGTTTATTTCAACATTTAATAAAAAATAAAAATTAATTAATTAATAAAAATCTTTAAAAATTAATAATTTTTTTAAAAAAGTAAAAATAAGAAAAAATAATATAATATTATAGCAAAATATTATGATATATTTTATATTATAATAAATATATTTTAATATATTAAATTATATATTATAATATAGTATATTTGTTAATGTATGTATACCAAGCATGGCGGTGGCGGTGTTACGCCAAGTACTATCGACACAGTACAATAGGATTGGTGGCCAGACTAGCAATTGGACTGGTACCGTCTTGATAGCTAGATTAGCTATCAGATCAGGAACCGGACTGGTGACCAGACCGGTGGCCAAACTGATGGCTGGACTGACGATCGGACTGGCACCGACCTGGTAACTGAACTGGTTATCAAACCGGTGGCTAGAGCTGGACTGGTTATTAAATCGTTGGTTGGATCGGTGACCGGATTAGCATCATCTGGTGATCGAACTGGTAACTAAACTGGAAATTGGATCGACAGTCGGGCTGGCACAGACCTGATAGCCAAACTAGCTATTGGATTGGTGGCCAGACTGGTGACCTGATTGGGACCGACATGGTGACTGAATTGGTTATTGGATCGATGGTCGGACTGGTAACCCAACTGGTGGTCGGACTGGCATTGACCTGGCAGCGAGACTGGCTCTCAGACCAGGGGCCAAATCGACTATCGAACTAGCTGTCGGACTAATGGTCAGACCGACGATCGAACTAGCACCAACCTAGTAACCGGACTGGTTATCGAACTGGTGGCTAGACTAGCAGCTAGACCGGTGGCCGAATTGGCACTGACCTAGTGGTTGGACTAGCTGTTAGACCAGTGACCGGACTGGCAACCAGATTGGTCCGACCTAGTAGCTGGACTAGCTATCAGACTAGTGGCTGGATCGGTAATCGGACTGACATTGACCTGGTGGTTGGACTAGCTATAAGACTGGTGGCCAGATTGGCACCAATCTGGTAGTCGAATTGGCGGTTGGACCTATGATTGGACTGGTGATCGAACTAGCATCGACCTGGCAGTCGAACTAGTATCGACCTGGAGGTTAGACTGGTACCAACATCGCCGTGCTCACCCATCGCACCCTGATCACTAGTCCGACCTCCAGGTCGGTGCTAGTCCAGTCACCAAGTCGATGCTAATCCATTTGCCAGTCTGATTTCTGGTCCGGCCGACAGTCCAGCCACCGATCCAATCGCTAATCTAGCTACAAGGCTGGTACTAGTCTAGCCACCGATCCAATCGCTAATCTAGCTGCCAGGCTGGTGCTAGTCCAGCCACCGATCCAATAGCTAGTCTCACCATCAGGTCAGTGTCAGTCTGATCACCAATCCGGTCATCGATCTGATAGCTAGTTCGGTTGCTAGGTCTGTGGTAGTCCAACTACTGATCCAGTTGCCAGTTTGGCCACCAGTTCGATAGCCAATTCGACCACTAGGTCGGTACCAATCTGACCACCGATTCAGTCACTGGTTCGGGCTGGCGACCGGACTGGTATCGACCAAGTGACCAGACTAGTGGCCAGATTAGCATCGACTGACGATCAAACCAACATCGACCCGACAAGCAAATTGGCAATCTGCCTAACGACCGGACTAGCAACTAGACTGACACCAAGTAAATTATAAATTTTATATTATATTATAAAATATTTATTATATTTTATAATATATTGTATATTATAATATATTATAATATATTATAATATATTATATATATTTATTATATATTATGATAAAATTTATTTTATAATTTTAATATTTTATATTATTATTGATGTAACAATTTATGACTTTACTTATACTTATTTTAATTATTTTAATTTTTTTTAAATTTTAAATTTTTTATTTTAAAAATAGAGATGCAAGAATAAGATGAAGTCGCAATATGACCTGTGACTTCACTTAAGATAAAGCTGCTGGTCATACCTGCAACTTCTTTTATTTTTTTTATTTTTTTAATTTTATTATATTATTTTAAATATTTTATATATTATTATTTTAAAATTTAAAGTCACGGGTTGAACCTACGGCTTCTTATGTGGCTACCATCCATACCAAACTATACCAGTTTGGTAATTTTTTTTCAACCCATCCTAATTTGATGAATACTTAACACAGCTCCATCGCCTCCATGATCAGTATATATCAACAAATATACTATATTTTAATATATAATATATAATTTAATATATTATAATATATTTATTATATTTTAAAATATAAAATATTTATTATAATATAAAATATATCATAATATATTATTATTATATCATATTATTTTTTCTTATTTTCTTATTTTTAGTTTTTTATTTTTTTATTAATTTTTAAAGATTTTTATTAATTTATTTTTATTTTTATTTTTTATTAAATGTTGAGACGGATTTACATGAAAAAATTATAGGTTGTATCTGTAATTTCTCATCTTTATTTTCAATGTCATCCCAAAACACTTAATTTGAAAAATATATAAAATATCTCACCACTTTAGGGAGGTGATCCCAAAACACTTAATTTGAGAAATATGCTCAACAGGTTCTGCATGAAGATCATCTTATTATCCAAGTGATTTTGCTATAGTAATTGTTTGGATCCTGAAGGCCAGAAGGGTCAGGTCGTCGTATCCTTTCCTATAGAACATTGCTTTTATACTCCAGGGATGCTCTTCCTGTTTCATATCACACATATTTAAGGAGGCTAATTCGGCAGCAGATTAGGTAGCCTCCTATGTTGCCCACCACTCGGGACAGGTTTTGTGGACTGATCTTGGAAATCCTCCAAGTTTTTTGGAATATTGTATTTTTGGACTTTCTAGATTGTATTCATGTTAGATCTTAATTTGAATGTAATGGTTTACAAAAAAAAAATAAAAAATAAAATTACACCACTTGAGTAAATATTTAATAAAAAATATTATTTTTTTAAAAAAAACTCGTTCTTTGGCCATTATACTTTGAGTAAGTCTTTGTACACCGCACGTGGTGTAGCAAATCCAACGTGGCCCGCACCGCCTTTTCCTATTGGTCCACCTGTACCCAAAATGGCACGACAGGACGGGATGGGTTACATATCCTGTGGGATATGTAATTTGATATCGTTGCGTCTGTAGTCATTTCAAACCCGATAAATGACCATTTTATTCTTATTTTTTTGGAAGAGGTTACGATTCGAAAAAATGATTCTTATTATGTAAACAGAAAAAAAAACCTATCTGCACTATGACTCCCCACCCCAGAGTTCGTTCCATTATTTTTGGATACCCCAGTGACCTCCATTTTATATTTTTGCTCTTCTTTGGTGGTCGAGAAGCTGCTGGTGAGCTTCCAGTTGTTGAGCATACCTTCCTTCAATATTTGATGCGCCTTCGAAATCTTGAGAAAATGAAGAAAAGTGATTTTGTCTTTCAACGCAGACATCGACGAACACAAAAACAATGCAAGAAGGAAATGCAGATGGAGGAAGAAAGCACTGCAATCATTGTTTATTCAGGAGATGATGAGACCCCCTTAAGATCCATCCCAAAAGATAAACAGAAGCAGAAACAGGTAAGGAACATTTGTTATTCCTGCTTGGAGTTGACATTTGGTGCGTGAACTTTTATTTTACAATTTCTGTATGGGTGTCATAGGTTTTAAACTAGGATGTCGTAGATTTTAAACTAGGATGTCATAGGTTTTAAACTAGGGTGTTGTAATTTCTATTTTACTATTTTAATATAAATTTCTGAAATTTATCTCTATAAAGGGATGTTACGATATTTTTTATAAAAATATTAAGTCTTCATAATATAAATTATGACACCATAGTTCAGAAATTTCGACATCTAAGTTCAAAACCTATGACACCCTAGTTAAAAAACTACGACACTGATGCAGAAATTGTAAAATAAGAGTTTGTAACCCTTTTACCTCTAATACATGTCAATGCTAATGCCAATAAAGAAGGGCACAAAGGGTCAAAGGGAGATGATATTGAGGTTGATGTGGAAGAAATTTTAGATGAAAAATTGAAGGACACCCTTGTAAGTGAGAAAGCTGAGGGGGAGAAAGAAAAATCTCATATTCCTTTACTTATCAAGAGGGTAAAAAAAGAACCTAGGCTGCGGAAGGCCTCCCAAATCATAGCGGATTCTACTTTCAAAATAGGCCAACCCAAAACAAAGATGAAGATAGTGGGCACATCTCAGCCCGATGAATCAAATTTGAATCTTCATATTGAAGATGATGAAAATTTGATCAACACATTTTTGAAAGAAAAGATGAACTTATAAATTATATCTATTTTTTTATTAGGTATGCTACTTTATGGTCGAAAATGTATAATATCTTTCATGGTTATTAATTTCAGAGAAGTCATCTACAACAATAAATTCGGTGGCACTATCACTAGGAAAAATCTTTTTGATCTGCTAAACAATGACATGATAGTTGATAATGTAAGTAATGAAGTATTACATCATTTTGTTCTTAATCTTTATGTATATTATGATATATTTTTTAATAATTGTTATATTCATTTTCAAAATCTTATGAAATCAAGTTACTTTTAATTAATCAGTTTATATTATATTGATAGATAATTGATACCGGGCATGAGTTCATTACAAAGAATTGGACAGAGAATCAAGAAAGATATCATAAGAGTATAATTGCACCTATAATGACCTCCGGCATGTGCCTAACATCAGCATCACCGTATCATGAACTTGCTGAAATAATCAGCAATATGATTTTTGATGGAGTCAGTGCTGAAGATAAGAACGAATTTCGGTTTCTCTTCACCATCATAAACTTGGACAATTGCCACTGGCACCTAGTAGCAGTTGACATGCAAGAAAAGATTTTGATGCATCTGAATTCAATAAAATATTATTCCAAGTACAAAGCAAATGCAAGGAACTGGCACAGGATACTAGGTCCAATGTTCCATATATTCTATGATAATGCTAAGATAACGAAATGGTCCATGCAAGAGATTAGTGATTGCCCTTCCTACCCAGCAGGATTACTGGACTGCGGTTTGTATAGCTTGAAATACATGAATTTTATTGCTCGCAGGGATAGGCCTGATACTTGAAATTTCATAAAAAAAGATATAAGCTTGTACCGCCGCCAGTTAGTAGCAAGAATTTTGAGAGAGAGCCTGAATCAGAAGATTAATAGTACTGCTAAAAATTAGTATGTAAAAGCAAATTTTTTGTTATGTACTTTTTCTTCTCAATTCATGTACTTCTATCATATGTTACACAAATTTGTAACTCAATTGTTTATATTTTAAGCATCATTCCCAAATAAAACTTCTATAATTCATTGAAACAGTAAAGTTTTGAATATCATTATCTTATTACATATAATTTATGTATTTTTGATGTTATGTTTACTTCCAGAATGTCAAATTTTTTCATTGTCGTGATGATGGTATAAAAAAATATTATGTTTCTTGATAGGATGTCATAGTTTTTGAATTTGGATGTCGTAGCATTTGAACTAGGATATTGTAGATTTTGAACTAGAATGTCGTAGGTTTTGAATTGGGATGTCGTAATACTATTCTAGGTTATTTGATTGATCCTAGAGCACCCGTGATAATTTTTGTTACTCTAGGAGTCATAAACCAAGCCAATGATGACAGGTATACAGGTAGAAGGGATCAGAAATATTTTAATTTATATTTTCTGCATGGTCGTAGGTTTTGAACTAGGGTGTCATAGGTTTTGAACTAGGATATCATAATTTTTGAACTAAGATGTCGTAATACTGTTCCAGGTTATTTGATTGATCCTAGAGCACCCGTGGCAATTTTTGTCACTCTTGGAGTCATAAACCAAGCCAATGATGATAGGTATTACGGGTATAAGGAATTAGAAATATTTTAATTTATGTTTTCTGCATGGTCGTAGGTTTTGAACTAGGATATCATAGGTTTTGAACTAGGATGTCGTAACTTTTGAACTAGGGTTCGTAATACTGTTCCAGGTTATTTAATTGATCCCAGAGCACCCGTGATAATTTTTATCACTCTAGGAGTCATAAACTAAGCCAATGATGATAGGTATTACGGGTAGAAGGGATTAAAAATATTTTAATTTATGTTTTCTACATGGTCGTAGGTTTTGAACTAGGGTGTCATATATTTTGAACTAAGATATCGTAACTTTTGAACTAAAATATCGTAATATGTTCCAAGTTATTTGATTGATCATAGAGCACCCGTGATAATTTTTGTCACTCTAGGAGTCATAAACCAAGCCAATGATGACAGGTATTACGGGTAGAAGGGATAGAAACATTTTAATTTATGTTTTCTACATGATCGTAGGTTTTGAACTAGAGCACCCGTGTTGTAACTTTTGAACTAGGATGTCGTAACTTTTGAACTAGGATGTCGTAATACATAGGTTCATCATAATTCTATTATCCTTGTTGTAGTATTTGACCACATAAAGTAGTACTAAAAGTCATAGTTGAAAATAAGCATATTCAATAACATTTCCAATACATCATGTTTTAAATTTTTTTAGATAATCTAAATATACACATGACTGTATATATACAGGACTATATGATAATTCAGCATCTTATATCCTCTCCTATGTTAGTCGACTGCAAACATAAGTATCAAATTCGTCTAAAAAAGGATCAGAAGATGGTATACTGTGTTCAATTACTTGTTCTGGTACTTCCACTACAATATGGAAAGTCTGCCTCTTGCTAGTACTACCTCTTCTTTCATTTTGCACAGCAGTGTCAGTGGAAGCCTTATCCATATTTTTTCTTGATCTCTTTGACTTCTTCTCGACTCCACTCTTAATTCTATTCTCTCTTGGATGACCTTTCATAGTAAGTTGGTCAGGATCTTGGATTAGAAGTTCTATGCTTTGTTTAGCTGCATAGTTAGCATCTACAGCTCTTCTGGATAATGGTGTAAGATCTTCCATCACTAAATTGAATACATCTTCAGATATGGAGGCTATCTCTGCAAGCTTCATCATCCGATGACTCATCAAAGCATATCTACAATCAATAAAATATAATATTTATATTAGGATTTCATAACATATGATAAGTTTTTAAAAAATATAAAATAAGACATCTGATTTTAAATGATTCCTTGAGTGCGTACCATGATTTTCGCGTGCTTTAATCATAAAATTGAGTGTTGCATTCGAGATCATCGAATTGGTATTTCATGTCCTTGCACCATCTATTCAAGAAATACTTATCTGGGATACGAAATACATCGCTTTGGTGAAGAACCAATAAGGTATGTCTACATAGGTAACCATTATACTGAAAGAATCCACACTAGCATTTAAGATCCTCCAAAGTTTTGTCATATGAAATCTCGTAATTTTTTATAATCTCCTTCTTGATTCTATCAACTTTAATTCTTTCAAATGATTTAACAGAATATACATCACGGTCGTCAACTTCTTTAACTAATTTGGCATTTGATACAGCAATTTCAAGGATCTCATTCTGAGATTTTTTGAATATGTGCCTTGTATATTTTTCGGTTACTTGCCTTTTAAAAGGAAAGGATGTCTTTAAAAAAGTATTTGTTTGTAATATTTTATTATCTTTCTCATTTTCTGCTTCATATCTTTTCTTCAAGGCATCTTCATACTTATCGATGAATTCCTTGAGTATAGTCTTGAAGTTTATAAACCCATCAAAGAAGTGTTGATGCTCTCGCTTCTTTATGAAGTTGACATCCCTGTTCATAAATATTCAAACAATATAAGCATTAAAGATAAAAAGTTTGTTGAAAATTAGAAAAAATGAATATTAATCAATCATAATGACTAACAAATCTGCAAAGAATGTATCTTTAAGGTAAACTGGAATCCATTTATCCCGACATTTATAAATATCATTTAACCAATATACAGCCTTGCATTCTAGATATTTCTTCATTAAATGTACCTACCTTTTCTCGAAAGATGCTATGGTAACTGAATCATATATCGCCTCTTCAAACTCTATCATAAATTTGAAATTTGCAGTGCAAATATGGCCAATCTTTTCAGGAATCTTCTTCAATATATGCCATAGATAAAATCTATGTCGTGCATTAAAAAAAACATCCCTAATAGCATCCTCGATTGCCTTATCTTGGTCAGTTATGATGGCATTAGGTGGTTGACCACCATTTGCATCTAATCATGATTGGAATACCTATTTAAATGTCACAGTCG
This sequence comes from Areca catechu, assembly GCA_021397845.1. NCBI lineage: Eukaryota > Viridiplantae > Streptophyta > Magnoliopsida > Arecales > Arecaceae > Areca > Areca catechu. The sequence goes on along the minus strand of CM038049.1, from coordinate 27,289,252 downwards.
TCTCATCTGATAATAATGCAAAACCAAGCAATGTGGAATGTCCATGATGATTGACTTCGATAAATAGATAAAAGGACTTTGGATATGTATTTGTCAAATAGGTTGAGTCAAAGTTTAGTACATCACTAAAGTAAGTGCTTGTCAATCTTGACCTAAGATGGATCCAGAAGACAGTCCTGAGCTATCCATTATCATTCAGGTCCAAAGTATAAAAGAAATTTGGATTTTTTACTTGTATTTGTGTGAAATGGATTACCATTGACTGTGCATCTCCTTCTTTCAGCTGACTCTGACATTCCCAACAGATAAAATTATAAGCATCATTCTCTGTGAAATCTAATTATCTTCTACCCCTTTCCTTCTAGCCATGTAGAGTATATTTGACTTGTGAAAATATTCATGGCTTGTAAATTGCTGATCTCTGCCTTTTCTGATGTGTTGATCCTCTTATGGAACCGTAGATAACCAGCTGATGATATGGATAGCTCATGGTTATGTTCTAGAAAAATATCAACCAATATCCACTTACCATTTTTAGAATTTAGTCTTGCTTTTATCGAAGCCTTACAATCAATTTTGCTAGTATTCCTAGGATTCATGGAGTTATCGATTTTCCTTGCCTCCAACATGCCAGGTGCTTGAAGCCTATTTCTTTGTTGTTATTTGACCTACTATGCACTGTTGTGATTCCAAAACCTACTCTCCTTGCATATCCATTGTAGAAATTGTATAAATCATTTACAGAAATGGACTCCATTCCAATTGTAGGATCAATAGACTCGTTCTCTATAATTAGGGTGATAGGAGAAGGTGCATTCTTCTAAACAACATCAGCAACCTCATCCAAATGATCGTCTTGAACTTTTTCCTGATTTCTAATTTCAACTCCATATGTAAAAATATCTACATAAAAAATCATAAACATTGATATACATAATTTTAGATGACATTTTATCTACACATAATAAATAATGAGTTATGCATTAGATAGAATATGGCACGATAGTACGATAATATGGGCATATAACCAAATATTTTTAAAAATAGAAATTTAAACTTATGATACCCTAGTTAAAACATTACGACACTCGATCATAAAATATGAAACTAAATATAGTAACTCCTACTACCTGGAGAACCTATCACTTATGGATTGAGTTATGACTCATAGGATATCATAATTCAACTATGGATGCAAAAGAATCACAAATATATGCTGAAACAGTATTACGACAAATTAGTTCAAACACTACGACACCATAGTTATAAACCTACGACATCCCTGCACAAAAACTTAAACCGGATATTTTGATCCTCTGTAATATAAGTGTTTCAGTATGCATTGCTGATATGTGATACCGACAACATAATAAAATGCTTCTGAGAAAACTTGAGTATCAAAAACTTCCAAACATGAATAACTTGGTACAAAACAAAAAATGAAAGCTTTCATCATCCCTAATGAGATATTTCAACCATGCATTGGTTTGAATAAGATTATTAAATTGTGATAAAAAGATCAGGAAAAAAAAAGATTTCAAAAAAAAGAAGTTTTCATTGAACGACACCCTAGTTCAGAAGTTACGACACCCTAGTTCAGAAGTTACGACACCCTAATTAAAACATTACAACACTCGATCATAAAACATGAAACTAAATATAGTAACCCCTACTACCTGGAGAACCTGTCACTTATGGACTGAGTTATGACTCCTAGAATGTCATAACATGCTACAGATGCAAAAGGATCACAAATATATTCTAAAACAGTATTACGATATCCCAATTCAAACACTACGACATCCTAGTTATAAATCTACGACATCCCTACACAAAAACTTAAACTATATTTATTATCCATTCCTACCAGGAATACCTATAATCTGTGGATTTAGTTATGACTCCTAGAGTATCATTAACTTTCTCTAACTACCAAAACAGTTGGTGTAATAAAGGAACCATAAAAAAGAAAACTAAACAAGATTCTATGAAGGCTTGGTTTACTTCCTGTCGGAGATGACATTTTGTCTTGAACGTATAGAAGAACTCCTTGGTGGCTTATTCCAACATCGGATCAAAATAAAGGAAGTCTTCGGTGGCTTATTTCCAACCTCGGACTAAAACATAGTACTTTTTCGGAGAGGGAAAAAAGCTAGTATTTATATTTGAAAGTTGATTCCCGTGATAGAACTCCATGAGCGCATTCTTAGAGCTAGGAAGATTCTTCCTCAATCTTTACTGATTTCTTGGATAAAAATCAGAGCATATTTTAGACTGAAATATTTATCAAAATCCAAGCAATATGACATGAAAAAAGGGACAAAAAAAAATATTTTAATTTGAATAAAAATTTTAAATAAAAATTGAAAGATAATTAATACCGATCATGTTTAATTTATAATTCATAATCCATCCAACTCACCATATCATTTTAGGTATGGATGGATTAATAAAAAAAAAATATGATCATGTTGGATTTGCTGCACCGCCTGCGTGCACAAAAACTTACTCTACTTTTTATAGCAAGAGTTTGCAAGCGGCCTCGCAAGCATATCACAGACTACGATTCGATTCGCGTTAACGCCAAGCGCTTTTTTTTGCCGTCGTACTTTGGATCACCTAATATGGAAGCCAGATTTGGATCCATTTCCGATAAATTGCATCTGTTGCAACATCAATGGCAGCTTTATGACTTTATCAATGTGGCTTACCAAGATTGATGGGTTCCGCTCACAACACGCCAAGTTTAGCCCATTTCTCCGTGCAGTATTTTCTTTTTTTTTCTTTTTCTTTTTTTTTTTTTTGGCACATCTCCATGCGGTAGTTTTACTTTTGCGGCTCCGTGCTTCTCTATCTCGCATATATACCCATTGCCAAAAAAAAAAAAAAAAATCTGCCTCTTTTAGGCCCATATACGGACTAGTATCAAATTATCCATCATTATCTTCGAATGCCAGCCAAGTCCCATGTGCCTGCAGCCATCACGTCTTCAGAGCATCCATTCCTTCGATGCACGCCCTTCTCTGTATCCCTAAGTAGGGCCGGGAATGGAGCAATTCAAAAATTATATTTTACAAATTTTTAGATCAAATTTAGATATCTTTTTGATTCAAAAATTAAATAAATTTTATTTTATAATCCAAAAATTAATCAAATATGTTTAAAATTTAATTCAAAATCTGAATCAATTTTAAATCGATCAGAAATTTATTGAACTGGTCCAGTCCAGCTCCAGCCCTACATATAAGTCACCCTAACGTGGTCCAAGCTTTTACCAACTTGGTCCACTAATGAGCTATTTGAACAAACAATGACCTCGAGGACAGTCTCGCTTCTCCTTTTTATCTCATATCCCTCACTTGTAACATCTCATATGGATGACAATGGCTCACTGTTCCAACAACAGCGGTCCCCTTGGATCACAAGTACGCTCTCACATGCCAAAGGGATGCATATTAGACCTGTCAATGTAAGTTGGCTCGACCTGATCCAGTCCTAATTCACATGGACTGACATTATATGGACTGGGCCGGGTTAGGCCCACTTATATTAATGGATCATGAAAATTCAGCTTGACCCGGTCTTATATGGGCCGTGGGTTAGGACCGAGCCAATCCACTTATACTTTCCTCTTCCCAAATCATCCCTTTCTCCAACCAAAAGCCTCCTATCTCTTTTCTGTCATGGAGATTGACGAGCCTTAGTAGACGACAAGATCCATTACGAAGATGGTGGAACCACTAAGGATCCAGCAATTGGACAAGTCGATGGTGAATTGGATCGCACTAAGAGAGGTGATATAGTGGCTTGCATCGGCTATGAAGGAGCTAGTAGAGAAGTGAGAACAATCTTGATGCTAGAGATGTTTTCATCTCCATTGTTGTCATGGACGGTAGGCAGCAGCTTTAAGTTCATCTAGGTTTCGGATAATAGATGCGGCGACGGAGGAGGAAGAGGATCTAGCCTAGCGAGCCCATCCGGTAGGCCAACATCCCCATTAATGGTCTAATCCCTATCTCTGACTGTCTGATGCTCCGTTGAGAGAAAACAGAAAAAAAAAAAGATTGAGGACTCACTGCCCAACACTGTGTTCGTTGCCGCTGGCTTGGCGTATGCCGCAGTTGCTTCTCTCCTCCTCCGCCTTCTTGTCACCGTCAGCATGCACCGGATATTCTTTTCTCCTCTGCTAGATTGCCAATGCCTCCCAAGTTTCAAATGAATCACTGAATCGGAACAGAAAGACGGGATCATCAGAAGAACAAACATGTGAAAGTTTTAATATTTATTTATTTTTAATATATATATATATATATTTGGTTCATCGGCTGATCCGGTCTTAATACTGTTGAGTCCATGAACTACAGGGACCAAGCCAAAAAAATCTGGTTACATAAATGAATCGAATTTTTTCAATTTGACCTGATTCATTTATGGGATGAAATGGACCGGCCCATAAATTTTAATCCATCTTGCCAGTTCTAATATGTATTTTGCAAGTTAGGTCACTCTGTGGCTAAGAGTACTGGTGATAAATCTGTTTGCGCCTTTATAACTGTGATTTTGATGGTTTATATATTCGCCATCTCTCGGACATGAAAACACGGCCATCGACACTGTCATTTGACTTAGGAAATTATTCAGGTTCTGTGCACACGGATCCAGGGGGTGGAGGTTGAGAGAGATTTAATCCAGCCCCAAAAGGCCCACCGCCAGGGAATCAAATAGATCCGATGTTTAAGATATTATTTATTTATTTATTTCTAATAGAATAAATTCTTGGTTTAATTAACTCATCAAGTCAGATAGATTATTAGTATTTGCTTTCTGAGATCACACGATATGTTTCAAGTTAACTAAAGGGCATACAAAATGTTACTAAATCGATTTTGAATATGATCGGCGATTTAAAGCTTCATAAAAATTTTTAAAAAATATTATTAATTAAATTTTTTGATATGGACTGAATATATACAGGTACGAATCCTTGCAAGCGCAACTTGGTTCAAAAGTTACACATGCCAAGTTCAAACAACATGAACTAAGTTCCACTTTAGCTCAAGTAATCCTGGTACATGATGAGTTAAGCCTGAGCTGCCTCAGAGCTGGTAGACTTGTTTGCAACCGTACACGTTGGGAAGCGATAGAAACGAGTTAATTTTGCGGCTTCTGTCGAGAACACGACGCTAACGACGTCGTTCGCTGTGTATTGTTTTGTTGAAAAGTGATCGAGATATCGACGCCAATCCTGCAACGCGAACGCGAGATTGGCCATTCCCTCATCTTCGTCTTGTCATGGCTGGCGAATGATGACTGTTCATTCACGGGCGGGCGGCAGGAGTATCACGACCCGAGATCCGCGTTGGGACTTGGATGTCTCTTGTACGAAAGTGGAATCTTCCTTCGATTTATATATACAAAATCATGATGATCTAAATTCTCTGAAGGGGTGCCATTCCCTCGAGAATACTGTATCATGTGCTGCATGTCAGCGGATTGATTAAACTATAGATTAAATTAAACATCGATCCAGAAAGCCTAACCTTCATCACCTGCATCGCCAGCTAAAACAATACCCCCAAATGGATCCACCATGTGTCATCCAGAAAAGCTTTTTGTCTCCATTACGACATTTCCAACCCTAGGCACCGACTCTCCCTCCTCCTGACTCTCTATAAATAGGGACACCAATTACCAACCCATCCATCACTAGCCCACTTCCACAGTAGCATACTGGTCTTCTAGTAGGCGCCACTAGGTTTCTGTGGGTATTGCTGTAGCGATGGAATCCAAGCCCTCAGCCTCATCTGCCCTCTTCCTTGCCCTAAATCTCCTCTTCTTCACCCTCACTAGCGCCTGTGGCACCTGCAAGCCACCCCCGAGTCCCCCCCAGCCCAGGCCATGCCCTCCCTCAGGCCCCGGCGGCGGTGGTGGTACTGGAACGTGCCCCGTGGATGCACTCAAGCTAGGCGTCTGTGCCGACGTGCTTAATGGCTTGATCAACCTTAATCTTGGCAAGCCACCCAAGAAGCCCTGCTGCTCTTTGCTTGAAGGCCTCGTAGACCTGGAGGCTGCTGTCTGCCTTTGCACCGTACTCAAGGCTAACGTTCTGGGGATCAAGCTCAACCTCCCTATCCACCTTAGCCTGCTTCTTAACTACTGTGGAAAGAACACTCCCAAAGGCTTCCAGTGCCCTTGAGCACTCCAAGTATTTCTATTCCTTGGTTTGATTTGTTGTGTTGGAATTCTTATGTAAAACTGTACTGTTTTTCGTTTTTTCTTAATATTCTTGTGTGGAGTTCATGTTCTTGCGTCACTGCTCGTGATCAACATTCAATGTATTGGCAAGGAAGGTGATGAGAAGCGCTGTTTGGTGCTTTGAATTATGTGCTGAAGTCGCAACTCTCAGCTTTAATAAAAGTGTGTCGTTCCGTTGTATTTTTGTTCTTTGGGATTTCTATCAATGTATACCTTGGACCACGGAGCGTTATTTATTTATCTGGAATATGGTCGACGGTAGTCTCAGCTCCTGCACCTTCTTAAAAAAAAAAAAAATAAAACCTGCACGCAAGCGCGCGCAAAAGGAAAAGAGGAGCCGTCCATGCATCTCAGGAAGATAAAAAGCCGCGTGTCTGTCCGGGCCGGCAAAAGAAATTATAACAAATTACTTAAAAGATAAATGGGTGTCTTTTACTGTATACTATTTTTAATAATAGTTTCTGCTGAAAGTTATGCTCACATGCATAATCTTTTTATGCCTTCTCCAATACATGATATCTATCAAGATGTCCGTCATATATTTATGCCTCTTCTAATGCAAGTTATTATTTTCGATGATCCAATTCCATTCATGTCGCAATCATTCAAGCCAAGTAGCGAAGATATCATTTTTCAAAATTGTATTTTTTTTTTTTTATGGAAGTCCCGAGAAATTCATGCATGCTATATTTGCACCTTCGACACATGAAACAGAATTTGGTCGTCATCATTGGTCTTGACATATTATTAGCATGTTTAGGTTAAGGGATGATATTTTGTGTTGTACCTATTTTTTATAGGTAACCTATATTATGTCTTGTGTTAATTTGGTTATGACAAATTTTGTTATAAATATGAACAGGTTTGTTACAATTATGTTTTGTATGATACTATAATATAGTGCATTTCAATATTACCTGTCAAGCACAAAATTATGCATATGCTTGTATCTTTAACTTTTCTTTTTGTTTAATAGATGGATACGTTGCACGAGCTCATAGCATTTTTAATAGATGATGATAATTATTGGCAGGATGTTTTAACTGCATTGATAAGTAGTGGCATCATTAATGTGCACGATTGTAACGTACTTACGAAGGTGCCATATCAAACTCGTTCTTTCTCGAGTCACGACCTCATAACAGACATGCTAAGTAACCATCCAGATGAGGTTATGACCACTTTAGGATGACAAATAGTATGTTCTTCAAGCTAGAAGAATTGCTTATATCACGTGGCCTTTTAATAAGCACACGTAATGTTTTGGTGCATGAGCAATTAGCTTATTTCCTATATGGCATATGTTATGGTGTAACTAAAAGAGTTTTGGCTGAAATTTTCAGCACTCAGGGAAGATAATATCCCGACATTTTAACAATGTGCTAAAATCAATTTGTTTATTGAAGCAAGAATTTATAGTTCAACAAGGTAACGATATTGGCGTGCACCCACGGATCCATGAAAATAACCATTTCCATCCTTATTTCATGGTACCTCTCAAGGACTTTAAAGTTGGTATTTAATTTTCAATAATGTTAACTTGTACACGATATAGTTGGATGCATCACTGAATGCTATTGGAACGGTCGATGGTACGCACATACCTGCTTTAATCAAGAAAAGTTATAAACAACCATGATTTCGTAATCGAAAGGGCACCATTTCTCAAAATATTATGGCTGTAGTTTCATTTGATCACTTTTTCCTTTTCATTTGTACTGGATGGGAAGGATCTGCTGCCGACATGAGAGTTTGACGTTGGTGTGTCGAATCAGGAAGCTTCACTATACTAGAAGGTATTCAACAGATCATTCAATTAATAGAATTTATGTTTTTTAGCAAAGTTTCGATTTGTTTGACTAATTGTATTGGTCATATACAGAAAAACTTTATCTTGTTGACTCGGGATATGCAAATACAGATATGTTTCTTGTCCCTTTTAGGGGCAACAGGTACTATCTAAGTATGTTTAACAATCCTAGGACTCGAAGATATAACAACTGTCGGAATTTATACAATCATCGACATGCTTAACTCAGGAATTACGTAGAGAAGGTCTTTGGAATTCTTAAGAAGCGATATAAAATTCTTAGAAGTTCCATCCTATATCCATTCAAGGTCCAAAAACGTATTGTAATGGCTTGCTGGATCATTCACAACTTTATACTACGCATCCAAGGAAACGACACATACTTCAATATGTCAATTGAACCCTTACCTGCTAATCATGATGAGGACGATGTCGACCCTTATTTGATTATAGGGGATGACGAATCTCAAAGAGGTAATGAACTATGCAATTTTATAGCTAATAAGCTATAGGTTGCTCGTAATATGCGACGTAAGTCATGCAATGCATCCTTTAATTAAGTTCAAGTTTTTATGTTATTCGATAACTTAGTATATTTACTATGGCTAACTTTCTTACTAATGCAATGTATTATGACATCTGAGTATCATTTTGTTTTAACAACAATGCAGGCAATCAAGCTACACGCTCTTAAATTTTTCTGATGTCTTCTGATAGTTGTTATGTAGTTTTCAAGGGACGTACAAGAGGTATATATGAAACATGGCCTAAGTATCAGCACAAGGTTACTGGGTTCAAGCATGCCTTATATAAGAAGTTTAAAACCAGACAAGAGACAATATTTGTATTTGAGAGTTATCTTCAACCTCCTGATGATTCATCAATAAAAAAAAATACATGACATGAAATACAAAGGAGGAAAAGAAGATGTAGCCTTGGCCAGGAATATGGGTGCACCTTTTAAAACCTTAATGGGTGTTTTGGTAGCATTTGTTGTAAGCTTTGTACTTGGGTTTACGTGTGAACAATCTCAGTTAGTAGTTTAGATACTTAGGAGTATTTGTCATTGTTAATGTCGGAGTTAAATGTGTTGTAAAATCATAATCATCGTTTATAACATATATTTTTTGCTTCATATTTGCTTATAGTACTCGTCTATGCAAATTTGTAATATATTTGGAAAGCTCTTATGTGCTACAAAATGATTGCATAAGAGGCTTATTACATTTGTGGCAATGATGTTGGGGCGCCTATTGATTGAGCATTGCTAGGAGGTAGGAGTGGATTTACACAATTTTTGTTTAGATGCTCTTGTAGCCATGATGCTCAACTGATATTAGCTTCTATGTCCTGAGCCGTATTATTTGTACTAGTAGTTATGGCAGCCTTAGTGTATGCTATGCTTAATTTGTTGGCAGGCTTTAATGTTTTGCCAATGATATGGAAGCTTGTTGATGCTTTGCTCGTAGAGGTTTTCTTATGTCCTTGAAATTATTTTTTTTATGGATCTCTTGTATCTTTAATTCATTGATTTATGGATTCCTGCTTGGTGCACGTAGTTTTTCACATCTTTGAAAGGTTTTTCACATAAAAGCCTGATGTTTCAATTAACAGCTTTATGTTTTCATTATTTTTCACATAAAAGCCAGATGGCTAGTAGTATAATATGTTATTATTTATCTGCATGATTAACTTCTATGACATGGGGTGTTGTGGATGCAAGAGAGCTGGATGAATGATGCTGGGCAATGTCTGTCTATTTGATTGTTTGCATGCTAGGCAAGGGAGCTGCAATGTCTTGTTTTTTCCTCACTTATAGTAATTTATATTTGGGAACTCGGAGATAGATTTCATGTCCATTGAATTGTTTCATTTAAACCTTTGGTGATTGTTTTGCACCAATTATCTAATTGATGCATATTATCAGCTTGTCTGGAAAGACTTACAAAGTATGATGATTGAATAGGGGTTGGAGGTGTTATGGATTCCCTTATCTTTTTCTAGGACTTGTCAATGTGCACACACAAGTTCCTAATCAGTAGAACTACTTTCACTTGCTTGATTGAGATTGACCAAGTTCCTGGCTAAATTTAAGCTGTAGTTGTAATTTTATTCTTGTTGTTGTAAGCCAAAGTTGTGATTGCACTTTTTATGTATTATTGCATCTGTTAAAAGAAGGCTTGGTCAGTTGATTTTTGATAGATGTTAAAATTTATTATCTGTGGAAAAATCTAAAGTCGAATTAATCAAAATTGCCCCCTTTCTACCTTCCACTAAAGGTTGATTTTTTTTTTGGATGGCCACTTTGATCTCATCTAATTCTAGGTGTTCTTCTATTACTTTCAATATTCATTTCTTTTATGAATCCTGTTCAAATTGGAGGGTCTGTTGATAGAGGCTTATGTGGGAAAGCACCAATTTATAGGTTATTTGCATCTATTTTGGTGATACTAGAGTTGTAATGGGACAGGGGTATTATGAAATAGGCATGACAGGTTAGTGTAGGCAGCTTTTTAATTTTGCTACAATGAGTGAAATGTTGTGGTTAGAGAGTATTTATACCAAGGCTAGATCCCATTAATATGTAAGGATGTTCTAAGTGCTTCAATGTTAATATTTTTAAGCCTTTTTACCATATACCCAATACATTGTTCAATTTAAGATACACTTGCTGTAAATTTATTGTGACTAGATGTAGCCGAAATTTTACTAGTTTTGTCACTTGATATTCGAAGGGTAATCCAATATCTCTTGGCAGAAAAATATCTAATAAAAGCCTTCTGCAGTGATGTCTCTTGGCAGATAAATGATGGATGTTCCTAATATTACTGTTGTATACATGATTATCAAATATTGATTAGCATGTGGTTGTCTGATTGATGCAGAGAACATGACTTTGTGTGTAATTCCTCTTCTTTAAAGTATTCACTTGGCTATACCGTTTTTATTGTGTTCAGCTTTCTTGGTATCTAATCTTGTTTGTTATTTTTACATATGTAAACACTATATTTGACCTCTTTCATGTTCTGGGTGCGTTTGTATTGGCTCTACCTAATGATTTTGATGAATAACAAAATATTGAGTGTATAATGTATACTAATGTGTATTTCAAGTTATGAGTTTTTAGGAAGAAAGCACCTCAAAATCTCAAAAATTTATGTGTCATAGCACGATGAGGCACGGAGCATTTCTTGTAATTCTAGACATCCTCTTCGTGAAAAAAGGACTTTTACATGTTCAATTATTATTTATTTATGTTCCATTTAAATATCAATATCAATATTTATGTTTTTGGTTCAAATCACACTTGAATCTAAATTTTTTCAGTCTCAAGTGTCGACATTTGAAATGCAGGTGTCGACACTTGAAACCTAGGTGTCGACACTTGGCGTGCCAAGGATTTTTCTGCGAGCCAAATGCTGAAGTGTCGACACCTGAAAAGCCAAGTGTCGACACTTCAGCATTTGGCACGCAGAAAAATCCTTGGCACGCTAAGTGTCGACACCTAGGTTTCAAGTGTCGACACCCGCATTTCAAGTATCGACACTTAGGTTTCCAAGTGTCGACTCAAGGCCTGAGATTTTTGAAAATCCAAAACTTTGCCATTTGAGGATTTTTGTATCAAGTGTCGACACCTGTGCATCAAGTGTCGACACTTGAAAGTTCAAGTGCCGATACCTAGAAATCAAGTGTCGACACTTGACAGCCAAGTGTCGACACCTGATAAGCCAAGTGTCGATACTTGAAGCCTGACAGCCCTAACGGATCTATTTTTCTGACTTACAGAAATTACTTTTCAAGCTTCAAATGGCTAGATTCGAGGCTCCAACGATCACAAACCATTTTTTGGAAGTTTCTTGTTGTATTTAACCTCCACCAACTTCATTCTAAAGGCATTGAAGTATATTGAAGTCCATTCAAAACCAAAAAGCCAATATTCTCTCAAGAACTTTACATCAAAAGCCTTTTATAGTTTGATTCCCTGAAAAGCCTTCAAGTTCATCCTAGCATCATTCCAAAAGAGGTGTTTTGAAGAATATTCCAAGGAGGAGACAAGACAAAGCATCAACTTGAGCTTCAAAGCTTCCATCCTACTCTTGAAGAGAGTTTGTTTTAGTTTTAAAAGTTGTATTTCTGTTTTTATCTTGTGATTTGACCTTGCTTTCAAGGGTGTCTTGAAAGAAGGTTGTTGTGGTTTGTTGGTGAGCCAAAGGGATAAAACCAACTAGGGTTAACTTGTGAGCCCGAAGACAAAATAAGTGTAAAAGGTTGTTGGTGAGCCTAGGTGACAAAACCAACATTGGTTTTGACTTGTGAGTCTTTTGAAAAACAAGTCAGCTATAATCTTGATTGGATTATAGTGGAATTCCCAAGGATAGCTTGGAGAGTGAATGTAGGTGCTAGGTTTGCACCGAACCACTATAAATACTGTGTTTGTGTGTGATTGCTTTCTTTCCCTCTTGCTCCCTGCTTATTACATTTGATTTACTGTTTCCAGCTGCATTGAATCTTGAGCATTGAATTTATTACTCACAAATATCACTAGACCTTCATATTACTGTTTTAAATTTTAAATGACCCAATTCACCCCCCCTCTTGGGCTCCATTTTTGGGCAACAAGTGGTATCAGAGCGCCGGTACTCTCTTGTAGGTCCAAGGATCTTGAGTCAAAGATCATAGCAGCCCCAATAGGAATGGGTGTAGTTGAAGGTCAAGCTTCAAATCGTCCCCCACTTTTCAATGGTACAAATTACACGTATTGGAAAACACGCATGTGCATCTTTATTCAAGCTATTGATTATAATTTGTGGAGGACAATTGTAAAAGGTCCTCATCAGCCTACTATGTTGGTTAATGGCATTCTCACTCCAAAGATGGAAGATGATTGGGATGAGAATGACATTAAGCAAATAGAGCTCAATGCTAAGGCTATGAACTTGTTTTTTTGCACTCTTGATTCAAGTGAATTTAATAGAATATCTAATTGTCTCTCCGCCAAGGAGATTTGGGATACACTTGAGGTTACCCATGATGGTACACACCAAGTGAAAACGACCAAGGTTAACATGCTTATTCATACGTATGAAATGTTTAAAATGGAACCTAATAAGTCTATCAGTGAGATGTATACTAGGTTCACAAATATTGTGAATGGCATGAGAAGCCTAAGAAAAATTATTTCTAACGGTGAACGTGTGAACAAACTCCTCAGGTCTCTACCAGCTTCTTGGGATGCAAAGGTAACAGCTATTGAAAAAGCCAAGGATGTCAACACTCTTCCACTTGAATAATTATTGGGCTCACTGATGACCTATGAGCTCTCCCTCAAGCAAAAGAATGTGAAAGTCGACAAAAAGAAGAAAGTGATCGCTTTCAAATCTACTGTAAGAGAAGAATCAAGCGATGACTCTAAAGAAGATGATGAAGAAGATGAGATGGCTCTAATGGCGAGAAAGTTCAGAAGGTTTATGAGGAAGAAAATGTTCAACTTCAAGAAAAAACATCTGAAATGTGAGCCAAGTAAAGAGAAAAACAAGAAGAAGGAGAAGGAGCAGCCTACTTGTTTTGAATGCAAGAAACCAGGTCATTTCAAGATAGACTGCCCCTTGCTCAAGAAAAGCAGAAGAAAGTTAAGAAAGAAAGCCATGATGGCAACCTGGAGTGACAGTGAGGACTCCAGTTCTGAGGAAGAACAACAGGAGGTGGCAAACTTCTGTCTGATGGCGGATCATGATGAGGTATGCCTTGCAACCAACAAGAAAAGAATGTGATACCTTGATAGCGGTTGCTCAAGACATATGATAGGAGATGTGGAGCAGTTCTTAACGCTCGAATATCAAAATGGTGGCAATATGACTTTTGGTGATAATGGAAAGGGCAAAATTATTAGTATTGATAAAGTTTATATCGTCCACTCTTCTTATATTGATAATGTTTTATATGTTGATGGTTTGAAACATAACTTGCTTAGTATTAGTCAGTTTTATGACAAGGATTTTAAAGTTGTTTTTGAATCTTCTATGTGTATTGCTTCTAGTTTAGATGACAATGACATCAAGTTCATTGGTCATAGGCATGGCAATATTTATATGGTTGATCTTGATGATCTTCTGATTCAAAATGGTCAATGCCTAGTGGTAATTGAAGCTAAGATCAATGAAACTAGTTGGCTTTAGCATCGTAGACTAGGACATGCTAGTATGCATTTGATTTCAAAACTTAGCAAAAAGAATTTGATAAAGGATTTGCCTAAACTTAGTTTTGAAAAAGATAAGATTTGTAGTGCATGTCAACTTGGAAAACAAATCAAATCCTCTTTCAAACCAAAAGGAGTAATCTCTACATCTACACCCTTAGAGTTGCTTCACATGGACCTCTTTGGACCAACTAGAACATCTAGTTTGGGAGGTAAGAAGTATGGTCTAGTAATTATAGATGATTTCTCACGATTTATATGGGTCATGTTTTTAGCACATAAAGATAAGACATTTTCTGAATTCATTAGATTTCATAAATGAGTTTCAAATAAAAAAGGTGTTTCAATCGTATCTTTGAGAAGCGATCATGGAACCGAATTTGAAAATGCTGATTTTGATAAATTTTGTATTGAAAATGGCATTCATCATAATTTTACTGCATCTAGAACACCTCAACAAAATGGGGTGGTAGAAAGAAAAAATAGAACTCTTGAAGAAATGACATGCACCATGCTTTGTGAAAATGATTTACCTAGATATTTTTGGGTGAAAGCCATAAATATTGCATGCCATGTTCTAAATCGAGATTTGATCCGACCGATTTTAAAGAAAACACCTTATGAGCTTTGGAAGGGTAGAAAACCCTCAATCCATTATTTTCATATTTTTGGATACCGTTGTTTCATTTTAAACAATGGTAAGGATAATTTGAGTAAATTTGATGCCAAATCAGATGAGAAAATATTTCTAGGCTACTCCACATCCAGTAAGGCATACAGGGTCTTCAATAGAAGAACATTTATTGTTGAAGAATCCATACATGTGGTATTTGATGAATCTGACCAGAAATATTCGAGAAAAGAAGATGTGCTTTCTGATGAAATAGGTACCAAGAAAACTGAAAGTATAAACAACAACAAAAAGCCTACCAAGGAACAAAAAGATAATCAAAACACTGAAGGAGATCAAGTACAATGTGATGAAAATACATCTACAGTTGATCCACTACCAAAAGAATGGATGTATGCTCATGGACACCCAAAAGAACTAATTATTGGTGATCCATCTAAAGGTGTAAGTACTCGATCATCCCTTAGAAATATCTTTGATTACTTAGCTTTTGTTTCTCAAATTGAATCTAAAACTATTGAGGAAGCTGAATGTGATAGTAATTGGATAAATGCTATGCAAGATGAACTTAACCAATTCAAAAGAAACAATGTTTGGACATTAGTAGATAGGTCTTCAAATACTTCAATTATTGGCACAAAATGGATTTTTCGAAATAAACTTGATGAAAATGGTGTTGTTACAAGAAATAAGGCTAGACTAGTTACCAAAGGATACAATCAAGAGGAAGGGATAGATTTTGATGAAACCTTTGTTCCTATGGCTAGACTTGAGACAATTAGGCTATTGTTGGCTTTTGCTTGCTTTATGAATTTTAAATTATTTCAAATGGATGTTAAAAGTGCCTTTTTAAATGGTCTTATTGAAGAAGAGGTTTATGTTGAACAACCTCCTGGTTTTGAAAATTCTAAATTTCTAAATCATGTTTACAAACTTCATAAAGCTTTGTATGGTTTGGAACAAGCTCCTAGAGCTTGGTATGATCGTTTAAGTTATTTCTTGCTTAAAAATGATTTTGCTAGAGGTAATGTAGACAAAACTTTGTTTTTAAAGAAAAAGAATGATGATCTCTTAGTAGTACAAATTTATGTAGATAATATAATATTTGGTGCTACTAACGAATCTCTTTGTCAAGAATTTGCAAAGTTAATGCAGGGTGAGTTCGAGATGAGCATGATGGGAGAACTAAATTTCTTCCTCGGACTCCAAATAAAGCAAACTAAAGAGGGGATCTTCATCAACCAAGCAAAGTACATAAAAAAAATACTCAAGAAGTTTGAGATGGAGAACACCAAGCCTTTAGGTACCCCTATGAGCTCTACTTGTAGACTTGACAAGGATGAATCAGGTAAATCTATTGACCAAAAATTATATCATGGCATGATCGGTTCATTACTATATCTTACTGCCAGTAGACCAGATATCATGTTTAGTGTTTTCATGTGTGCTAGATATCAATCTAATCCTAAAGAGTCTCATCTTTTGGCTATTAAACGCATACTTAGATATTTATCTGGCATAATTGAAATTGGTTTGTGGTACTCTAGAGATTCTTCATTTGAATTGATTGCTTATTCTGATACTGACTTTGCTGGGTGTAAACTTGATCGTAAAAGTACTAGTAAAACCTGTCAGTTTCTTGGAGTAAATTTGATCTCTTGGAGTAGCAAGAAATAGAATTCAGTTGCTCTATCTACGGCGGAAGCCGAATATATAGCAGCTGGAAGCTGTTGTGCTTAAATCCTTTGGATCAAACAATAACTCGAAGATTTTGACATTAAACTAACTAAGACACCCATAAGATGTGACAATACTAGTGCAATCAATCTAACTAAGAATCCTATGCAACATTAAAGAAGTAAACATATTGAAATAAGACATCATTTCATAAGAGATCATGTACAAAACTCTAATGTTATTCTTGAAATTGTGTGTACTGATGATCAATTATCTGATGTGTTTACCAAACCATTGAGTAAAAAAAGGTTCTGTCTGATTAGAAGAGAGCTAGGTGTCATTGACCCATTCTCCTAGAACTCTCATAAATTTCATCTTACCTAAGGCATTTCACTCAAAAACCACTTGCTTTGAGCCCCAAAAGCTTTTAAATATTCTCTTAGATTTTTTGAAATTTTTTTTGATTTTTTTTTTGGAGATTTTCTTGGCCAAGTGTCGACACTTAGATTTTGTCAAGTGTCGACACTTGACCAAGTGTCGACACTTGACAAATACGAAGTGTCGACACTTGCGAAACAAAATTTGTTTTAAAAAAGATCGACCGAGGGTTTTTGTTTTTACTTTTCCCCCGTCGATTTCAAGCTACAGTGGTCCCCTACTATCCAAACCCCTCCTCTTCCCGTTTAACCCTTCATGAATCAGGTATTTCATCCTCTAATTTCTTTTTATTTTCACTTTATTTCTCCATTTTCATTTTCTTTTCTTTACCGTCAAACCGTTTGACCTAGTTTTGGATTTTTCTGCTTATATTTTGGATTTTAACCGGATTTTCTTGAGTTTTAATAGTTTTCTAAAACTCCGTTTGAAGGAATGTCGGTTTGGTGGGTTTTCTCTCGATTTTCCCACGGTTTTTGGTCGTTCTTCACGAACATCCCATCCGAATTTGGGAGAAACCACTGTTTGATTGGTTTTTGGCCAAAAATTTGGGTATTAACCAAATATCTAGTATTTTAAACTAATTTCTATTAATTTATCATAGTTTTTCATGATGTTTATGCAACATTTTTACCACTTTGATAAAACCCTAAATATTTTAAGCCCAAATCCCATGTATTTTGGTATTTTGAAAGTAAAAAATTATATTTTTATAAAATTTTAAATATACTTTAACAACCAAAAACATTTTCCAACTTTTGATCGTAGATTTCCTAAATTCCTTTTGGTATTTTATCAACCAAAAAATGTTTCAAAACTGTATTGAAATGATTTTCTCCTTAACACAACCTATAACAAGTCCCATTGCTCCTAGTTTGATTGGTTCTATCCTCTTTTCCTTCCTATCTAGCTGGTTAGACATGGGTCATAGGAAGAGACTTGCTGTGAGGAGACAGAGTCAGAGGACTGAGAGGAGAACAAAGGCTAGGCATGACACTGGTGAGTCGAGCAGTTCAGTCGCGCCGGGTTCCCCTGCGGAGAATATGGCAGGGAAGGCGGTTGCTTCCGGTCGAAGAGTGGACTTAGAGTTCTTCGACCGCCAGCACTTCCAGATCTGACAAACTCTCACATATGCAGGTTTGGTGCCCTTCTGCACTATGCAGGAGAGGTATTACCCTCATCTAGTACGAGAGTTCTATGGAGCATTGGATTGCCGATACATGACTTGAAGGACATCAGTACGTGGTATGGAGATTCTACTGACGGAGGAGCTATTGAGCAGAGTCTGGGAGATACCGCATCGTGGGATCAGCATCTTTTCTATGGATGACCAAGAGGCTGCATATCGATGTATTTTGGAGAGAGAGGATGTTCACGGTGTGACAGTAGTCACCACGAACTAGCTATCATTGAAATGCAGCTCCTACACCAAATCACTGCCCGGATTCTTCTACCAAAGACAGGGCGGTTTGACTTTATCACTGAGAAAGAGCTTATGCTCATGGTCTGCCTGACTCTGAGGACACAGGTAGACATTCCATCCATGATGTTGATTCAGATGAGGGACGCAGCCAGCCAGCACCGTCATTGTCTACCCTACAGGATGGGACTGACCAGATTATTCCGTGCATGTGGAGTATCCTTAGAGGGGGAGATCCCTAAGGAGATCCTTCACACAGACGTGTATGATGAGAGGTCTCTCTATAGGATGGGTTATAGAGTGGTTGGTGGTAGATGGATCCGGAGAGAGTCTGGCCAGGAGCCAGATGAGGAGGATGAGGTTCGTGAGGTTGAGGCAGGGCCATCTAGGCCGGTCAATTCTCTAGTTCATACAGCACATGCTTCAGAGACTGAGCTAGCGACACCTTCTGCCACACCTCAGCAGCTCCTCCAGCTTCTTCTTCTAGAGTACAGTTTGAGGGCTTCTCGCGAGAGCAGTTTGCACAGATGAGAGGCGAGATTGCCAGTCTAGGAGCTAGGGCTACTCAGCTTCAGATCGAGATTGACAGCCTTAGAGCTGACACTGCTGCTGAGCATGCCGAGTTTCGCCAGACTATGGAGGCTGGTTTTGGGCGCAATGAGAGTTTGATCAGATCCCTACTCCCTCCCGCTACTCCTGCTGTTCCTCCGGGTGATGATGATGATGATGATGGCGATGACCACCGAGATGACCATGATGATACTGTAGAGGGTGGCGATCGCACTGACGACAGGGCTACAGATGTTCTTGACGACGGCAGCGACAGTGATGACGGTGCCGACGATTATGTAGTCGTCAGTCATGAGCAGCAGACTCCTGATATTCCTCCAGTTGATGCTACTGACACTCCAGCTACCACTGAGCCAGTCTTTGTTACCCCCACTGAGACTCTACCTCCTCCTTCTAGAGCCTCTAGAGTAGCTCCCCGTTTTGGGCCATCCACTATGACTAGGAGTCGAGGTATCCTGAAGACTCCTGGTAGTCTGACACATAGGACTAGAGTCACCGGTCCTGTCTCTTTTGAGATTCCATCTGATGAGGATTAGCCTCACAGATGTCTCTTCTATTGTATGTTGTTTATGTTTCATGCTACTTTGTATGGTTCTTATTGTTATATGACTCTGATACATTTTGTATGTTTCAGTTTTGCTGATGATTCAGCAAATTTTATACTGAAAACTCCTCTTATCAGATATATATATACATTTACTTCAGTTTGGATGTTTAAAAATTGTGATTCATTTTGATTGCTTGATTGGTCACATTTATTCTCTTTAGCTCTGATACACTCTTTGGATCTTTTTGGCTCTAATACTTGTCATATTTGATACTCTACCATCTTTTTGTCTCTATGCTCATTGTGAGGGGGAGGTTATTCCCTTTTTTAATGATTGACAAAAAGGGGGAGTAATAGTATAGATTGTTTGGCATAAATTGGTTGTGTAAATTTTCAAATTTGATCTGCTTTGATACCCTGAAATAATATATTATTTGTTCTGATTAGAAACATCTAATTGAGGGGGAGATTGATTCTTCCTAACTATGAAAATTATGGCTTATATGGACTTACATTCATATTCATGAATTATAATAGTTGAAATTTAAAACTTAACGCTATTTTACTCAAGGTCTTGTCATCATCAAAAAGGGAAAGATTGTTGGCTCCACCTAATGATTTTGATGAATAACAAAACATCGAGTACATAATGTATACTAATGTGTATTTCAAGTTATGAGTTTTCAGGAAGAAAGCACATCAAAATCTCAAAAATTTATATATCATGGCACGATGAGGCACGGAGCATTTCTTGCAATTCTGGACATCCTCTTCGTGAAAAAAGGGCTTTTACATGTTCAATTATTATTTATTTATGTTTAATTTAAATGTCAATATCAATATTTATGTTTTTGGCTCAAATCATACTTGAATCTGAATTTTTTCAGTCTCAAGTGTCGACACCTGGGAAGCCAAGTGTCGACACTTCAGCATTTGGCACGCAGAAAAATCCTTGGCACGCCAAATGTTGACACCTAGGTTTCAAGTATCGACATCTACATTTCAAGTGTCGACACTCAGGTTTCCAAGTGTCAACTCAAGGCCTGAGATTTTTGAAAATCCAGAACTTTGCTATTTGAGGATTTTTGTGTCAAGTGTCGACACCTGTGCATCAAGTGTCGATACTTGAAAGTTCAAGTGTCGACACCTAGAAATCAAGTGTCGACACCTGACAGCCAAGTGTCGACACCCGATAAGCCAAGTGTCGACACTTGAAGCCTGACAGCCCTAACAGATCTATTTTTCTGACTTGCAGAAATTACTTTTCAAGCTTCAAATTGCTAGATTCAAGGCTCCAACGGTCACAAACCATTTTTTGGAAGTTTTTTGTTGTATTTAACCTCCACCAACTTCATTCTAAAGGCATTGAAGTATATTGAAGTCCATTCAAAGCCAAAAAGCCAATATTCTCTCAAGAACTTCACATCAAAAGCCTTTTATAATTTGATTCCCTGAAAAGCCTTCAAGTTCATCCTAGCATCATTCCAAAAGAGGTGTTTTGAAGAATATTCCAAGGAGGAGACAAGACAAAGCATCAACTTGAGCTTCAAAGCTTCCATCCTACTCTTGAAGAGAGTTTGTCTTAGTTTTAAAAGTCGTATATTTGTTTTTATCTTGTGATTTGACCTTGCTTTCAAGGGTGTCTTGAAAGAAGGTTGTTGTGGTTTGTTGGTAAGCCAAAGGGATAAAATCAACTAGGGTTAACTTGTGAGCCAGAAGACAAAACAAGTGTAAAAGATTGTTTGTGAGCCTAGGTGACAAAACCAACATAGGTTTTGACTTATGAGCTTTTTGAAAAATAAGTCAGCTGTAATCTTGATTGGATTATAGTGAAATTTCCAAGGGTGGCTTTGTGAGTGGATGTAGGTGCTTGGTTTGCACCGAACCACTATAAATACTGTGTTTGTGTGTGATTGCTTTCTTTCCCTCTTGCTCTCTGCTTATTACATTTGATTTACTGCTTTCAGCTGCATTGAATCTTGAGCATTGAATTTATTACTCACAAACACCACTAGACCTTCACATTACTATTTTAAATTTTAAAAGACCCAATTCATCCCCCCTCTTGGGCTCCATTTCTGGACAACAGTTTGTGTTACTTATAAATCCATGAAATGGATACTCTGCTGAGCAACAAGAACTCAATTGAGTTCTCATTAATACATTAATGATTCTTTTATGCTAACATTTATGTTGCCTCGCCTTTCATTATTCTTTATTTCATGCATTGATCTATTGAAAGATACAAGCTCTGATGATTATTTTACTAAGTTGTATGTCTAGCTTATTGCCAATGTGTGGCTTTGTTGTTCAATTTAACAATCCCTTATGTACAAAATATATTATATCTGCTATTGTGAGGTGATGAAAGATTTGATTTAATTATTTGTAGTTACAAGTTATTTGTGCTCACAAGTGATTTGTGGTTATTTGCGGTTAGAAGGTTGAAATTGATATCATGCTTGATTTGGTATGACATACAGGAAAGGAAACCTCAATTTCTTTGAAAATCTGTATGCAATGGATTAGAAAATTTGAGTTGTTGTCAATATGTATGGATATAAATACTTGGTTCATGACAGTCATGTATCTATTTGTGGTAATTGGCTGCAGTTAAATTGTTTATATAAATGTCTGCTATTAAACTATTGGGGCTGTTATGTATTATTTTTGTAATTGATGGCAGCCCTTATACTGTATGACACATGGAATTTTCTTAATTATCCTACTAGCTTTGGTTATATTTGGAATTGTAGATGATACATTTCCATAGATAAAGGGAATGATGACTGTTATTTGAACTAGTAGTATTTCTTTATCTTTTGTTATCATGTTATGCTTATAAGTTGTGGTTTTCGATTTGTCCAAATATAAATACTGTACAATGAATTTTTTACATGTTTGCTCTTGGTATGTTCATATATTATTAGCTATTATGTTGAGTGGACATTCTACTATTTCATTTCTTTCACTTTTGTTTCTTTGTTCTCTGTAATTGTTCCTATGGGGATTTTAATAATGATATTCTGAACTATGCTCTACCATAATCAAACTTTCTCAACGATTCCCAATCATATCACTTTGTAATTTTGACTCAATTTGTTCTGCCCAAGATATCCTAGATGTTGAGGATTGCTATTAGCATATAATTTCTTTCTGCATTCTGGAAAGAAAATTCATTTATATCACTTTAGCATTGTATTTTTCTTACATTTATGCATTGGGATGGGCTTTGGTGTATTCTTCGATTTTAAATATGTACCTTTTTTTTACTTAAGGCAATGATGATGGGCTGCCTATTGATTGAGCATTGCTGGGAGGCAGGAGTGGAATTACACATTTATTGTTTTGCTCTTGTAGCCGTGATGCTCAAGTGACATTAGTTTTGCTATCCTGAGCCATATTTTGTAAATATATATGTGCGATGCTTATGTTGTTGGCAGTCCTTAATGTTTTAGGATATTGACCTCTCGTATGGATAGCAATATGAAACTGATTTTTTGATCAAATACCTGTATTTCTAGTTTTTCATATTCTAACCAAGACTATTATGTTGCCATCACAATTTTTAGGTTACTTATATCAATTATCATAATGAATAGTTTACTGCACATGTTTGAAATTTCATATATATAAATTCAGATAGTTTATGAAAATATAAGATTTTACACTACTAACAATGTTTTATTGTTATAGAAAAATATTTTTCTTTTATTACAGGGGCTATGTTGTTTCAAAACGGTTCAGAGAGTAGTTTGCTCAACTATACTATAACAAGTTGGTGCTAATGGTTAAGGATTGAAGTGCAACACGTGAAATATTTTACAGTTTTTAAAGTCAATTGTAACAAAATATTTTTTCTTTTGGGAACTTAGTTTCATTGTTATATTATGTGGGCATGTATGTTATCTTCTTATTCTTGTAACATGTATTCATCTTGTATGGACCCCTGATGATAATTGGTATTAATAATAAAATATTCATTTTTCTTTTAATTTATAAATTTGGCTCATCTTTACTATGTACTTTCACTTGTGTTGTATGTTATCTAAATTGATTATCAGGTATTTTTATGCAATGTAATTTGAAATATCGGGAATGAAATTTTTCTTGTAATAGGGAATTTTCTAAATTCATATATTTCTTGTATATACAATAAACCTTTACTTACACTGCAAAATGATAATGGTATAAGCCATTTTTTTCTTTCTAATATTTTATAAATATATATAGATTATACATGAACATAATTTTAATAAATCATAATAATATATTAATTAGTATAAAATATTTAATTTAAGTAATTATAAATTTTAAAAAATATTTGATTACTTATTTTATCTTATCATATGGTCAGGGATATTTTTGGAATTTCAAAAAAATCTACATGTATTCCTAATGGAATACAGGCTTATTCCCATGTCATCCAAATACAATTTGAAATAACACTGCATTAATTATACTGGAATAAAGTAGAATACCAGATTTCGAACCAAACAAAAATCTAGAATAACAGGAAGAATAAGCTATTCCTGAGGAATAGCTATTCCTATTTATGGAATAATTTTTTGCCATCCAAAAACTACCTAACGGTTTTCATGACCAACCATGCATTCAACTTTATATATATATATATATATAGCTATGTAATAATATTTATCATAAAACATTTAATAGGTTGTGTCCTTCCTATATAGTTATTTTTGAAAAATAAATATGTAATAAATCATATTTTAGTCCAATCAAAAAAAATTTCAACCATGGCTTAACTGAAATCTCTCAAAAAAAATTAATAAAATTAATAAAATAAAATTTAAATTTATTTTTGAATTAATATAATTAAAAAACTAAGAAATATAATATCTATTTATAATAATAAAATTTGTTCTTATATAATTCTGGATAAAAGTCTCCCCTAGTTCAAATAAAATTAACATTTCAAAAATAGATATAATTAATAAAATAAATATGAAAATTTAAATTCATAAGAAAGATAAATTTTGATTTTACATCAATCTTGTTTTACATCATCTCATCCAATTCTTTATGCATTAAAAAAATATTCTTGATCAATTTTTTTAAAAAAATTAGATTTATCAATTTATTTTGAAACTCAAATGATAAAATCTTGTCCGGATCACTAGTTGCGCAATCTCTTTTAAAAAATTGTACCATATCTTAGATTTTGAAAATTTATCTATTTTTTAAAAATATAATCTAAATAAAGAATCATATGATTAAATTATAGTCTTTAAAAATTTAATAATTTTTTTAAATTTTTTTAATAAATTTTATTTAGCTATATTCATATATAATAGTTAAAATAGTTTATATTGAGTCTACTAATTTTCTTGTATCATATTTGCAAGGATACATGTATAAACCATTTTTTAAAAATATATTAAACATATTCCTATTGTTTGCTCAAGAGAAGCTGCAAGTTTTCGAGTTTTTTTTTTTTTGGTACTCCAGGGCATTAAAAAAAAAAAAAAAAAACATTGTTTTAAAGAAAAAAAAACATTCCTTTTATCTGTGACCCAGGCGCCACCACCACTGCCCAACCTTCTCTTCTCTCCGCTACCCTCCTATTATTTCGTGTAGGTGGAGGCTGGCTTAATGCCCATAGATTTCTATCATTTACAAGTGCATCGCAGCAATGAAGGCAGGTCCAAGTGGACTAAAGTTGCAATGCTGGTGCATAGCCACTACAGGAAAGAAATTAAAGGAAAAAATGATGTTGAGAAGATTTTTTTTTGGACGCTAATTAGTATTATTGTAAACTATTTTGATACTTTACAAAGCATCAAATATATAAGAATGAAGAAAAAATATCTTGGTATTTAAAAAAAAAAAAGCAACGTTAGATAAAAATATAACGATATTTTAAAATACCGGTATTGACAAGACTATTTATTTTGAAATTTAGCTGTGCCGATACTTTAAGGTATCGGTAGATTTTTTTTTAAAAAAAATTAAAGTAGGTTTCTCCTTGCTAGTGATGAGCCTAATCGGGTTGCCGAGGGAAGGAAGGTTGCGAAGGAGCCATGGGTGAGGTGGCGAGGCATGGATAAGCTGCAGGAGGGTGGGGCAGGTGTTGGAGCAAAACTGCTTCACGGGATGTCCGGGATCCTTCTTGATGCTGCCATGGCGGAAATATAACGCACCATCAGGGAAGAAATGGGGCACACTATCGATCCGCTCTCGTCATGGAGGTATGCCCCCCATGGGGTTACACGCATGAGAGAGAACCAAGGACATTAGAATAGAGGCTAGGATTTTTGGAGGAGAAAATGGATCACGTATTATTCTTCGTGACGTTCCCATCGTTCTTTATATACAAAATAGATATATATAATCCTAGGTCACAACCGACCTAGCCCTAAAAAACTCCTCCCTTTGAGTCACATGAAAAAACTCAAACCTAAGCCCATGTACATCCATGACTCAGAACCCTGGAAACTTATAAACCAGCTCCCAAACCTGCATGGTCCCTCAAGACTTGGAGCACCACATTTGTCCCAACAATCTCCACCTTGGTGCTATAAGTCTTGACAAGCTCCGCGTGACTGTCTACACCCTTCCTGTTGTCTCCAGAGCTGACATCTTCCCGTCGAAGTCACCTCGCCTCCCTAGCTGGAACATCGACCCATGCTCCATAGCTCCTGAGACTCGTGCTCCATTGCACTCATGAGCTCGATCTAATGTCTCCCTGCTTTATCCTCGTGACTGCAACACTAACCCGTGCTTCCGCAGTATACCCAAATAGCTGTGCAAACCTAATGCCAATGTCAGACCTCTTCAGCTTCTGAGCTTCCTAGGAGGCTTTTGGGATGACCGCCTTCTCAGCTGAAGATCAGTACAAGTTCCTTGGGACCAACCTGTACCTGCTCCATAGCACCAACTTAAGAACTCTGTTGTATGCTCCCTTCTATTAAGCAGCTGCATCACTCATCCTGAACTACCTGAAAAGACCTGTAACAATCCTGAACCAACACTCGCTGCACCTAGAGCTCCACCTGACACAGTCTCCACAGAGCCATGTCAATCTCTGTACACTATACTCCATCTGGCTAAGTATACTCCTAGTGCTTGTGCTAGAATATGGCCAGTATCTTTGCACCTTCCACTCTGAACTCGTGCCAAAACTCTCTCTCTAGCCATGAAGACACCTTCAACCAGTACTCCACCTGAAACCAAAGTCCACCTGATGCCGTAGAAGTCCCATTGAGGTCAACCTCCCAACGCTGCACTGCTGGGGTATCGTGCACCTCGATACACCATTACCACCTTCTCGAACCCTTCGCTTCACCACGAACCCTTCCAAGACCATTTCGGATACTCTGCAACCCCGTAGGAATCTCCGAAAACCAAGAGCTCATCCTAACTCCTCTAACCCAGCAACGTAATATAGCAACTATCTCCAGCGGCTGCTCCATCATATCCCAGCTTGTCCCTAGGCCAATCCCACCATACCAGGACACTCCCGGCTGCATGATGCCCCTGGCACTCCCTGAGACTTGTCCCCGGTCTCCCTGAGCTACCATCTCCATCAGCTCCAGTCTCTGTCCCTAGGCCAATACCGCCATATCGAGCCACTCCCGACTGCCCGATACCTCCGGTGCTCCCTGAGACTATCATCTATCTTCTTGAGCTACCTTTGGTACAGTCTCTGCTGATGTACTCCGGTCTTCCTGAGATATCCATCTTCCGAGACCCATCTCCAACCATACGGGATACCACACCCACGTACAGCTCCATCATGATCAAGGTAGTTGGAGTACTACTGATCGCTCTTCTCCACAGTGACCAAGAGCTTGGTCCACTATCGATGGAGCTACCACTCATGCTTTGAAAGATCTCCAGTATGTATTACTCCACCTGTGCTAAACCACAGATCACCCGACCTGCCATCACTCCACAGCACAGGTCCCATGCTCTGCACCACCATCGCAAGCTCCTGCAGCACTGGATGCATCATCTTCAGTGAGATCCGCTCTGCCAGCAGACCTCCGCACTGCTCCCGATACCTCAAACCTCTATCCGCCTAGAAGGTTGAAGATGGAACAATCCTGCTCGTGCTACCCGCACACACGGTCGCTTTACCATGATCTCCACATCACCTGTGATCTAATTCCATCACTGTATCCATCCTAGCTCAACATGAAGAGCTTGAAAAATGAAATCCAACGGTATAAACGGGACTTAAATCGGAGTTCAATTGAGCCCAGAATCACGAAAAAACCAATCAACACATATTTCAGAGCAGAGTTACTTGAGATGCTGGTCCACCATGAACCGATCCAACGGTTCATACGCGCCAAGGCCGGTCCATAGCCACTATTGCTGTCGGTCCATGGCAGAGAACTGTGGACCACAGCTTCTCCCGGTCACCGCTGTCGCCCCCAGCCACCGCGTTGCACCTCCGGCGACTATGCGCCACCGTGCCGCTCTTTCGGTGGCTGCCCGCATGCATGGCCACGCCTCCGGTGGCTGCCCGCACACACAGCCACGCCCGATCTACTCCGATCGGGACCGTGCATCTCCTCCGGTTACTTCCCGTCGTCGATCCTAGCCTCCGGCGAACCACCCGCCGCCAAGCCTGACACCAATCTCCTCCGATCGGCCACCGCCGCTTCCGCTGCGCCATACACCGTCCCACGGTCGAGCTTGTGCTACCTCCGCTGAGCCTGAGCCGTGTGACGCCCCGCGCCGCTGTGCGACCGGTGATGCCCTGCGCCACTGTCTTTCACTGGATATTCCTCCACGTCCAGATTAAACCGTGAAAAGACCTCATGGTCTTCCTCTCCTCACGATGATCAAGTCCCCTAAGGGGTGATCCCTTCCTGGACCTTCTCTCTCTATTCCCAGGGAGGGCAGCAAGCCCTCACCTCCAAATCTCGGTACCAGAGATCTGCACCACCATCGCGAGTCATCTTCCCTATTTCCTTCATGCCATCGAATCAAGATCGACTCCGATACCAATTATTGAAGCAAAACCGTTCCACGGGACGCCCGGGATCCTTCTTGATGCCACCATAGCGGAAAGATAACGTACTATGAGGGAAGAGATGTGACACGCCGTCCGCTCCTGTAATAGAGGCATGCCCCCTATGGGTTACATGCATGAGAGAACCAAGAAGATCAGAATAAAGACTAGAATTTTTGAAGAAGAAAAGGAATCACGTATTATTCTTCCTGATATTTTCGTTGTTCTTTATATACAAAACATATATATATAATCCTGGATCACAACCTTTCTAATTCTAAAAAACTTTCCCTCTCTGAATCACATGAGAAAACTCAAACTCGAGTCCGTATACACCATGTCTCATATATTCTTTCCATTTTAATCTACAATATGACTCAGAACCCTAAATATTTATAAACCAGCTTCCAAATCTGTGCGGGAGCACCGCATTTATCCCTACAGCAGGGTGGCACGGAGCAGCGGCAGCAAGTGAGGGGGTGTTGGCAGAATGACGAGAAGGCGCTGCAAGGCGAGGGAGGGGGGTCGCGGTGGAGTGCCGGCAAGAGATCCGCCAGCCATGTGGTCTCGGATTCTCGTCGCCATTGGTCTTGTTATCTCGCGGTGGCTTGCCTCCACTGCCAGAGGAGGGAGGTTTGGGGTCTGGTTGGGTCGGGAACGAGGAGGATGTCCTCGGGGTCGACACGGAGGTGGCAGAGGGGGCAGGTGGAGTGGGCATCGAGCCAGATGTCGACACACTTGACATGGAAGGCATGACGGTACTTGGAGAGGAGCCGGAGAGCCTCCACCGGCTCAAACTGGTTCAAGCACACCGCGCACTCCAGTCCCTCTTTGTGGGCCCTGAGCGATCTGAACCGGAACACGGGCAACGACTCCACCACTGTCCACTCCACCCCTAAGTTCTGGTGCTCGGTGGCTGCCGAGAACCCCGATGAACCACTGCCGCCGGTGCCTAACCGGGAGGAGGTCTGCTTGCAGTGCTTGGCATTGAAGAGGATGAGGAGGAAGGTGAGGGAGAACATGATGGCGAGGATGCCAATGACGACAGTGATATTGGGGCGGAAGGGGACGATGGAGGACGACTTGTCTGACGGTGAAGAAGGGAAGGAAGAGAGGCCTGGATGGCGAGGAAGCCTTTGTAATTGAGGAGACAACCTTTGTAAGTGAGGAGGCACTGGGAGAAGGAGGCGCAGGCAGGGTCACGGTGGCGGACGGCGAGGAGCTTGGGGACAGCAGCGGTTCTGATCTGTGGGTACGTACATGGAAGAAAGATATATAATTAGAAAAATCTAGGAATGGGGAGAGAAAGAACTGAAAAAAAAGAAAAATAAAAATGAAGGTGAAAGGAAAAGGTTCAGCACGAGGATACTTTAAAATATTATTTAATTGATGATATTTAAAAATATTATCACCATCCTTTCAGAATTAATCTAGAATCCATGACCAGTAAAATTATTTATAAAGAAGGGCTACGTCTTAACCACGAGGCTATCATCACACTAGTATACATGATAATTTTATTTTAAAAAATATATAATAATTTTTAAAAAAATTATTGGCGGCCTTGTGCCGTCTCTCGAACAAAAAGGCCGCCCATGTCCCATTTTTCCATGACGAGCTTTTGATCTATCCTAGCTACAGAGTAAGCAAAGCCTTCATGGGAAAGCTAGGTTGAGTTGCAGATTTCTCGTGCAGGAGCGTACTGTGTCATCGTACAACTAAGGTGGTCGACCTGCCAGCTATATTTGGGTAGCTGCTGGTGGATATACATGCTTGATGCATGATGCATGATGCATGATGCATGGGGGCAAGCAGTGGATTTGACAAGCAACGAGCCCCGCGGTCATGATAAGTGTTACAGCCTCGCGGTGGAGCCAAGCTAGTCGTTGGTGCTGGGGTCGACAAATAACAATGTCAGTGAGGATAGGACGGTTGATGATCTTCCTGGAGAAGATAATACTGGAGGTGATTTGATCTATAACGTCATGGCACGAATAGTCAAATGAGTTTTAGGCCCTATAGTAGGAGAGCCAAGCGATGAGCTCTTGGTGAGGCAACGTAAAGGACTAAGAGTTTGACCGGCGAGAAGAGGCCAAGGCACTAGAGCAAGCAGAGAGAGGTCCGAAAATCATTAGACGATATTCTTGGAGGAGACTATTTGGTACTTTGGAATTGTAACAACATGAGGCCTCGTTTAAAAAAACTAGTCAAAAGATATCTATTGGATTTTTAGATTTTTAGTGTTGTATAAATACCACGTAATCAAAATGGGAGCGAGACAATATAGAAGAAGCGTGGATTCTCTACAGTACATCATATGGTATGGTGTACTATATGCACCATCTATCATGCGATGGATGGCTATGCATGTGCAGAAATGAGTCATGCGATGCACACTACATGTGGTTGTGCAAAGGAGTCCATCATACGATGAATAGTACATGCAATGCACCGCACCGTCCATTACATTTTAGGTACCTTAGAGGATCCGTGCTTATATTCAAGCCCTTCCTTGAAGATCAAGAGATAGACCTATTGCCCAGGTGGCTACCCAGGAGAGAGGTGAATTAAAAATTTAAAAATTAAAAGCAGATAATGTGCAATTAAAAATCCCTTATAAGTGGTAGGTGCTATGACAGAGTATTAAATTGCAGAAGCTAAATAGAGTCAAGTAAGCACAACACAAACACACAATTTATAATGGTTCGGAGCAACCCAGCTCCTACGTCCACTATCCAAGATATCACTTGGGATTTCCACTATATTCACACCCGAATACAGTCGGATTGTTTTGCAGGATCACAATTCAAAACCTCTACATTTTGGTTCTAACCGGATCACCAAAGAAAACACAACATCCTTTGGTTTTGAACAGGCTCATCAAAGAAACCTAACTTGGTTTTACCAGGATCACCAAGAACCCAACACTTGATTTTTATCAAGGCTCACCAAGAACCTAACTTGGTTTTACCAGGATCACCAAGAATCCAATAATAATTCAGAAAAAGAATTGAAGTAAATGCAACAATAAATGACAAACTTAATTTGTCGGATAGTTGCCGGTGCAGCTTGATAGAAGTCCACTTGAATGAGCTTTAATTGCTTCAGTGGCTTCTTTAAAAATTGCTTCAAGCTTTAGATCAAAGTTGGTGAAGACTTCAAAGCTTGCTTGAATGCTCTTGTGCTCTCTTTCCTTTTGGTAGGTAGGATATTCAATGTGGCTTTCAAAACTTTGAAGAACTTTCTTAATTCCTTTTATTCCCTTACTTCAAGAAAGTTCAAATCCTTCAAATATAAGGTCTTCCATCACTTTAAGACAATTCTAGCCGTTGTAGACTGTTAGGAAGTGGTTTGTGACTGTTGGAGCACTTTTTGGCATTCAAAAATAAATTCCGGAACTAACCGTTAGATACCTGAAAGCGACGTTCGAGTTGGATCGAATCCTTCGAGTCGATAGGTCGAGTCGCCAAATCTTCAGTGCAGTCGGCTCTTTGTCTCAGGGTGCAAAACTTCACTCTGGATAAGTTGGCTCTTGATAGCTCGAGTCGGCTCGAACTTATATCTTTGAAAAACTTGAACTCGAGGAGTCGGCTCTTTTCAGCTTAGATTGGCTCTTCTTCTCAGGTTCTAAAATCATCACTCTGGAAGAGTCAGCTCGATGCAGTTCAAGTTGGCTCGCTTTCTCAGGTCTTCAAAATTAGGTCTGACATAGTCGACACTTTCTGGTCCGGGTCGGCTCGCCTGATTGTTCTCAGAAATATTCAAAAACTGGACTCTGGAGGAGTCAGCTCGGACAAATTCCAGTCGACTCGGATTCACTGGAGTCGGCTCGGTCACTTTCGAGTTGGCTCGGATTACTGCGTACCACAATCCTTGCTGCATGCCTTCGACATGCTGGGTCAGCTCGAGTATCTTTTTCAGGATTTTTATAATTGAACTCAACGAAAAACTCTTACCAACACTCTTATAACTTTTTAATCACACCAACTCAAATTAATTGTAAGGCATACACACAGAAGTAACCCTTTTTACATGATTTTTTCTTAAGTTTTTCATTGGGTTCTTCTTTACAAAAATACATTACAACACAACTCAAACAATAAATAAAGGTATAGGAGTTGAAGTTTGAACAATTAACTCATCCTACAAAAACTTGTAAAATACTTAAAGAGTTGTTATAAATAAATGTACATGCTTCAATATTTGGTTATCATTAAAATCACTTATGAGATCAACAAAACCAAATGGTGGACTAGAAAGAGAAGGCTCAAGCAGTCGAGTGAACATGGGGAAGTCTTAAAGCCACAAGATAGAGCCCTTGTGAGGCTATTTGGGTTCCTTAATTATAATTGTAACAAGGTGAGAGCTTACCCAGTAGAAAACATAGTTTTAGCAATCGATTTTACAACCGAATTTTTTAGCTACATTGGTGACCGATTTTGCAACTGATTAATTTTTTAATAAATTACCATTTTGCAACCGATTTTGCAACCGAAACAGAAATTGATTTAAAATTTTTTAAAAAATTTTACAACCGATTTTTCGGTTGCAAAATTATAAAAAATTAAAAATAATTTTAAATAAAAATTTGCAACCGAAATATCGGTTGCAAAAAAATTGATAAATTATTTTTTTTTTGAAAATATTTTTTTTTAAAGTTTTGCAACCGAATTTTCGGTTGCAAAATTTAATTTAAAATTTATTTTAATATTTTGAATTTTGCAACCGATTTTTTTTTCAGAAATTTATTTTTTTGCAACCGATTTTGCAACCGATTTTTTAATTTTTAAAATTTCAGAAATTTATTTTTTTGCAACCGATTTTGCAACCAATTTTTTTTTCAGAAATTTATTTTTTTGCAACTGATTTTGCAACCGATTTTTTTTAATTTCAGAAATTAATTTTTTTTGCAACCGATTTTGCAACCATTTTTTTTTAGAAATTTATTTTTTTGCAACCGATTTTGCAATCAATTTTTTTTTTTAAATTTCAGAAATTAATTTTTTTACAACCGATTTTGTAACCAATTTTTTAATTTTTAAAATTTTAGAAATTAATTTTTTGTAATCGATTTTGCAACCGATTTTTTTTAATTTTTTTCAGAAATTTATTTTTTTGCAACCGATTTTCCAACCAATTTTTTTTTTTTTTCAAAAATTTTTATTTAATTTTACAACCTATTTTTCGGTTACAAAATATAATTTAAAATTGAATTAATTTTTTTAAAATTAAATTTTAATTTTTAAGAAATTTGCAATCGAAAAATCGGTTGCAAAAAAATGCTTAAACACCCACTTCCGCTGCCCTAATTTTTCCCCCTTCGTTTCTTCGATTAAATCCCCTCCCCGGTGTCCCCTCGACGGCCAACGTCTCCCCGCGACTTCGGCATCACCCCTCTCCCCGTCCGGCCGGCATTTCGCTGCCCTAATTTAGTGGCCCGAGCTCTCGTCTCTTCCCCCACCGCCGCCTCCCGCTCTCCCCTCACCCTCTTCCTCTCCAAGCGCTTCCTCGCTTCCTCCCCCTTCGCTGCCGGCCTCCTCAGGCGCCGCCCGTCTCCTCCCGACCTTTCCCTTGCGGCGGTCCTTCGAGGCCCTCGTCGCCCAGCTGATGTCCTCCGCCAACGTCCAGCGATCGCAGGCGGAGTCCCTCTTCCATCTCTGCCGCGACCTCCAACCCGACGCCCTCGCCGCCAAGCTTGCCACCCTCCTCCACTCCTCCCCCCACCTCGAGATCCGCGCCATGTCCGCCATCCTCTTCCGCAAGCTCCTCACCCGCGATTCCTCCACGTCGTCCGCCTCCGGCGGTGACTCCTCACCGTCCTACCTCTGGCCTCGCTCAAGTCCCTCCTCCTCGCCACCGTCCAGCGCGAGGACGTAAAGAAAACTCTTTCCAAGTTCTGTCTCCATTTTCTTTAAATCGGCCATTACTTCCCTATTTTCTCTCCGAAGCACTGCTCTCTCCCCATTATCCCTTTTCCTCTTTGCCTCCATCCCTGGAATAATTTTTAGGGGATCGTGGTCTCTGGAAGAAGTGTCGATCCCTCCTCCAGATTCCTTTCTTCTTTTGCTCCTCTAATTTTTTAGTAGCAGTTTATGGGAGATTGTCCCATCTTTTGGTTTTTCAGGTTATGATCTGTTTCTTCTTCATTATGTTCCCGAATTTCTTTGCTTTACGTGGAATATTTCGACATGGATTTTCTAGGCTTAATAAAAAACCTTTCTTTTTTTTAAAAAATAAATCGCTGGTTTTGAGATCAAAAGGCGAGTCTGGGTTGCACCCGGGGCTCTTCCATCGTCGGATGATCGGCGGTATGGTTGCTTTTTCTTGAAGTTCTGTTCATATGCCAGTTTTTCCCCAAAAATGTGTATAAATTTATGATTTCTGGACAATTACTGTAAATAATTGAGAGAATTGTGCTCAAAATTGTTTCTTGTAATGAGTCTGATGGAATTAGTTGGTGGAACGTTGGAGAATGCTTTGAAGTAGCGGGGTTAGGAGAGGAAGTGATGGAATGAAAGGAGCATGTTTTTTTTTTTTTTTTGGTGACTTGGGAGTTGGGGGAAGAAGATTGTATGAGGGAAGACTCTGAAGGCATGAGATTCAGAAAAAACTGGTTACGTTTGATGATTTCAATTTCATTTGAGCAACTCAACAGTCTGTAAGGGATGTATTGATTTGGAGTGTAGGATATCTAGTGGATATGATCTTTGTGGTGTCATTTTTAACCCTTCAGATTTGTGTAGTCAGTAATTCAGATTCTTGTTGCTTAACTTGTAGGAACCTGAAGATAATTGAAGTCAGTCAGTTCTGTTAACAAAGATAACTTATAATCACAACATATTGGCAAAAAAAAGGTGGAAGATGTTTTCTAAGTTTGATGCTTTATGGTATATTGGTAGGTGAATGCTGAGAGCTCTTGCCTCCTGGGTTTGGTGCATCATACAGGAAGTTCACTAACAAACCACGCAGTAGGAGGAGAAAAGGATCAATTACCAAACAAAGGTAGTGCTTGATTAAGGGAATAAAATTCTAATATTTGGTATTGTGCAATATTTGAAAGGAATTTAGAACTTTAATGATTCTTGTTTTTGAGAGGTAGGAGAATTTCCAATTATCTTTTAGTTTTTGAAGCATATTTAATTTCATAATTTCTTTTTTATTTTGATAGAGTGAGACTTTATGTGTACTATGTTTTTAGATATTAGGTATTCCGGAAACAAGTGCTGGTGTTGGTCCTTCAGTAAAATAGTACATTATTCATATTACCTTGCTCCACTGGTTACTCTTATATGTTTTGCTTTATATTATGAACTGTACCTCTTGTTAGCGTTATTTGTTTAGCTTTGTATTATGAACTGCATCTCTTCATGTTTGACATTTTTGTTATATTTTTGTTGTTTTATTGTGCATTTTCATGGATTCCCTCCTCTTGTTATCTGCAGATTGAGGCTGTGATGAGTTGCCTTGGTATCTTCATGATGCTTCAAATTCTGAAAGTGTATGCTGGATCGGACCATTTTGCATGGATCTAAATGGTGTTGCAAATTTGGATGGCTTTCTATTATTGCAAGCAACCATTTGCTGCCTTAGATCCTTCTCAATGTACCAAAAGATGCAATCCTGAGCTTCTGAATCTTATTGTTCGAAAGTTTTGTTCGATTTTTGTTGTTTTATTGTGCATTTTCATGGATTTTCTCTTGTTACATGCGGTTTGAGGCTGTGATGAGTTGTCTTGGTATCTTCGTGATGCTTCAAATTTTGAAAGTGTATACTGGATCGGATCATTTTGTATAGATCTAAATGGTGTTGCAAATTTGGATGGCTTGTTATTATTGCAAGCAATCATTTGCTGTCTTAGACCCTTCTCAATGTACCAAAAGAGGCAATCCTGAGCTTTTGAATCTTATTATTTGAAAGTTTTGCTCGATTTTTGTTGTTTTATTATGCATTTTCATGGATTTTCTCTTGTTATTGATATGATTTGATGTATGTAGTTGTTATTTTTGGATAATTGGGTGTGATTGAATCCTTGAAATGAATATCTGCTTTGTGCCTAAGCTGCCTAATGGATGTTTTATATGTTATCATTGTGCCTAATGGATGCTTTATACTTCTCAGCTATTTGTGATAAATTTGTAAAATTTAAAAAAAAAATTCATTTTTCATTTTTTTTAATTATCAATTTCAGCAACCGAATTTGTAAAAGAGTCGACTCATGACCTGAAATGTCGACACCTGCAAGTCTAGATGTACAGTAACAGCTAGTTTTTTGAAGCACAAAATTAGTCCTTTTTATATCTGACGACTATTTTCTTCTCTCCAATGGTTATAAATGGTCATTTAAGGCTTGGAAAGGTATTTAAAGTGGACCAAACACAAGAGGGAAGCAACTAATGAGGAATTGATGAGCATTCATTGAGTATTCATTGCTTTTGAGTGAAGTTGAGCCTCCAAGCATTCAAGAGCATTCAAAAAGCATTCAAGTTCAAACTTCAAGCATTGATTAATGCTTCAATAACTTGGAGACTAGCTTTCTCAACAACAATCAAGAGCTTCAAAGAGATATTTGCTTTTATTTTGAAAGCTTATTGTACTCTTATATTATAATTGATTTATCTTGTTGTTCCTAGTTTCAAGTGAATTGAAATTAGTGTTTGGGTTGTTTGTGAGCCTTGTTTGAAAAACCAACTAAGTTGTTGGTGAGCCTTGTGTTGAAAAACCAACTAGGTTGTTGGTGAGCCTTGTGTTGAAAAATCAACTAGATTTTTGGTTAGCCCTATGAAAACCAAGGGAGTTCTGATTAGTGAGCCCGGAAAACTAATCTACTGTAATCAATGAAAAATTATAGTGAAACATTTAAGTTGACCTTGGGAAGTAGACGTAGGTACTTGGAGTGCACCGAACCACCATAAATTTGTGTTTGTAATTGCTTATCTTTCTCTTCTTGCATTTACATTATTACTTATGCTGCATACTTTTATTGAGCATACAAACACTTGCAAGCACACTAGCACTTGTCTTTAATCTTTGTAAAAAGTTTTAAAACACAATTCACTCCCCCTCTTGGGTTGCTTTGGCTGGGCAACAATCTATTATTTTGTCCATCTATCTTGGCCCGGATATCAGGGTTTTGAGGCACTCTAC
The DNA here is from genome assembly GCA_021397845.1 of Areca catechu. Classification (NCBI taxonomy): domain Eukaryota; kingdom Viridiplantae; phylum Streptophyta; class Magnoliopsida; order Arecales; family Arecaceae; genus Areca; species Areca catechu. The sequence goes on along the minus strand of CM038049.1, from coordinate 27,251,581 downwards.
CACTCCTCGAGCACCGATGTCTGATTTGATGACCATTTTTGTTCTGGAGTCTTCTATGCCTTGCTCTTTGGGTTGGATTTGGTCTATCCCGGTTCATCCTAGAATTTTTTTCTTTCTCTGGAAACTTGTCTGGCACCGCCTCCCTACCAGAGACTTCTTGGTGGCCAGAGGTCTCCATCTACCTCCTGGCTACCCAGCATGTGGGCTAGATTGTGAGACTTAGGTTCATGCACTGTTTTTATGTCACCAGGCGTGGCTGGTGTAGCAGACGGTGGGTCTTAAGGATCTTTTCTCTCAGGTTGTCGATAGAGATGATACTTTCTTTAGCTTGCTAAGATCTGGTACAGTCTTCCCTTCAGCTACTTTCCTAAAATATATTGCTTACCATATATGGATCTCTAGGAACGAGCTAGTTTTTAGCTAGGTCAGATGCTCTCCCAGGATGCTAGTTGAGAGAGCTAGGACCTCTGGCCAAGAGTATCAGAGATCGACTATGAGGTCTTCGAAGATCTGGGATTCCTCTTCCGCTCTGTGAGCATCCCACCGGGTTTTCATTTCTTGGAAATCCCCTTCTCCGCATTATTTCACAGTCAATTTTGATGGAAGTCTTCGGCATAGACTGGGGGTGCTGCCTTCATTATCCGTGACTCTTGGTTGGATTTTATAGTTGCTGGTAGTATTCTACTTCATGAATCCTTGGTCCCCGGAGCGGAGTTGTATACTGTCTGGGCGGGTATCTGGTATGTCCGTCGGTTCCTCCACCTGAACCGTCTGATCATTGAGGGTGACTTAGTGATGGTGGTTTCGTGGATTCGACAGATGCTGAGAGCTCCTTTAGCATACCTTATTATTCGGGATATTGATTTTCTTTTACAGGACTGTACTTCTATTGATGTACGACATATATATAAGGAGTCTAATTCTGCAGTGAATTGGGGGGCCTCATACGTCGCTCGGCATTCTAGTTCTATTTTATGATCCGATTGGCAGCATATCCCTGTACAGTTTCGGATTATTATCCTATCTAACTATCTTGGCTGTATTCATTTTCAAACTTTGAATTGAATATACTGTTTTATCAAAAAAGAAAGAAAAAAAAGAAGAGGGGCCACGGGGGGAGGGGGGGGGGGGGGGGGGGAGGCGGGATATTATACTGTTAAGCATAGTCCTGATCACTAAGTTGCCGACATTCCTTGTGACAGTTTCATCATAAATGTAATCGACTAAATATATTCATCCATGCTAAGCCTAAAAGTTCTAGCGAAAAGCAAAATAAGTTACCAACCAAAAAGGCAAATGCATTTATCATCTCATGATGTGAATTTGACGCACGTGTCTTCAACACTAGGCCTGCAATCCCTTCACCCTACTTCTTTCTTGTTAATTAGTACCGCTTCTGGTGCATGAAATCAATCCATGGATTCTCAGAATATATAATAACTGATGGCATGAACTTTTTAATCATAATCAGCTAAAAACAATTATATATATATATATATATATATACAGTACCCACGTACATGCACGCATATAGGATTCCTTCTGTAGCAAGCCCAATGAGAGAATTAAATGAAGAGCTTGGCAGAACTCTACCAATAATTGGCACACAGAGTAAGAAAAATATTGTTTAATATACAGGACCATATAGTTTGGGCTCCACGCTGATGATCCTAGCATTAGTCTAAAACTAAAATGCGATTACAGAAACTGGGCTGCACGCAACAATAAATTTTCACCGTTCAAGCAACTTGACCATTCGATTACTTAAAAAGCACCCTTGGCCAATGGATTCATATCGCTTTCTTTGTCTTTCTTCCTGCTATCAACAGGAGCACGAATAGCAATTATCCCTTCCCAGCCTCCCCCCCACCCTATAAATACCGAACCCAGCACCAACTTCCATCGCATAACTTTCACAAATACTAGAGCCTGCAATTGAGTGAGAGTGCGAGCTATAACAGCAGAATCCATGGCATCCACGCCCTCAGCATCAGCTGCCCTCTTCCTCGCCCTCAACCTCCTCTTCTTCGCCTTGGCCGGTGCCTGTGGGACGTGCCCGAGCCCAACCCCCCCTAAGCCCAGCCCAAGCCCTTCCAAGGGCAAGTGCCCCATGGACACCCTTAAGCTTGGTGTGTGCACCGACGTTCTGAAAGTCTTGATCGGTAACATCGGCAAGCCACCAAAGAAGCCCTGCTGCACTCTTCTCGAAGGACTCGTCGACCTCGAGGCTGCCGTGTGCCTCTGCACTGCACTCAAGGCCAATATCCTGGGGATCAAGCTCAACATTCCCATCGACCTCAGCTTGCTCCTTAACTACTGTGGGAAGAAGGTACCGAAAGGCTTCCAGTGCCCTTAAAAAAAGCCCGCGTCTCTGCCTCATCCATTCACCATCCTTTGGTTTCTGCGTGGATTATAATATAAAATCATGCCTTCTTGCATGATGCTTCGTTGGTTTGGGTTGCTTACCAGCGAGCAGTGCAACCCGTGAACGTTATCAGTTTGTGTAATAGTTTAATGTACGCTGTGTTTTGTACCGCGCCTATGATGTATCTGGATATATATATATATATATATATAACAATAAAAGTATCCTTCGCCCTTTGTAATGCAATTCTATTTATACCAACATTTGCCAAAGAGACCTGGCTCCACCGGATGGTACCCCAGCCCTACGTGGATTTCAGGAGAAAGATATTGACCAGCCTGAATGCACCTACGTGCATACGTGTGTGTATATATATATATATATATATATATTTGAAGTTAAATTCAATTAAATTAAAATTTTATAATAAAAATATCATATCAATTATTCAAATTATTGAATATGATCTGTTACATCAAAACTATTCATATATTAAAAATTATACGATTTAAAAATATTTAACTTATGCATTTGAGTGATAAAAAATATATTTAATTTAATTTTATTTAGATTGTTCAGTTTTTGATCGTACATAGACTAGAAATTTTTAAATCATATAATTTTTAATATGTAAGTTGTTGCCGTCTGAATCATCGTGGCCTGCAGCTCCGGCGCAGCATTGGGCAACACTCCCCTCGCCTGGGATCCCTCGGATTTTCCCTGGTCCCTGCAAAAGAAAAGAGATCTTAGCCAAAGATTCCACCGGAGGCACTCCGATGATCAAGTCAGTGGACGATCCAGGGGAACGGATCTCCCTTGGTGGATTCCGGCAATGTCTCCACGTTCGGGGGTCGTCATTTTTTGGAAAAGAAAGTGAGTGTAGGGAGTTAGCAAATGAGGATTGGAGCAGAATCGGCTGTATCCGTAGGATTCTTCCGATGAATTTCCCAATAGCCTCCAGAGCATTGCGTCTGGCTTTCTCTCCCCTTCTGCATGCCAACCATTACCTTCCTTACCCCTTGCTGGTTTTGTCTCTTGTCTCTCCTCTCGGTCGGAGGCCCCTCTTATATTTTTTTTGAATGGAGGGGTCGTATGTAACCCTTGCTTTCCGGATGTTCCCCTTTTTGGGGGAGTTCCAGGGGTGACATCTGGCAGCATGCGAGAATAGCATGTGAGCTCCCATTAGCCCCTTTGAGGTGGGAAATCATGTTGCTGGCTCTGATGCTCTAGTTGGTCGCCATATTTTGGGAACCTAGCGAAGCACCAGCATGCGGGCGACCGCCCCAGGTTCTGAATCCTCTGGTGCGGCCTCCTATTTGTAGATGATGCAGGCGGCGAACTGGGGAGTGCCGTACCTTGAGAGGGGTGTTCCTTCCCAATCGGTGTGAGCTGGGGTATGAGAGGGTCCTAGTGCTCCGACGAGGTGCCTTCCTCCATAGGCCACAGGCGGCGGGATGCCGCCTGTCGTTGTATTGTCTCAGAGGCAAGGTCTGGGTGAAGGCGACCCTCTTTCCCGCCACGATTTGAATCTCTATTGCTTCCCGTTCTTGGCTTGGTGGTGCCTTGAGTTCGACCTCGGCTAGGGACTGACCTCGGCAGGGGATTTACTTTGGTTTCTTGCTTGGGCGCTAGGCTTAGGTGGTGCCTCCATCTGCTGACTAACAACTAGCACCTAAGTGCGTTCCACATCAGTGGATATAGCCATATCAGTTGCCTCCCATTCTCGAGCCCAAAAGATGAAGCGGCGCTCGGGGCGTGGAGAGTAATGATCGTGCTGATGATCGAGGCATCCCTTTACACTGCCAACATCTCCGTGAGTCTGCGCATCGAGGACCACGCCTTCACATTGATGGGGGTTTCGTGGTGCTTCAGCATCCCGATGGTGACAATAAATGCTCCTCCTGGGTCGATGCGGATTCCTTTGAGGATGAGACGCGTGCATCATCCGATGCCGGCATGTGGCATCTTCCAATTGATCTTGTAATTAATGAGGTGCATACCTACAATCGATATGAGAGACCAGCAGGATCCGCTACAGAGAGGCCATCCCCTGCCTTTTTAAGCACAGGGGGACGGGCCTCAGTGGAACATCCTCTTCTCTTTGACTCTTCTCTCCTGGCTTTGCTCTCCTTGCTTGTGACAAAAGAAGTCTTTTGGTGAGCTTCAGGTCCGAGAGGTTGCATGGTGCTTCTCCGAGGATGTCCCGCCGGCCCAGGCAGGGGCGTGCCAGTCGCGGAAGAAGTCTGCTGAGCTTGAGATTTCCCTAAAGGAGGAGAAAGTGAAAAGGCCCCGGGGGGCAGAGGAGGTAGTTGCTTATGTAAGGGGAGCAGCCTACCTGTGAACCTCCTGGGTGCACCTGGTCGCACGACTGAATGAGGGGACGGCCACGGACACTGGCACCATGATGAGGGCTGTGGTCATCACGACGCTACAGCGAGTGGCCTGATGAGGAGCGGTTGTGGCTGGTCTTGGAATCACCAAATCGATGAAATCTAAGAAGGATAACGTGGTCGAGGAGGAGGCGTGCACCCTTCCACGAGAGAACATCTATGGAAGGGGTACAACGGCGCATCCTCCATGAGGAGCCGATGCCGAGCTTTGGAGACCTGGCGACTTCCGGGAGAGGACAGGGCACTGGAGGCATAGGCACTGCCGCCCTCCTTCCCGGGAAGCCCATCTGAAAAATTCACTGGTGCACCCCCAGTTGCTTCCGGGAGTATCGCCAGGGAGGACCTTTTCTTACTTGTAAATTAGGCCTCCGGGAGGCTTCTTAGCCTGTCAGGAATCTCCATAGGATGAAAGAGACTTTTGATCAATGAAAGCTTTTACTTTGGCTATTGCACGCCTCACCTTCTCATCTCCTTCTTCTTCTTCTTCTCCACTTAAGCTGCTCCGAAGAGGGCCCATCGGGGGCCGCAACCGTGCGCTCCGCGAGTGTGCACTTTGAAGGAACTAGCTCGATGGGAAGACTTGGAGTAATGTTTGGCTTCTACCAGAATCTCGACATGGAGAGTGTCAGACCTGCAGAAGGGCTTCGAGGTGGAGTCTCACTTCGATTGGAACTGGGCTTCTGTTGGAGTGTTGACCTAAGGGGAGCCAGCCCAATAGAAGGTCTTCGAAGTGGAGTCTGGCTTCAGCTAGAATTGGGCTTCTACTGGAGTCTCGACTAGGGAGGAGCCAGCCCAGTAGAAGGACTTGACAGGACGGAGCTTGCAGTTTCCATCTCCATCAAATGGATCCGTGCGGGATCCAAGGATGTCGCTTCTTCATTGGTCTCCTGCTCCCAAGTCCTAACAAAATGTCACACTCGGGGCTAAGGAGGTAATTACGGAGCTGATGCAGAAAGGCTGAGATCTGGCACTATTCAATACACGATCGCTGCCACTTCGCACGCCGTGCCCCGAGGCCAGTACGGGGATGCCACATCAGTGGGTCCAAGGAAGCATGATGGTGGATGTACGGCTCAAGGTTGTTGCCGCTGCATCAGGGGATCGCCCTCGGTCGATATTGCCACATGGTGCCCATCCGATGGCGGGGGTACTGAAAGGACGTACGGTTGTAGACTTGCGGTCTTGAAGAGAGGGTAAGCTTTTTCCCTTGATCATATCTTTCAGAACTTTCTCGCTGACCATCGGGCCAGAGCTTCTTCCTTCTCCTGAGTGTCTTTTTCCTTAACAACCAGGTTAGTCTCCCTTGGTCTTTTCCTTCCTCTCTGTGCACCTCCTACTTTTTCTGATCTCGGATGGCTCCGTCTGGTCGACACCACCATTCTTCTAACGACCCCCATAGGGCGGGGCCTTCTCGACTGAGGACTCCATCTTCAGAGGAGGAGGAGGAGGAGGCCCCTCTCATCATTCATAGAAGCCTCCATCCGACCGGAATAGTCATCGGCGGGCATAGGGCCCCTCCTGTTGCTTCTGATTCTTCTGCCCCCATTGCTTCTTTTATGTCTCTACATCCGACCGGGCCTTCGGGTGTAGCTTCGACAATAATCCGGGAGGATCTCTTTGTGATCCGGGCCACCTACGGGATCCCAGACTCTATCTGGCTCTCGGTCCCACGACTAAGGGAATGGGTCACCTCTAGTGGCCCGGGGCGAATAGCCCTCTACGAGGAGTTCTTTCTCCGGGGCCTTCGCTTGACTTTTCATCCCTTATTTCTCTCCTTCCTAAGCAACTACTATTTTGTTCTGGTCCAGTTGGCTCCCAATGCCATCAGGGTCATCAACTACTTCATCGTCTTCTACCACTTTCACGGGATTGTCGTCCTTTTTTTTTTTTTTGTTCAGGGCCTTTTTTATCCTAAAACACCACCCGACCGAGGACGGGTGGTGGTGCATTTATCCTCGTCTGAGGGGGATAAAGTTTGAGTACCCATCTTCCATCAAGAGGTGGAAGAGAAAATTCTTCTTTGCTTCTGTCGAATGGGGGATTGGGTCTTGAGTGACCCGTATCAGACCCCAAACCAGAACTCCCAGGTTGAGGCCTCTGATCGAGAGATATATGACCAGCTCATCTTCGATCAGATCTCCTCTCTCGAAGTTTTGCTATTAGAGCAGAACTTATTCGATGCTGGGATCAGCCCAAACTCGGGGCTAGGTGAGTTCGGAGGGGTATCTCTTCTTTGATGAGTCCCTTTCGGACAGTTCCTAAACTTTATCTTCTTCTCCCTGTAGGCATGAGATTCTCGGTGTGGGAGCTTCAGGAGTCCACCCACAAGAAGAGCTTGCCATCCAGGTCCGGGGAGGCTCCACCCAAGAGGGCCCGGATTGGGCCCAACTAGGAGGCGGGCATGCTTCAGTCTTTGGCCTTACGAAGCAAGCGGTCGAATCGGCCCTTGGGCCTTCGGGACAGCAGGCTGGGCTTCTGGCTCGGGAATCTGGCACGAGCACGTCGACCAGGCCGACTACAGTAGCTGTGGCCCACCCTCCCACGGTCATCATGGTGGATGCAGAGGGAGAAAGGGTGGTGGAGCAACCATCACCGGTGCCATCACCTGCGGCGACAACCTACCCACCGTTAGATGAAATGCCTTCGGAGGTGGCTCCCCCGGACGCGGTGGTGCCCTCAGCTCCGAGGAGGACCACTGTTTGGAGGGCAACACTTGGGGCGAAGTCGAATTCGGCAATCACCCAAGATCTTGCGCTTGTAGAGCGCATGATGGAGTTCACGCTCCAGTCGTGTGACCGTCGTAAGAGGGGAGGCAGGATGTTGGCAGAGGCCCTTCTTGGCACCCTTCCCCTCCTCTTCACGGTAGTCCTCTGCCTTTCTGTTGCTTCAGTTTGACTGCCATGGCTAACACCTTTGATGATGCAGATCGGAGCCGACATCCTTCTCGTTCGTGACCACTGCACCCAGTGGGAGCCAGAGAGGACGTCGCTGGCGGTCGAGGCCCAGGAGCAGGTTGACAGGGCCCGAGCCTTAGAGGAGAAGAACAAGATCCTCCTTGCCACAGTGATAGATGCTGGGAATTGGGTCGGGGACCTCGAAGCATTTTTGGCCCGAGAAAAGGATCAGGCCTCCCATCGAGGGGAGGAGCTCAAGGCCAATGCTGCCCGGGCAGATGGGCTGATGAGCGACCTCCAAGCACGGCTGGAGGCGGTGTAGGCTCGGCTATCGGCAGTCGAGAAGAAACTACTGGGGCAGTAGATCTGATGGAGGCCGCCAAGAAGGAGGTTGTCAAGGTGGTGCCTAGGTTCAGGGCCTCGATGGAGTTTGCTGATGAAGTCCATGAGGCTACCATGGATTCCTTTGTCAAAGAATTCGAGGTTTGCAAATCCCTGGTGGCTTATCACTTCCCGAAGCTGAGGCTGAATGAGATTGTGGTCCCGGACGGCTTTGATGAAGGCTCATGTGGATTCACGACTTCCATTGCCATAGCTGAAATGGAGCCTGCTCTTGTTGCTGAGGAAGTTCCACCAACGATGGCTGTGGAGGCCCAAGAGGATGCTGGCGCGCCTATGCACCATCCCGAGAAGGAGCCTGCTGAGGGATAGGTTCTGATCTCTCTTCAGAACCTATCCTTTTCTCCTTCTATTCTTCTTTTTTTATTTTGAGATTGCTTGGCCTGTCGGGGGCCCTCTGATGATGTATCTTTTTCATTCAACATCAATGAAGTCCTTCCTTTCATTGGGTTTTTGTTTTTATGGTTGCCTTGAACCTCTTCAATTCAGCCGGGGCTAGCGAATGATTTGAGGGAGGGAGCCTGTGCGGCCCCGAGAGATAGTCAACTTGGAGAACTTGGCATGGGGAGTCTTAGGATGGTCCTCACTGGCTCTAGATCCAGTCGATGGAGTGTGGGCTTTCAGGAGTGCCCCACTTTGCCGTCACTTTGAATCGGGAGTCCAGCAAGCTGAATGCGGGACTTCTGAAGTTTCCCGGATTGAGGTGCCAGGTTGTGAGTCAGGCGGTAGATGGCGGACTTCTGGGAGGTCCCATAGTCATCTCCAGACTATGAGCATGGTGACAGGTGCGGGGCTTCATGAGTTTCCCGGGTTGAGGCGTCGGGCTGTGAGTTAGGCGGTAGATGGCAGGACTTCTGGGATGTTGCGGGATCTCCGGACTGGGAGAACGGCGACAGGTACGGAGCTTTAGGAGTTTCTCGAGTTGAGGTGCTGGGCTATGAGTTAGGCATTAGATGGCAGAACTTCTAGGGGGTCCCGCGGGCATCTCTGGACTGTGAGCACGGTGACAGATGCAGGGCTTCAGAAGTTTCACAGGTTGAGGCACCGGGCTGTGAGTCAGGCGATAGATGGTGAAACTTCTGGGAGGGTCCCGCAAGCATCTCCAGACTGGGAGCATGGCGATAGGCACGGGGCTTCAGGAGTTTCCCGGGTTTAGGCGCCGGGCTGAGTCAGGCGATAGATGGCAGAACTTCTGGGGGTCCCGCGGGCATCTCCATACTGTGAGCATGACGATAGGTGCAAGGCTTCAGGATTTTTCCTGCATGAGATGTCAGGCTTCGAAAGTTTCTGGGCTTAGAGTGCCAGGTTTTGAAAGTTTTCGGACTTAAATGTGGGGCGCTGGTGGCTCCCGATGGGGTGCTGTATCCTGACTTAGGGTGCTGAGCTTCGAAAATTTCTGGGCTTAGAGTGCCGGGCTTTGGAAGTTTCTGGACTTAGAGTGCCAGGCTTTGAAAGTTTCCGGGCTTAAATGTGGAGCACTAGTGGCTCATGGCGGGTGCTACATCCTGACTTAGGGTGCCAGGCTTCGAAAGTTTCCGAGCTTAGAGTGCCGGGCTTCGAAAGTTTCCGGGCTTAGAGTGTCGAGCTTCAGGAGTTTCCGGGCTTAGAGTGTCGGGCTTAGGGAGTTTCTGGGCTTAGAGTGCTGGGCTTCGAGAGTTTCTGGGGTTAGAGTTCCAGGCTTCGAAAGTTTTTGGGCTTAAATGCGGGGCATTGGTGGCTCCCGGCTTCAGTGCGGGGCACTGTGGCTACCGGCTTTAGATCACCAAGCTTGGAGTTGGGTGATGGTTTTCTTGCAGGGCAAAGACAACATTGCATTAAAAGGAAATTTTATTTTAAAAGGGGAGCCTTACATCTTTGGAGTTAAGCCCTTGGGCTTTCGTTGATGTCGATGTTGATGAGGTGTTAGGCTACAGGTGGAAGGACCTCGACTACTCCGTAGGGGCCTTCCCAGTTTGGGGGGAGCTTACCCCCCTCAGCATGTCATGCCCACGGGCTTCCCGGTAGGCTGGTTGCCAATTGTGGGGGCAGGAAGAAAAGCCATAAGTGCCTAGGGCTTCACAGGGGTCGTGCCCCCCACGAACTTCCCAAGGTGGCCCCTCCTTATCGGATCTTCAATCTCTCCTTTGAGATGGCCGCAGCCCTTGATGTAGTGGCCATAGTTGCGGTGGAGCCGGTAGTATTTTGTCGTGTCACGGCCACTAGACAACCCCAGTGGGAGAGGGCGGTGTAAGTAGGGCTCTCCCTCAATCTCCTTGAGGATCTTTGACCTCGGAGTGAAGAGAGGGGTGCATACTTTTTCCAAAACGGGACTGTTCTTTGACTTGGGCCCTGCTAAAAAACTAGGGTTTGGCCCGGGCCTGCATGCCTCTGGAGCCTCCCCTAGAGGTCAGTCATGGTCCACGATAGTGAAGGCCTTTCTTGGAAGGTACACGCACTATCGTGGAGGGCAGCGATTCGGGCTAGAGAGGTCCCTGACTGCTACTGGATCTCCAGGGGCCGTTGTTGGTGTTGTAACTGCTGCATTGCTGTGGACAGCACTTGCACCTATTGGGCAAATGCGGTGGGATGGACATCCATCGGAGGTGATTGTGGTGGAGCGAGGACCTCTTTTCGTGACTCAAGTGGAGTCACTTTTACGGTGGGGGGGACTAGCTTGACTGACATTTCCGTGTCCTGTGTCTTCCCCCTACCTGGCGCGCCAATCTGTTATCGCCTAGATCGTCGTGGCCTGCAGCTCCGACGCGGTGTTGGGCATCGCTCCCCTTGCTTGGGATCCCTCGTGCTTCTCCTGGTCCCTACAAAAAAAAATAGATCCTAGCCGGGGATTCTGGCGGGGGCACTCCGACAATCAAGTCAGTAGATGATCCAGGGGAACAAATCCCCCTCGATGGATTCCGGTGAGGCCTCCACATTCGGGGGTCATTATTTTTTGGAAAAGAAAGTGAGTGTAGGGAGTTAGCAGAGAAGGAGAACTGAAGCAGAGTCAGCTATGTCCGTGAGATTCTTCCGATGAATTTCCCGATAGCCCCCAGAGCATTGCATCTGGCTTGCTCTCCCCTTTTGCATGCCAACCATTACCTCCCTTACCCGTTGCTGGTTTTGCCTCTTGTCTCTCCTCTCGGTCAGAGAACCCTCTTATATTTTTTTTGGATGGAGGGGTTGTATGTGACCCTTGATTTCCATATGTTCCCCTTTTTAGGGGAGTCCCAGAGGGAGACATCTGGCAACACGTGGGATTTGCGCGTGAGCTCCTATTAGCCCCTTTGAGGTGGGGAATCATGTTGTTGGCTCTAATGCTCTAGTTGGTCGCCATGTTTCGGGAAACTCGGAGAAGCACTAGCATGCGGACGGCCACCCTAGGGTCTGAATTCTTTGGCATGGCCTCCTATTTGTGGATGGTGCAGGCGGCGAACTGGGGAGCGCTGTACCTTGAGAGGGACATTCCTTCCTAATCGATGTGAGCTGGGGTCTGAGTGGGTCTTGGTGCTCCGACGAGGTGCCTTCCTTCGCAGGCAACAGGCGGCGGGCTACCGCCTGTCAATTATACTGTCTCAAAGGCGGGGTCTGGGTGAAGGCGACCCTCTTTCCCGCTATGATTTGAATCTCTGTTGCCTCCCATTCTTAGCTTGGTGGCATCTTGAGTTTGACCTCGACCGGGGACTGACCTTGGAGAGGGATTTACTTCAACTTCTTACTTGGGCGCCAGGCTTAAGTGGCGCCCCATCTGCTAACTGACAACTGGCGCCTATGTGGATTCCACGTCATTGGATACAGCCGTATCATAAGTAATTTTGATATAGTAGATCATATATAATAGCTTGGACATTAATGTAGGATCTTCATTATATGGTTTTAACATGAATATATATATATATATATATATATATATATATATATATATATATATATATATATCAATTATTTATTCAAAAAAATCAAATGCTTATATAAAACTAAAAGAATTAAATAATATAGTCATTTTAGATGAAGTCCTGGATTATTATAAATGATATCAAAGCTGCTTCGATTTATAATTTATATCAGCAAAAAATCGACATAATATTTATAATTGGATTTGCATAAAATTAGATTTTTAGCTTGGCGAGGTTACCAAGTGATGCGGGATGACTCTAAGAATGCTAAATATGTGGTAAAAGCAATAAACTAATTTTTTTGTGATGTTTATATTTAGGTTTGATGGCTAATTTCTCAAAGCAAAGTAAAGAACTAGCAGATATTCAGTAATTCTAAGAATCAACTTGTTGCAAGCTGAATCATGCAAAATAACTAAAAGACAAGACCCGGAGATTGAGAAATTCCTGGCTTAGGATAGTTAACTTCAAGCAAATCAGATAATAAAAGAATGGAAGGTTTCTTACCAGTCAGAGATTGAAATTCAATAGCAGAAGAGATCACTCATAACTCTAATCGGAGCATGGAAGAAGAAGCCTTGTTTCTCTTGAATCTGATGGAGAATCTGGGCGATCCGGGTAGCAAAGAAGGCCTCCTCAGGGGAGGGAAAGTACCTCGGGGATCCTGCAAGCGTCAAGGTCAATCAAAACAGCAATTAAACAAAGGAATAAGAAACTAGGGTTTAGAATTGAAAGAACTAGGTTTAGGTGTGGATGTCCTGGGGAAGAAGCAGTTGCTTGATTGGGGCAGCAGCTAGGGCGTCTTCCTCTGGGCATGGCTGATCTCCAAGGATGCAGATGGAAGCTAGGGCAGCAGGGATTCGGCTAGGGCACACAAGGAGAGCACTCAAAGTAGAGAACCAAAGCAAAGACACCAATCGCAAATCAATAGCACAAAATTTCAGCAAGTTGTATTCATAAGAAAGAGGTGATTACAAGAGAGGGAGGGGTGGAGTATTTATAGAGTTTCCATGCCCTCACTAACCATGGTTACACTTGGATTACAAGTCCTCTTCCTAATTAGAATACAAGTCATTTCCTAGCTAGGTTAGAATTATAAAATTTTAAAAGGACTAGAAATCCTAACTATGTTAGAATTTTGACCAAGTCTTCTCTTCTTTCCTCTCCCCACTTGGCTTGGACTTGGTCAAACTCCTCAAAATCATTTTTGGACCTTGGGGCAGCAGCAAGGACGCCTCCTTCATGGGCTTGGACGAAAATTTGAGGGATCCATATGGACTTCCAGGGGTTGGGCGCATGGGCTTTGGGCCCTGAAAGCTGGGATGCCCTGGTATCAGTATATTCCTTAGAATCTTGGTTCTTCTTGCTTGGGCTTGCTTCCTGGGCTTGAATTTGAAGGCCTGGAGTGCTGGGATAACCTGAAAAATATGGGCTCCTGGTATATAGAATATTTCAGAAGCATCTGGAGGGAATCTGGTATTTGGAGCGAATCAGGGCACCTGGAGGGCATCTGGAGGGCATTTAGGGCTCCTGTGTGTCAATTGAGCTCCCATAAGCTGATATAATTGCCTCTAGCTCCTGAATGAGACCTGGTGGAACTCCAAAATAGGATAACCTCCTCTCTTGTACAAAATTTGGACTCATACTGGACTCATACTGATGTACAGAACTCAATATACTGGACTAGGTCTAGACAAATCAACTAGTCTCACCTTATTACAACTCAATCTTACTTTCTTACAAAATTGTGACACATGACTAAGTAAATCAAATAGGGCCCAGTAATCTGTCTGATCCTAGTGCCCCCACCAATTCTCTCGGGATGGGAGGAACTCAATCCCATCAAGTAATGGTTAATTTGGCTTTCATAGTGCTCGAGTAGGTATGGGTTGAGATGCTGAAGATCCTCACGGGTGATCCACGAGTCCTCAGATTCTGGCCGACCTTGCCACCGGATCAAATACAGCTGATAGCCTCGATTTCGGATACATATAACTTAACAGGAAAAGTATGTAAAGATCCGTGCATGTGTGTATTTAATCCCGTATCAATCATTCGCCGAAAATTTTTTCAATATTTATGTAAAACCAAGAAATCTAAATAATATTTCCTAAATAATTTTTATTGCAGCAGTGGAAGAGGGATATGAGCAGAGTCACATGGGTGGAGCATTATATTTTTTTATTAATTTTAAATTATGAGAATCATTATTAGATGATTGGATGACAACAAAAGGATCTGATCTATTTAAAGATATGGCATTTAACAATATTTTTTTTGGGGATCTATCTTCTATTTTGAATCTCTTAGAACATGAACTCAGTTAATATATATATATATATTATAATACTTGGGAGGTCTCAAACTAGCAATTCTTGAAAACAAGGAACTGGAAACTTTTGACATGGTGTAACGAGTTACCTTTCCGGCCCTTTTTTTTTTTTTTTCGGTTGTTGATTTGTCGTTAATTTTTTACGATGAAGGATTTATTTTTTCTTCTTCGTTTTCATTGAACGCCTTAGGGACAACGGAGTACGGTCGTGTTGGCAGCATCAGGTTGCAGCTCCCACGAGTACATCTCATACAAGCAAGACTTATTTTAGTTTAAATAAATATTTTAAATAATATTTAATAAAAATTATTTTTTTATATTTTTTATATATAAAATAGTAGTTTTGATATTTATTATCCATGTTTCTTTATAATTTTTGCATCACTATTTTCAGTTAAATTATTAAAATTTATTCATATTTTTATAATGTTCTTTATATTTTTTAAAAATAAAAAATAATGGGCAACAGTTTTATTAGACATTAAATAATAAAGATATTAAAAATAAAATAAATTAGAAATAAAATTAAATATTTATTTTATTATCTGGTAAAAAATGATTTAGCTACGTACTTTCTAGATGGATAATTTTTTTTTAATTTCATGGATAAATATTATTCATGAAAAAATAGCTTATCTATCTTAAAAAGTATAAAAATATAAATAGATTAATTAATAAAAAAATTAATGATATTTTTTTACAAAAGAAGAGGTTTTTTTTTATATAGAAATATTCCTGACAGGGCAAATGCATTAAGAGAAAAACCTGTAGCATAATTACAAACAGAGGGAAGCATCCAGAAAAAGAAATAACAAGTCTTTACACAAGCATAGAGGTAGGAAAAACAAAGGGAATATATACAATAAACAAAATTGGAGAAGCCCAAAAGAAACCAGCAATTCATGTGTTGTGAAATCAGTAAAGCATATGATATATATAGCAAGCATTACGGTAGAACGGTTGAGTTCAGTATGCAGCGAAGTGATGCCAAAACATTTTGCCCAGCAGATGTTTATCATTTCCCTTAACAACAGTTGATGTTGCAATAGAGAAGATCCGACGAGCATAAACAGTGATTGTTATGCTAGCATTAGACTGAAAATGTGAAAATATGTTAATTGGCTAAGATTTGTTTGTTGATAGAATGACCTCTTCACAGGCCACAAACTGAGAGCAATACCCCTACAGGAAAAAACTTAGCAGCAAGCAACATAATTGAGTAGCAGCAACTGTAACCATCCCAACGTATGCATTAGCAAGAAACAGATATGTCCGAGGAGCCTCAGCGACCATAAACATCCAAAGTAGCAAAGGCAGTACTATAACCATCCCAAAGAAACAAAGGCAGCATAGAAAACATCCCAAAGTAGCAAAGGCAGCACTGTAAGCTAAGATTGCAGCAGGCAAACAAGAGCAACAGCAACTGTAAACCTCCCAAAGTGGCATACAATAGACCCAATAGCAAAGGTAGCTGTGAAGAGCACATAGAAACATCCTAAAGCAGCAAAGGCAGATGTGAAGAACAAGGGCAGTTGTAAAGAGGCCAGAAGTTAAAGCATTTACCACTGTAAGGAACCCAAAATAGCAAAGGCAAATGTGAAAAGTACATGTACGGATGAAATAGAGTCCCAAAGTGGAGTATGTCCCCTCGAATAGAAAGTTCCAGCAGCTTCATGGAGTCATATCGAGGCTTAGCAGCAGAGTAAGAAAAAAAGAAGTTCCTTGGCACATGAAAATCGAAACCAACAGCCATAGGTCTAGGATAGATAGGATCTTGTGC
The DNA here is from genome assembly GCA_021397845.1 of Areca catechu. Classification (NCBI taxonomy): domain Eukaryota; kingdom Viridiplantae; phylum Streptophyta; class Magnoliopsida; order Arecales; family Arecaceae; genus Areca; species Areca catechu. The sequence goes on along the minus strand of CM038049.1, from coordinate 27,235,549 downwards.
CATCTGAGAGTCCAACGTGCCGGAGCAGTGGGCAGAAGGTGTAAAAGAAAGCAGGCAGTGACAGAAAGTAACAACATTGCCACCACATCCCTATTCTTCGAAAGCAGAAATGATGGGAACCCTATACTTGAAATAAGAAGTGGCATAAAAGAGACCCAGGTAAGCAGCAAATATGGCAGAGCAGGTATGTGAAAAACTAGGAAATACAGAGCAGGTATGATGAAGCATAGTAACAAAGAAGAAGATCAGTAACATAAAGAGAGAGGGACCTCTCAACTGAATTGACTGAGAGGCATTACCAGAGTACCAACACAATGATCTGAGATCCTACAAAAAAAACAAAGATATTAAAAAAGGCATTTCTTCTGCTTTTATTTTTTTTTTTTCCTTTTCTTTGATATTCTTTTTGATTCTTTTAAGCAACCGGATTCATTTTTTCTTTTTCTTTTTTTCCATGTTCTTCTCTTCTTTTTCCTTTATATGAGGCATGTTTTTTTCTTTGTATTGATTTTCCATTTTTCTGTATTCCCATTATAATACTTTATTCAATATTTGAAAATGTGGACCAGTTGCAAAGAGCATGAATAACAGAAGTGATGGTAGAAGAGATAGTCCTCCCATGGAAAGATAAGTAGTGTGTATAGTTGACAGGGTACATTAGGAGCCGAGCAGGGCAAAGGTTTAAAGCTTCAGCATAAGCCGGTAGCAAAAGCACCTGATAATTAGTCATTATAAGATAAAGGTATGTCATTTGAGTCAACCCACAGGAGATACACTAATCTTGGCACATTAGCATCGGAATTATAGATTATGAATTCTCCATTCCGAGCAAGTGAAGCCAAAAGATCAACAACAGAATTTGCCGCTCTATAAATATGCCGGACCTGGAAATTAGTGAAGACAAAGCTCCAGTGCCTGATATCTTGAAGGAAATGAGCCACAGCAGAAGGAGGAGTCCGGGTTTGATTAATTAAGTCGACCACGATTTGTGAGTCACCTTACACCATAAGAAATTGCACTTGTAAATGAAGAAAGGCCATCTTGATACCAAACCACGCAGCTGATAGTTCTGTATTCGAAATGGTGGATTTATTGATGGTCTTACCCCTAGCCTGAAGAATAAGACCCCTATAGTCCTGAATGATTTAAGCAATGGAAGTAGTATTTGTCGTAACCGAAGCATCAAAGTTGAGTTTGAAAGTTCCCATAGGTGGGGGATGCCAACAGACAGAAAGTAAGACCTTCCGGGAAGAGGAAGATGAAGAAAGGTAGTCCTAGTTCCATGAGTGGTTCCATTGCTCAACATGATGATCGACAGGTGTAGTAGTAGTTTGGAAAGCTTGAACATATCTTAAAAGCTGCGAATGGGTAGTAAAGTAGTTTTGAAACATTCTAGTATTCCTAGCTTTCCAGATTTGCCAGACTAGAATAGCACAATGGCTTTATTAAAATCATTCATGTGACTATCAGCCAAGAAAATTTGAATATCAGAATGGCGTGAAAGAGAAACGAGCAGGCATAGATAGTCAACAACAAGTTCCAACAATCCATTGCGAAAGGGAAGAGAATAAAGAGATGGTCAATATCCTCAATCACTGAGTTGCAGATATCACAACAGATTTGGTCATCATGAATAATACCCTTATGGTGGAGGTAAATTATGGTGGGAAGTCGGCGTCTAACCAACTTCCACCAAAACATTTTGGCAGTCATAGAGATCCGAAATTTTCAGATCCAATTAGAAGGGATAATACTTACCCTGTCAGACCGAGGGAACATGGAGTGCATATCTTTGTGGGTAACATGCTGTTGTCCTGTAGGGCTCCAAACAAGATTATCCCGCCATGAACCCATGGGGAGCTGGATAGAAGTTATACATTGCACCATTTTTGTCGAAAACAAATTATGCAATAAATCAGTATCCCAGGAATGATCAAATAATATAAGATTATTAATATTGAGATCATGGACGTCCATGTCCATGTTAATATAAGTCGGCATGACCGCAAGCGACAGAGGAGACATCCAGGGAACAGAAAGTAAGCTAATAGACTCCCCCGAGGCAATGGTCCAAGTGAACTGGAAGCGAACAAAATGCCCGCACTTGACAATGTTAGCCCAAGTCACAGAGCAATTCCTAGGCTTCTTATAATTATTTCAATTTGAATCAAAGGAGTATTTGGCCGAAATAGTTTGGGCCCAAAGGGAAGTAGGGTGCAGAATAATATGAGCAGCCAGCTTAGCAAATGTAGCCCGTTGCTTATCCATCAGCGAAACAATCCCCAACCCACCATCCTTTCGAGGAAGGCAGACATTATCCCAAGAAACCAGGTGCAGACTTTTGCGATCCACTTGATGACCCCAAAGGAATGCTCGGATATGCCTTTCGAGCCTGATTAAAATGGACGAAGGAATGCGAAGCATCGCCATAGTGTAATTGAACAACAATGAGAGTACTGATTGGATTAAAGTAAGGCGGCCAGCAAAGGATAGCGACCTCCATTTCCAAGCATCAATCTTTTTGTTGACTGCATCTAGGAGAAAATTATAATCAATAACTGATAAATTTGTACCAGAGAGGGGAAGACCAAGATATTTCCAATTCCCTCTCTGTTTCGAGATATGTAGAATTGCACATATCCGCCTTCGAGTACTTGCAGGGATGGCAGGGATGAATGTTATAAAAGACTTGGCAACATTGATGGCCTGGCCTGAAATCCAATTATAAGCCGCAAGGATCATGTTGAGGGCATTTGCATTGGCAGGGGTTGCCCGAGATACCAACAACATGTCATCCACAAATAGAAGGTGCAAAAGATGCAGACTATTGCTTCGCGGCCCAAAGGATTTCAGCAAATTCTGACTAACAGCAAGGTGCATGAAATTGGAAAAGATGTTAGTGCAAAGAATAAACAAGTATGGCGATAGAGGGCAACCTTGTCGGAGTCCTCTGGTTGGCGATATCCAAGCTGTCAAGGTTCCATTGATAAGGATGGCATATTGATAGTTGGTGACACAAAGAGTGATCAGTTGAATAAAGCTATTATGGAAGCCAGCAAGATGCATAACCTTATTGAGAAAAGACCACAGCAAATTGTCGTAGGCCTTTTCAAGGTCCACTTTCATAGCCATGATCCTACAAGTCTTTAGGGTCGAGAAAAGAGAATGCATAATTTCTTGGATGAGGAGAATATTTTCCATGATGCTGCAGCCGGGAACAAAAGCCCCCTGCTCAATTGAAATCATGGATGGAAGGATAGACTGGAGCCAATTCGCCAAGATTTTGGCAATAATTTTATACGTGGTATTGCAAAAACTTATGGAGTGATAATCAGTGACAATATGAGGAATAGTTTTCTTAAGGATGAGAGTAATGAAAGTCCTCTTCCAATTGGAGGGCATATACTGGTGGTTGAAGACTAATAGCACCGCTCGAATGACGTCTTTATGGATGATGGACCATAAGTTCTAGAAAAAGAATGGGTGAAAACCATCAGGCCCCGGAGCTTTATCAGATGACATTTTCTTAATGACATGCAAAATTTCTTGCACCGTAAGGGGCTGAATTAGCATATCATTATGCTTCAAGGAAACAATGTTAGTAGGAAAAGAAAAATCATCGGAGTGATGATGGTCCAGGTTTTGCCAGTGTTGAAGGAAGTGCGCAAATATCATGCTCCTTATAGCCTCATTATCATAGATTCGATTGCCATTGAGATCCCGAAGGCTATGAATAGCATTTTGTCTCCTACAGAGAATGGTGGATTGATGAAAAAATTTGGTGTTATAGTCTCCTTCTTTGAGCCATGCTATCCGGGATTTCTGACACCAAAAGGTCTCTTGAGCATGAAGATTAGCATTATAATCCCGGATAAGAGCAAGAAGATTAGCATGTTCATGAGAAGAGAGCCCCCCGAAGAAGCATCTTTAAGTTAGAGCTCATGAATACAATGTTGCAATTTTTGGCCTTTCCAAAAAATATTCCCCATGTGCTTTTTCCATTTAATCAAGGCATACTTAGTTTTACAAAGCAATTTAGCAAGTCTTACTAGAGGAGATCCCATAACTTTAGATTGCCATGCCTTGGCAATGGTGTGACAGATACCTTCACACCTAAGCCACATCTTCTGGAATCGAAACGGGGTCTTTACATGACCATGATACACGAGAACCGTCAAGAGAATGGGGCAATGATCGGACGCAAACCTAGTAAGATGTTGAAGCTTGGAGTCGGGGAATAAAGTCAGCCAACTCTATGAGACAAACGCTCAGTCCAGCCTCTCCCACACTCTAGCAGCGCCAATTCTATTTTTACACCAAGTAAACTGAGGACTTTGGAACATGAGATCCATCAGTCCAGCCCCGACTATGCAATGATTGAATTCTCGAATATCTCTTATTTTCTTAAAAGGTTTGCCTCCCTTCTTGTCATCCTTGTGAAGAATACAATTAAAGTCCCCAATTAGAAGCATGGGTAGACCGATAGAGCTGACTAATAAAGTTTGATTCCAAAGCTCCCTGCACTCAATACCCTTGGTGCTAGTATACACAAAACACATCACCTAGGACTGACCCGTAGTTGGCATGAAAATCCTAAAGGCTGCTTGTCTATTGGTATACATAAAGTTTAGTTGGCCTAGATCGAGCTTCCAAATAATGATGATATCCCCAGACAAGCCCAAGGCTGATATCATGAACACCTGCCATTTGGGACCCATAATATGCTTAACACGATCAAGGGCCTGGATGGAAAGACGAGATTCAAGAAAGCAACAAATATCTAGATTGTAGGTGCGTAACATATTTTTCATATAATTTATAAAAGGGGCTTTCACGGCCCCCCTACAATTCCAAACTAAGATCTTCATTAAGAAGACATAGAGCTATGCTCCCCCTGGGAAAGTCTAGAGGGGAACCAATATCCGAAAACTCAGCTATAGGAACATTAACTAAAGGTGAAGAGTGCAAAGATGGAACCTGATTCATAGTTTGCGGGGGAATTCTAAGCACTTGAGCTAACTGGACCAAATAGTTTTTGTGCATACCTGTCTTTTCCTTCTGTTGTACCTTTGATTTATCCGAGTTAGATGTGCTGGGTAGATCACATTCCATCAAGGTGTTGAGTGTTGAGGCATGGGAAATAGTAACGGGCCTCCATATCTCCGTGACATTAGTATTCTTCCTCCTAGCTTTTGGCATATAAAGAACCAGTTGCTTACTTGATTCATGAGAATGAGTCCCCTGTTCCCGAAATAAGAACTTTAGCTAAAGGAGCCACTTCTGGAGGTGGAGGACTTCCTTTAGAATTTATTTTGGGAGGAGATCGCTTCCGCTTTTCCTTACCAATATCCTCCGGGGCTGATTCCACTGGATGAGATGAAGATGTAGAAGGTGTATTGGCCGAGTAAACTTTTTCCCCACTATCTTGAGACAACGGAGCAAACCGAGAGCCTTGAAGAGGGTTATCAGGAACTTTGAAAATATTCTTGGAAGGAGAGGTCCTTTTGGTCTGTTTATTGACCCAGATCCATGAAGAGTTTTGCCCATCCTTATCAGAGTTAGCAGCCATCTTAGAAGCAATGACCCAAGGCAAGGGATGTATCAAAACTCTAGCAGCACGGATCCAGGGGCCATAAACAGGCTTGGACCCGAGATGCTCAGGTAAATTCATACATTGGCATGCAATATTAGGGTCTAACTGGAAATTACTACAAGTATAATATATTTCAGGAAGCTCTTCGTAAATAAACTCCTGCCACCAGTTGTGGTCCCTAACCCTTAGTCTAGTTCCCGGACAGATAGGTGAAGATGCATCCATGAGCACATAAACTCTGGCATACCCCATTCTGGTAATAGTTTCAGTCCATTCATCCAAGAACAGAGGAGAGCCCGCAGCCGAAGCAACCTTTAAGGTTTTTTCCTTTTTCCAAAGTTCTACAGGCAAATCAGGCAGCCAGACCCAGACCCTAACCTGATTGATACTGTCATGGCTAGGTCTGAAGTTTGGACGCCATTCTTCAAGGGCCAGTAACTGACCCGCAAGAGACCAAGGACCCTTAAGGAGAGCCCTAGATTTCTCCTCTTCAGACGAAAATCGAAAGAGAAGAATCCCATCTGAAAGAGAGGAGACAGTAAGAGTCCCTTTGATTCCCCACCGAAGCTTGAACTCCTTTTGGATGAACTCTAAAGGGAGCCCTCATCCCAAGAATTTCCGCAAAAGCACTAATTTAAGAAGAGATTTAGCAGTACTTACCTCATCATTGGAGAAATGTATGACCTTAGAGAACCTTTCTTTCAGGGCTTCATCTCACCCGAAGAGGCTCTTAAGGATTCCCACCGAAATTTCCTAACCCCTTGGACCACCTGCGCCCAAGTATGTGACGGACCGAAGCTCCATCCCTGTTTCTGAGGTTCGGGATCGAGGAATCTCCCGAAGGAACTTTAAGACCAGGGAGAGGAGCAGAAGAATCGCCTTTGTTTGGCAAGGGAAGAGAGTTGGTTGCAGGTTGAGGAAGGGGCGGCCCATTGAGCTTGCGAAAATCGACTGGGCAGGAAAAAGCCCCCTGTCCTTTGCCCTCTCTGCTTGCCAAGATCTCCTTCTGGAAACCCGGCCTCCCATATCCTTTCTCCTTACTCACAGGCTGCTCTGCCGTCTCCTGGGAGGGGACGGAGGTAACCCTAATCAAAGACTTATCCTTATCGCTTGCAATCGTCATGAAATTATCTAGCACAGATACCGAGACACTCAAACACCCTCGCAAGAGAAGAGGTTTTCAAAAGTAGGTGGGTGAATGAACTAAAGTACAATCATGATTTTGGCTGATTACAATTTTATTCTATGCACACCATTTATGTATTTTCTGGATCGAGTCATGTTCAAATTAGATTAACTAGGTTTTTAAAAAAAACTAAAAGCTAGTTTGACTGGTTGGATCCAAAATCCTATAAAATTTGTAGGTTAGGCTAATATGACCAGTAAAATCATACTTAGACCAATAGTTATAAATAACCATATATAGTATCTTAAGTGTGAGCTAGCCCCAATCCCTGTATGATTTTGCTGGTTGTATTGATTCAAGTCACAAATTTTATTAAATTTTGGGCCCAGTGATCTAAATTGATTCTAACATAAGGGTTAATCCAATATTCTCGTCATCTCTCTAGCTACGCGTAGTGGAAGAAAGCACGGGTTCATCTTGCATGGTCTCTCTACGATCTGTCGAATAACATGATGTAGCTCATTTAACCCAGCAACTGCTACACAAGTCTCTTACCATTAAGTGTAGTAGTTGGTCGCCGAAACCCAATTTGATGATCTAGAGATCTGAACGATAGATGCTGAACAATGTGCCATGGTGGAAAGCAAAGCGTAAAGAGAAGCAAAGGAGGGTACGTGTTTGTTGCTAGCCTGTAGAAAAGACACAGAGGTTGCCATTTTCTTAGACGAGTAATCCTAGTCCCGCTTGAGTTAGATCGTTCTAAATCAAGTGAAAAGCTATCTCTACCTACCAAATATATATATATATATATATCCCTTGGTTTTTGTTATCAAGATCATTCTAGACATATGAGTTCAATTAAATCTGGTCCTGCCATGCCATGTATCAACTTATGATAGACATGCTTGATTTTGCCGTAGCAACCACCAAGGTACACATGCTTATAAAAATTAAGCACGGTTATCAATTTCATGGAAGATCATCACGTAGAAACATTATTGGACGTTTAAGACGCATGGCACTAATGCGATGCATCATTGTCATGATCAAAATAGATGATTTGCCGACTTAGGAAAGAATCCAGGATTTCATGCCGGGCTCACTGCAGAAGTAACCGAGAATAAGTCTATGGAAGGTCCCACAGACGTGGATCACAGAAATAGACCCCGCATCCACCTTACTATCTCGGACTAAAGATCGAAAACTATGGGCCCATTCGTGTGAACATGAGACCAGGTGCACCATATGTGGACAGCAATTGACGTTACAATTCGGTTTGTTGACATTTTTTTTTTAAATTCCTGCTTAAATGGCATCAAATTATATGATCAAAATCTCCGGAAAAAAACTACATACCTGGTGTGAAAACATCTTTGCCATGTGTGACGCACTTAGCGTGGACCTTAATTCGCCTATTGCATGGCCTTGCAATTAATTAGGCACTAATCTTTCTTTTCGTACGTGGAATACATGGGAGTGCAAATGGATCGGATGAGACCGGATCATGAGTGATCCCAAATCGATCCAATTTTTTTATCGGATCTTAATATTAGATTCAGACCCAACCCACTAAAAAATCGGATCAGGTCGAATCGGGTTCACTATCAAAATTTTCAAATCAACGAGTCATTCACGTTGGATCGGATCCATAAATAACCCGATTATAATATAAAAAATTTGGATCCAGATTTGATTCGAATAAAATATAGACAACCATATTTAAATAATTATATAACCAATTATTATTAACCATAAAATAAATAACAAATACTATTATTTTCATAATAAATTAAGATATAAAAATAATTATAACTCTATCTCTATATTAAAAATAAATTCCATATAAGTTTTAAATTATAATTTAAAGGTTCAAATAGATATGATCCTAACAGTATTAGTATGTTCAGGTCATGTCAGGTCCAAATTCAGTAAATTCAGATCCAACCCAAAAAATGAAATGGGTCTAATTTTAAAACTCGACCCGGATCCTTGGATCCTTAAAAATATATTGGATTGGATCTAAACAGGTCGGGTCACGGGTCAACCCATTTGTAGTCTTAGGAATACATGACTAGCATTATATTCAAGCATGCAAATTTGCATAACCATGAATAAACTTCATAGATAAAACTAACTAAATGCTAAGAGTCTAATACACTTGTTGCCGCTGAATCTCCCAGACCGAGTTCTCTCGACCTGGCTGGAGTGTGTGTCTCCCCGGTTCCTGCAAAAATGTCCCACGCGCCGGAGGTGTTCCGGCGAGGGCCCCTCCGATGGCTAAGTTAGTGGGAGCCTTAGAGCAACAGAATGGAGGAATCAATGGAGATAGCTCATGGGAAAGAAAAAGCTCTCTTACCGCTCGGAGTCTCCCTTTTACCTTATATAGGCGCGGAACTTCACCAGAATCTGTTAGGGACCATGCTGGGAATGGCCAAACTGTCCCTAGAGGAATCTTGGTAGTGGCCAAGTGGTACCAGATCATGTGACCTGTAGAGTAACGGTGCCGAGATCGTGGGATCTGCGGAATAATGGCGTCGATATGTCAGGATTCTGTCATAATGAAATCCTGGCACCAGCTGGAGGGAGCCTCCGGGCCGTCCTTAGAGCGATCTGCCTAGGACCGATATGAGATCGGCTGAAGTGGATCGATCGGACCTCTGGTGGGCCGGTCGGACCTCAAGTAGGTCGGTCGGACCCCTGATGAGTTGGTCGGACCTTCGGTAGGTCAGTCGGACCTTTCGTCCGACCTGACCAAAGGGCTGTCGGCTCCGATCTGGTTCGGAGGAAAGTCGATTAGGTATAATAATTGCACCCGTGCTCTTGGCCTTCGGGAGAACTTGTTGCTTCGAAGGGCGAGAGCATCATTCTCGCATTGAATGCACTTGTTCTTGAGGTGATTACGGATCTGATTGGACATGCTATGTCTGGTCGTTTCCCACTCTGGAAACTCCCGTTCGGGACAAGTGTCGACATCGATTGGAAGCGGAGGGAGTGGCAGTTAATGCAGAAGGGGCACAATGATGAGTGGCCAACCTGGCCTGGTTGGCTATCGGGCTTCTGAGATGATTTGAGTGACATGGCGACATCTGGGCGGTTGGTGCCGTTCTGGGAGAGACCCCTCCATCGCTGATCTAGTGATCACATGGATCATGGCTCGAATGTGCTTCTTTCCGTTGCATCGACTTTTGCCACATGGAGAGTCATACCGCCTAATGCCTGGGTTGCAGCACTCGAGGAATGGTGAGAACCAGTTCACCCAGGGGCTATAAAAATGAGGCACTGAGACTCTGGGTGGAGTTTATTGCTGCATCTGCACTTGGAAAAAGAGCGCCACATTCCATCGTCCCAGCCCTCTTAGGAAACCAGTTCTCAAGTTAGTCCTCCTTCCCTTCAAGCCTCACAGTAATGGCCTCCAATCATAGGGAGAAGGAGCTAGGTCCCAATCAGATCCAGTCTGAATTGACGCGAGATCGGGTAGAGGCCCTTAGGGTTAGATACAACATTCCCTCCACCCTGCACCTCACTGTCCCAGACTGGGAAGGGAGGGTGACCAAGCCACTGAGCCCCGGAACCCTCCCGGTATACGAGGATCACCTAAAGGTTGGCCTTAGGTTCTCCTTGTGTGACTTTTTCATCGAGGTCTTTAATCTTTATAGAGTTACTCCTACGCAGCTGACCCTGAATAGCATTCGGGCTATCGCTGCTTCATGGTTCTATGCCAGAGAGCCAGAGTAGAGCCCGGGACCTCCCTCTTCACCACCTTCTTTGTTCTGAAAAAAGACTTTAGGAGCAAAGAGTGGTGGGTGCTTAGCCCCCATCCTGGGTGGAAGATACTCGGAGGTCTTCCGTCAGCCATCCATGGATGGAAATCCAAATTCTTCTTCGTGCATAGCCTTCGGCCTTAGGGCTTCGACCTGTCATGGGGGGAACCAAGACTGAAGGCTAATGAAGGGAGGGCGATGCTGATGGCCGACCAAGCTGACTTCAATGAGATGGAGGCGGTCGACGTCACAATGGTACTGGAGTTGCTTCGAGAGGATAGCCTCCACTTGGTCGGAGTCAGTCACCACAAATACTTAGGTAGGGTAGAAACCATTGCCGTCAATCCCTTTTTCGTTCTATAAGCTTTATTTTCTTCTTTACTTACTTCGGTTTTGCCCTTGCAACAGGAAAGAAGATGAAACCCAATAGAGCAAGGGTAGCAGAGCAGGTGGCAAGGAAGAGGGCTGCCTAGTCTGCGGAGCCGATCGTGGATGAGCCAAAGAAGCAGTGGGCGGAGGAACGCCCACGATCGTAGTGGCATCGAAATTCGACGAGGACAATGTGCCCTTGTCGAAGTGGTTGGTGGCGAGGGTGTCGGGACCTCCGCCCACTGTCGAGGAGTTGACTACCCGACTGGAGCAAATCCCCTCTAAGCCGACCGAAGTGGGGATGGCCTCAGCCTCACCATTGGCTGAGCCGACAAAGGTGGTTCGCCCCGCTGACAAGGGAAAAGGTGCAATTGGAGGAGCGGACATCGATGAGGTCAGCTACAACTCCTTCAAACACTGGCACACTCTTCAGAACCCCCAGCAAGCTAGGGATCTGCTCAAAGGGGCTATCACTGAGGCCGACTGGGAGGAGTCCTGTTGGTGCAAGCTGAACGAGGTGGCAAGAGGCACCTACCTCAACTTGATGAAGGTAACTTATTATCCCTTCATCTTCTTTCCTCTTCTCTTTTTATCTTGTGTGTGACTAACACGGCTTATTGTTTGCAGCTTCTCCATGACATCTTGCTGATGGACAAGGGCATCGATGAGATGGTTCACATGACAGAGGCCTCGACCAAGAAGGCCGAGGGGTCAGAGTTGGCCAGAGCGGCGACAGAGGCATCATGGAAGGTCACGGAGGAGAGGCTATCAGCCAGTCTGGCCGAAGCCGAGTCCTTGAAGAAGCAGGTAGAAGACCTGCAGATTCAGCTGGCTGAACAGAAGGCCAAGTTGAAGAAGAAGAAGGCGAAGATTACCTCCCTAATCCGTCGGCTGAGCGAGGAGGAGGAGCTGTCTACGAACTTCGAGAGGAGCGCGCAAGCCCACCAGGCAATGTCGGTGAAGTACCTAGTCCAGCTAAGAGAGGAGAAGGAGCTGGCAGAGGAGCGGGTCTGCTATGCTATGACAGAATGCAAGGCTTCTTCCAGCTTCAACAATGAGATAGAGGAGGCCGGAGCACCGAGCTACGAGTACAGCTTCGACGATTGCCTAAAGAAGGTAGCAGAAGCCTTTCCGGAGCTCAACTTATCTGCCATATAGTTGAGGCAGCCGATGGAAGAAGGAGGGCCGACCGACATCGGGGCCGATGCCCAAGTTGCTACCGACACAGGGCCAATGGAGGCATCGATCAGGACTTCGGATGCAGTGTAGGAGGCTGAGGCCAAAGCTCCTCCAACAAGTCCCCCCTTGTACCCACAAGGCAAGACTTAAGATTGATTATAAAAGTCTGCCCACTCTTGTACAAGAACTTTTAATAAATAAATGAAATGAATTCTTCTTTTGGCATATGTCTTCGACGTTTATTTTTCTGAATGTGGAATGGTCGGCTTAGTCTGATCTCATCTCTTTTAGAATTATTTCTAAGTGTCGAGATGTTGGTTTAGCCCGAACTCATCTCTTTTAGAAATAGTTCTAAGTATCGAGAGGTTGGTTTAGCCCGAACTCATCTCTTTTAGAAATATTTCTAAGGAACCTTTAAACTAGTCATTTATAGGGAAACCCCTCAAGGATTTAAGGATCCTACAAAGTACTTTCCGATCGAGGTATGATTTTGAAGGGGCTACTCTAGAGCCTTGCCGATCAGGATCGAACTTGAGTGGGCTATCCTAGAGCCTTTGCCGATCGAAATCGAACTTGAGTGGGCTACCCTAGAGCCTTTGCCGATCAGAATTGGACTTGAGTGGACTATCCTAGAGCCTTTGTCGATCGGAATCGGACTTCAGTGGGCAGCCCTAGAGCCTTTACCGATCGGAATCGGACTTGAGTGGGCTATCCTAGAGCCTTTACTGATCAGAATCAGACTTGAGTTGGCTGCCCTAGAGCCTTTGCCGATCAGAATCGGACTTGAGTGGGCTATGCTAGAGCCTTTGCCGATCAGAATCGGACATAAGTGGGCTGCCCTTGAGCCTTTGTCGATCGGGATCAAACTTGAGTGGGCTATCCTAGAGCCTTTATTGATCGGAATCAGACTTGAGTGGGCTACACTAGAACCTTTGCCGATCAGAATTGGACTTTGAGTGGGCTGTACTTAGAGCCTTTGCCGATCGGAATCGAACTTGAGTGGCCTATACTGGAGCTTTTGCCGATCAGAATCGAACTTTGAGTGGGCTATACTAGAGCCTTTGTCGATCGAAATCGAACTTGAGTGGGCTGCCCTAGAGCCTTTGCCGATCAGAATCGATCTTGAGTGGGCTACACTAGAGCCTTTGCCGATCAGAATCAGACTTGAGTGTGCTGCCCTAGAGCCTTTGCTGATCGAAATCGAACTTGAGTGGGCTACACTAGAGCCTTTGCCGATTGGAATCAGACTTCTTTGTAGTATAAATTGCTATCTTTATCGATAATATTTGCGGAGGTTATTTACATTCTAGGGACGTGCCACCTGCCATCCGTCTAGATGCTCGAGTCGGTAAGTTTCAACCCGGATCGCATCGATTACCCGATAGGGGCCTTCCCAGTTGGGGGAGAGCTTTCTTTATTTAGTTGGCCTAGATATCTCTGATCTCCGCAGAACCAAATCTCCGATCCGGAAGCTTCGAGCCTTGACTCGAGAATTATAATATCTGGCCATTCTTTGATGATAGGTCGCCATCCTCAGGTTCACCTTGAGTCGGGTCTCCTCGACTAAGTCAAGGTCGACCCTTCTCTGTTCAGAATTGGCTAGTTTGGTGAAATGATCAATCCGGAGGGACTGCAAGGAGACTTCCACCGGTATGATTGCCTCACTCCCGTACGTAAGATTGAATAGAGTTTCTCCAATCGCCGTCCGGGAGGTAGTCCGATAGGCCCAGAGCATCAAATGAAGTTCTTCCGCCCAGAATCCCTTGGCATCATTCAGTCGGGTCTTCAACCCATGTAGGATCGTCCGGTTGGTGACTTCGGCCTCCCCGCTGGATTGGGGATATCCGACTGAAGTCAACCGGTGGGAGATATGGTACTGCTGGTAGAAATCCCGAACTTTGGGTTGCCGAATTGCTGCCCATTGTCGGTGATGATTGCCTGTGTTATACCAAACCGATAGATGATGCAAATTCGGATGAAGGTCTCCACCTTGGCATCGATGATCTGCTCTGATGGTTCAGCCTCCACCCACTTGGTGAAATAGTCGATGGCTACAATTAGGAACTTCCGTTATCCGGGCACTGGGGAAAATGGCCCGAGGATGTCCATCCCCCATTGTGCGAATGGCCAGGGGGCCGTCAGCGGGATTAGCTGACTAGCCGGTCGCCTTTGAACATTGGAGTACCTCTGGCATGCGTCACACCTTCTAACAAAATCTGCAGCATCCTTCTGGATGGTTGGCCAGTAGTAGCCTTGTCGGATGATCTTGTAGGCTAAAGATCTACCTCCCAGGTGGTCGCCACATATGCCTTCGTGCACTTCTCTGAGTGTATAATCGGCATCCGATGGCCCCAGACACTTGAGTAGTGGCTGTGTAAATGACTGCTGTAGAGGATTTTGTCAAGGATGACGTACTTTGAGGCCATCTAGCGCACACGTTTGGCTTCGGCTTTATCTTCCAGCAGGGTTTCTTCATTGAGGAACGCGAGGATGGGGTCCATCCAACAAGCCTCTTACTCCACTTGGTGGATCCCAGATGTCTCCTCAGTAATGCTTGGACTTTGTAGGTGCTCCACGAAGGTCCGATCGGAGGGGTTAGTGACGGTAGTGGCCAGCCATGACAAGGCATCTGCCCGAGAGTTTTGCGCTCGAGGTATATGGAGTATCTCGAAAGATTTGAGTTGAGTCACGAGGCTCTGTTCCTTACCCAAGTACTTGGTTAGGGTCGGATCTCTCGTCTCGAATTTGCCCCTCACCTAGTTTACCATCAGTTGGGAATCAGAGTAGGCTCTGACCCGACCGATGCCTAGCTCATCGGCTATCCTCAGTCCTACGAGGAGGGCTTTATATTCAGCCTGATTATTTGATACTTGGAATGTGAAATGCAGGGCATACTCCAGGCTCTATCCGTCAAGGTCGGCCAGGATCAATCCTGCTCCGCAACCAGCAAGGTTAGATGCCCTGCCCATATGGAGTGTCCAGGCGAGGTCTGACTCTCTAGCAATTTCATCCTCAGGTGTGTCGACCGTTTGTAGAGGTGTCTCATGTCTCCAAGTATACTCTGCAATGAAATCGACGATCACCCGAGCCTTCATGGCTGACCAAGGACGAAAGGAGATGTCGAATTCGCCAAGCTTGACGGCCCACTTGGCAAGCTGACCCGAGGTAACAGTGCTCCTAAGGATTGCCTTGAGAGGTTGATCGGTCAGGACGACGATTGAATGCGCCTGAAAGTAGGGCCGCAATCGCTTGGCTGCCATAACCAGGGAGTAGACAAGCTTTTACATCTTGGGATACCTTGTTTCGGCGTCGTGGAGTACCTTGCTGATATAGTAGACTGGCTTTTGCTGGTTGTCCTCTCCTATCCGAACGAGGATGGAGCTCACTACCTCATCTGATGCCGACAAATACAGATACAGGAGCTCTCCCTCCATAGGCTTTGCGTGTAAGGGAGGCACTTCCAGATAAGCCTTCAGTGCTTCGAAGGCCGATCGACATTCGTCGGTCCACTGGAAGCGGTCCGACTGTCATAAAGTCTTAAAGAAAGGGAGACATTTTTCGGTCGATCTAGAAATAAAGCGGCTGAGAGAGGCTATTTGACCTGTGAGTTCTTGCACTTGTTTCTTACTGGTTGGATGCCCCAAGTCGATGATGGCCTTGATTTTATCAGGGTTGACCTCAATCCCTCGCTGTGTGACCATAAAGTCGAGAAATTTTCTCGAGGTCATCCCAAAGGTATACTTGGCGGGGTTCAACTTCATCCTATAGCGCCTCAGGGTGTCGAAGGACTCTTTCAGATCCTTGATGTGGTCAGCGCTCCAGAGGCTCTTGACTATCATGTCATCAACATATGCCTCCATGTTTCTTTCAAGTTGTCCCTCGAAGACCCTGTTGATCAGCCTCTGGAAAGTGGCTCTGGCATTCTTTAGGCTGAAGGGCATCATCCTATAATAGTACAGTCCTTTGTTAGTGATAAAGGCTATCTTCTCCTCATCTTCTGGGTCCATGCTGATCTGATTGTACCCGGAAAAGGCATCCATGAAGCTCAGAAGTTAATGACCGGCAGTGGCATCCACCAGCTGTTCGATCTTTGGTAAGGGAAAGCTATTCTTCGGGCAGGTCTTATTGAGGTCAGTGTAGTCTACACATATCTTCCACTTCCCATTGGCCTTCCTCACCATCACGATATTCGCTAGCCAATCAGGGTAGTGGGCTTCTCTGATGAAGCCAGCTTTGAGGAGCTTCTTGACCTCCTTATCAACTGCCCTCTGTCTCTCCGGGGTGAAGTTCCTCTTCTTCTGTCGGACAAGCTTGTAGGTGGGGTCCACCTTAAGCCGATGGGTTATGACTTCTGATGGGATGCCTGGCATATCGGATGCTGACCAGGCAAAAATGTCAGCACCGTTCCGCAGGAAGCTGACAAGCTCTAATTTGGTCTCCTCACCAAGCGTGCTTCCGATTTACAGGATCCTAGTAGGATCGTTCTCCCTAAGAGGGACGAATAGGATCTTCTCGACTGGTTCTTTGCAGCAGTCGACTTCGGACTTGGGATCAAGCTGTTCCAAGGTGGAATGGCCTCCCGATTGTTTGTCCTGAATGGTCAAACACTGCCTTGCCATCCTACGATCCCCTCTCATCACCCGACCCCATTCTGAGTCAGAAATTTCGCTAGCAAGTGGTAGGTAGACACAATGGCTCGAGATTTGTTAAGGCCCGATCGCCCCAATATGGCATTGTAAGCTGATGTTGTACGGACGACCACAAAATTGATAAGGAGGGTTTTATGATAAGGTTCTGATCCGATGGTCATAGGTAGAGTTATCTCTCCTTCTATGCCGATAGAGTTCCCTCCAAATCCGGTCAACGGTGTTGGGGATTCTTATAGCCTAGTTCTAGGCAGATTAATTCTGACAAAAGCATCATACAGCAAAACTTCAGTGGAGCTTCCATTATCAATGAGGATCCTTCTTACATCATAATTGGTAATCACTACCGACACAACACAGGATCATTCTGGTGTGGGCACCAGGTTAACAAAAAGACTTCAACCCATCCAAAAGTCCTTATGGTTGGAGTAACAAATCATGTCAATATTTTATTTCAAAATAAATGTAATCAAGGACAGGTTAGTCCGCTGTTGGGTCAGTCAATCCAGTCAACTCACTTTTGAAGACTTATCAAGAAGCAACTCGGGCTTCAAAGTACCACTTCATCACTTCACCACCAATGGAGCCCACACTTGAAGACACATCACCACCCTAGAGCCGACTCTTGAAGGCACATCACCACCACCTTGGAGCCGACTCTTGCCACCTCATCAGACACCTCACCACTAAAGGAGCTGACTCTTAATCAAGTCCCAAGGAGCCAATTCTTGAAGAAAGTCAATTAGTCAAAGTCCAAAGTCATGGAGATGGTCAAATTGTCAAAAATCAAGAAGGAGGTCAAATCACCAAGTCCAAGTTTTTGAAGATGGTCAACCAAGTCAAGCCTTAGCATGTCATTTGAATTTAAATTCATGCTTGGCCGACCAAAGCTCTCCAAAGCAAGGGTGGTCGGCCAAAGTGAGGGGGGACCACTCCTCCAAATCATATCAAACCTATTCCCACAATTCTCTCCTTATTCCATGTAACTTCCCCATGATATCCTCCACCAAATTAGGTTAGTTTGAATTCAAATGTAAGTCTTTAAAAAGCCTTGGGCATGAGAAATGTGGGAGATGGATAAATGAATGAAAAAAAAGCTCTTTCTTCTATGTGAAGGTCTTGGCTATGTGCCCCTCTTTGGCTTTGTGCCTAGGTTTCTTTTAGGTCTATGTGACCTTGTTTCTCTCTTCCTCTTCCTCCTCTTTTCTCCACTTCAAACACTTTCTTTCCATTGCATCTCTCAAAGAAGATCAAGTTCGCATCAAAGTTCAAGAAGAAATCAAGCCAAGAATCAAGTGATCAAGCAAGGAGCCGGTTCTCCAACCCTAGGAATCAGAAAGGAGTCGATTCCCTCAAGAAGAAGAAGCCTTCATCCATCCTTCAACCCATCATTCTTCCCTTCTTTAATTTGAGTTCTTTAGCTTGTTTCTAATCCCAGGTTTCTTTGTGACAGGGCCTCCGGAATCCAGACTTTAGAAGAAGGAACTTCTTGCCAGAACCCAGAATGCTGAGTGAGCCACCAAGTGGTGTATTTTGGTCATCCTAGAACTTACCTTGAGAGAAATCCTTTGGATTGATCAAGGTCAGGTAATCCCTAACTTCTTAGGGTTTGGATTATTAAAAAAGTAGGACTAGCTTAATTTAGATGGTTAATTTACTATGGTAGATCATTATTATTCTGTTTAGTCCACTCTAGATTTGCGTTTAATCATATTGAGTTGTGTTCATTAAATTCCTAGTCATTATAGTTCGATTAGCCATATGCTTAAGAAATTAATTAGATTGATCTTTAACTAATCTCCTTTAGAATATTTAGTCTCATTCCTTCATCTCATAAAGCATTTTTTTTCATTTCTTCTTCCCATCATTTTTGGTATCAGAGCAGGTTGATTAGGGCATATCTGTGTTTAGGGTTTGCATCGATTTATCTTTGGTGCTATAAGATTATAGCCAACCCTTGCATTGCAAAACCAAGATGAAATCAGGTTGTCCTACTATAAGGTGGATCCTTATAGTGTAAGGTTGTCCTATCTTGGTCATTGCTTTGGACTACATAGAAGAATTCTATGTAAGTCTGATTTTTCCCTGCTTGCTGTAATTAGGTGTAGGCTGACTGTAATCCGCCTGCAGCTCCAAAGGCAAGTAGTGCATTTTTCTTTGACATATTTTTTTTCTTGTTCCATTTTAAGTTGTTTATCACCGTTTAAAATTTCAGCTTCAGAAAAAAATTACAAAAAAAATGAAAATTCCTGCAGTCCGATAGTGTCATTAGGTTTTCTGTTCTGTTCTTGAGCTTTTAGTGCCTTTATTCAGGATCTGCCTAGAACAGTCTAGATTTTATTTTGAAATTCTGCTTCACCTGGTATGACATCTATAAGTTAGGAGTTCTCATTAATTTTTTCAAATTTTTTTGACGTTTTTTACTGCACCTTCCAACATCACTTTCGAACTGCAACACACCACTCTGCATCAGTAATTTAGTCATGCATTCATTTCATGATTAAGCTATCTAAGGGCATGAAATTAACATAAGGTCAGGAAGTAATTACCTGTCCTTAGCCCAAAAAACCACCTCCCTTCATCATTCGAACCCAATCCTTAATTAAAATCAATTAGACCTAATACCCTAGTGGGTTAGGGACACCAACAGGTCGGGTTCGAATTAGAAATCAAGTTGATTGTATTAGCTAGTTAGTGTGTGCTTATTAACTTGGTGTCTAGGATTGGTGTGTAAGGGCTTGTGGTTTGATCCACCTACCTGGCCAATCTCTGATTGGTGTCTAAGGTTGGTATTCAGGGATCTCCAGCTCCCCTTCCACCTACCTGGCCAAGTGATATAAGTTACTACTGGTTAGTTAGTCTTTCAATTGGGTTCTTAACTTGTGCTCTAGGTCTAGGAGCCATAGTCGTTCGAGTGCATCATTTTCATGACCACTAGATCAGGAACACCATTCCACCGTTCACAAGATCAACCAAGTTCGTCCATGGACCCTAATATGGAGAGTCTCATGAAGTCTATGATAGAGCAAATGGCTACAATGAATGCTAAGCTTGATCGGGTCGAGGATAGAATAGGGGTCCTAGAGGAAGCTAGGTTAACTCCAACTGAACCACCATCTCCCAGATTACCTCCAGACCATCCCAGAGCCCAACGGCAAGAACGCACTCCTGACCCAACCCATAGAAGGCCACAACACGATTTTGATGATCACACCCCTGACTTTAATCAAAGAAGGCATCACCATGAAAATTTCGATCAGGATGACCGGGCCTTAAGGAACATCCGTCTAGATGCACCAACTTTTGAAGGAAGCTTAGATCCTAAGGTGTATATAGATTGGGAGGCTGACATGGACCAGTATTTTGATTGGTATGACATGTCAGATGAGAGGAGATTCAAATTTGCTAAGATCAGGCTGGTTCGACAGGCTAGACTACATTGGGGAAATGTAGAGCGCACGATTAGACAGAGGGGAGATGTACCGGTAAGCACATGGAGAGATATGAAGAGAAAACTTAGAGAAAAATACCTACCCATGTCTTATCAAGAGAGATTACTAGATCAGTGGCAACGGTTAACACAAGGAAACAAAACCGTCTCTGAGTATGTCACCAAATTTGACGAGTTTGTCATGCGGTGCAACGTGGTCGAGTCGGAGGCAGCCACTTTGTCTAGGTTTAGATCAGGGCTGAATGAAGACATCAAGGGGGAATTATTTTTGAGGGAAGTCCATGATTTAGAGCAGGCATATCAGGTTGCCATGGACTATGAGAGATTTCAGAGGAGATCTACTTTTAGGAAACCAGAGCCCTCTAGGTTCAGTCCACTTGCTAGTAGACCCAGTTCGGTTCCTACTCCCACAGCTAAGCCTAGGTCCAGCTCAAATCCAATTCCTAGGCCCAATTCAGCCACCCCATCTAGAGAAGATAAAGGAAAAGGGCCTGAAAGTCAAGGTAGGACAAGTCAAGTATGTTATAAGTGCCGTCAACCGGGTCATTATATGAGTCAGTGTCCCTCTAGAGCTTTACACATTGGTGAAGTAGAGGAAGAAGGCTTAGAGCATTTAGAGAATGGTGACGAAGAAGTGTATGAAGCAGAAGATTGCTTAGCTGATGAGTATGAGGGAGATGAGGAAAATTTGGACTCATCAGATTTACTAGGAGTCGTTAGGTGTATCATGACACAGACCAAAGAACAAGAAGACTGGCGTAGGACTAACATCCTACAAACATTTGTCAAAATTAAGGAAAAGGTCTGTAAGATTGTGATAGATAGTGGAAGCTGTGTCAACGCCATTTCCACTAGTGCAGCAAAGAGTTTAGGGTTATCCGTTGTACCACATCCCAATCCATATAAGGTATCCTGGATAGACTCTACATCTATTCCAATCAAGCTACGGTGCCAAGTCCAAATCCAAATTCAATCCTATCAAGATAAGGTCTGGTGTGATGTGCTTCCTATGGGAGTAAGTAGCATCATCTTAGGCAGGCCATGGCTGTTTGATCATGATGTGACCATTTTTGGTCGGTCAAACTCCTGTGCTTTCAATTTTAATGGCAAGAGAATTGTCATTCATCCAAAAGAGCCTAAGGACAATGTCAGGAGAGGAACCAGTAGCTTGAAGGAAAAGAAAACTGGATTAAATCTGATAGGTGCAAAAGAAATAGAACAAGATATCCAAGAGGGAGCACCTATTTGGGTGGTAGCAGCAAAAGAGGTTAAGGACCACACACCTATAGAACACCCTCCAGAGGTGGTCCAATTATTAGAAGAGTATAAGGACGTATTTCCCGAAGATCTTCCCGATAGCCTTCCACCTTTAAGGGACATACAGCATGTCATAGATTTAGTCCCCGGGGCAACTTTACCTAATTTGCCTCACTATAGGATGAACCCAGCTGAACATCAGGAAATGCAGAAACAGATTGGGGAATTACTTAGGAAGGGGTTTATTAAGGAAAGTCTAAGTCCTTGCGCAGTCCCCGCATTGTTAACCCCTAAGAAGGATGGTACTTGGCGGATGTGTGTAGATAGCCGAGCCATCAATAAGATTACGGTGAAGTATAGGTTCCCGATCCCACGACTTGACGACATGTTAGATATGATAGCCGGAGCAACAATTTTCTCCAAAATTGATTTAAAGAGTGGCTATCATCAGGTTAGAGTTAGACCTGGGGATGAATGGAAGACCGCTTTCAAGACTAAAGATGGATTATATGAGTGGTTAGTCATGCCATTCGGTCTTTCCAACGCACCCAGCACATTTATGAGGATCATGAATCAGGTGTTGAAAGCCTTCATAGGAAAATTTGTTGTGGTCTATTTTGATGATATCCTTATATATAGCCAAACCAAGGCAGACCACTTAGATCACCTGAGCCAAGTTTGTCAAGTTCTTAGAAAAGATAGCCTCTATGCCAATATCAAAAAGTGTGACTTCCTCACACATAGAGTCATCTTTCTAGGATTTGTAGTTACTTCTGAAGGAGTGTCAGCTGACCCAGAGAAAGTCAAATCCATAGTAGAATGGCCTGTACCCAAGAACATCCATGAAGTACGTAGTTTCCATGGTCTAACCACTTTCTATAGGAGGTTTATTAGGGGATTCAGTACGATAGTGGCACCCATCACTGATTGCATTAGGAAAGGAAATTTTGAATGGACTAGAGCGGCTGATAAAGCTTTCCTAATGATTAAAGAGATAATGACACAAGCACCTGTTTTAAGGCTTCCGGATTTTTCCAAATTATTTGAGGTCGCTTGTGATGCTTCTGGGGTTGGAATTGGAGGAGTTTTAAGTCAAGAGAATCACCCAGTAGCATTCTTTAGTGAGAAGTTGAATGATGCGAGACTAAGGTATTCAACCTATGATAAGGAGCTATATGCGGTAGTACAAGCTTTACGCTATTGGCGTCACTACCTTTTACCGCAGGAATTTGTTTTATTTTCTGATCATGAAGCTCTTAGGTTCCTTAGTTCTCAGAAGAAGTTGAACCCTAGGCACGGGAAATGGGTAGAGTTCATACAAGGGTACACGTTCGTTCTGAAACATCGTGCCGGTACTGAGAATCGAGTTGCTGATGCATTAAGCCGTCGATCTATGTTGATGAATACTGTGAGGACTGAGATAGTAGGATTTGATAGGTTGAAGAGTGAGTATTCTACATGCCCTGACTTTGGTCATATCTATCACTCCCTCCAACAAGGTCCGTCTAGTGAACATAGCGATTACATTCTATTAGATGGATACCTTTTCAAGGAAAATAGGCTGTGCATTCCCAAAACTTCTGTTAGGGAATTTCTGATCTGGGAAGCCCATGCTGGAGGATTAGCTGGACATTTTGGTAGAAACAAAACCATCTTGGCTATGGAGGATCAATTTTTCTGGCCTAGTCTTAAGAAGAATGTTGCCCAGATAGTAGCCCAGTGTCGAACCTGTGCGGTAGCAAAGCACCAAAAACAAAACACTGGTTTGTACACACCTTTACCTGTCCCTGAAGGTCCGTGGCAAGACATTAGTATGGATTTCGTGACAGGTCTCCCTAGAACTCCCAAGAAACATGATTCTATCTTTGTGGTTGTCGATCGATTTTCTAAGATGGCGCACTTTATTCCGTGTTCTCAGACTTTAGATGCGTCAAAAGTGGCCAAACTTTTCTTGGATCATATCGTTAAGCTTCATGGTTTACCTAGAACCATTGTGTCAGATAGAGATGTCAAGTTCACCAGTTACTTCTGGAAAACCCTCTGGCACATGTTAGGTACCAAACTGAAATTCTCTACAGCCTATCACCCTCAAACTGATGGCCAAACCGAGGTTGTAAACCGAAGCTTAGGTAATCTATTGAGGTGTTTAGTTGGAGAAAACTTAGGGAACTGGGATCTTTTACTTCCTCGTGCTGAGTTTGCTTATAATAGCTCAGTCAATAGATCTATTGGGAAGAGTCCATTTGAAGTGGTCCATGGATATAAACCTAAGAGACCTTTAGATCTAGTCCCATTACCAGCACATGCACGGGTGTCGGAATCCGCCGAATCATATGCACAGCATCTTAAGGACTTGTATAAGGAGATTAGCCAAAAGATTCAAACAAGCAATGAATTTTATAAGCATACGGCTGATCTACATAAACGGCTTAAAGAATTTAATGAAGGGGATTTAGTAATGATTAAACTCAAACCAGAGAGGTTTCCACCCGGAACAATGAAGAAACTCCATGCCCGGGGAGCCGGACCCTTCAGAATAATAAAGAGAATTGGATCTAATGCTTATGTAGTAGATTTACCATCTAGTTATGGCATTAGTTCTACTTTTAATATTTCTGACCTCAAAGAATACAAGGAACCTGTACCAATACCTGATGAGCTTTTTGGTCCTAGTGTATCCTTTGAGAGTGATGTCCCAAATGAGTGTCCACCACCAAATATTCCTGAGCAAAGAGAGAGTGTTGAAAGAATCTTGGATGACCAGATTATCACCACTAGAAATAAGGGCTACCAACGCTATCTGATTCGATGGCAAGGACGTCCTGAATCTGAAGACTCCTGGATCACCCGAGAGGACCTGCAACAAATCGACCCGGATATAATAGAAACATATCACTCGACAGGGTCGAGTTCCTCCCACCCTGGGAGAATTGGTGTGGGCACCAGGTTAACAAAAAGACTTCAACCCATCCAAAAGTCCTTATGGTTGGAGTAACAAATCATGTCAATATTTTATTTCAAAATAAATGTAATCAAGGACAGGTTAGTCCGCTGTTGGGTCAGTCAATCCAGTCAACTCACTTTTGAAGACTTATCAAGAAGCAACTCGGGCTTCAAAGTACCACTTCATCACTTCACCACCAATGGAGCCCACACTTGAAGACACATCACCACCCTAGAGCCGACTCTTGAAGGCACATCACCACCACCTTGGAGCCGACTCTTGCCACCTCATCAGACACCTCACCACTAAAGGAGCTGACTCTTAATCAAGTCCCAAGGAGCCAATTCTTGAAGAAAGTCAATTAGTCAAAGTCCAAAGTCATGGAGATGGTCAAATTGTCAAAATCAAGAAGGAGGTCAAATCACCAAGTCCAAGTTTTTGAAGATGGTCAACCAAGTCAAGCCTTAGCATGTCATTTGAATTTAAATTCATGCTTGGCCGACCAAAGCTCTCCAAAGCAAGGGTGGTCGGCCAAAGTGAGGGGGGACCACTCCTCCAAATCATATCAAACCTATTCCCACAATTCTCTCCTTATTCCATGTAACTTCCCCATGATATCCTCCACCAAATTAGGTTAGTTTGAATTCAAATGTAAGTCTTTAAAAAGCCTTGGGCATGAGAAATGTGGGAGATGGATAAATGAATGAAAAAAAAAGCTCTTTCTTCTATGTGAAGGTCTTGGCTATGTGCCCCTCTTTGGCTTTGTGCCTAGGTTTCTTTTAGGTCTATGTGACCTTGTTTCTCTCTTCCTCTTCCTCCTCTTTTCTCCACTTCAAACACTTTCTTTCCATTGCATCTCTCAAAGAAGATCAAGTTCGCATCAAAGTTCAAGAAGAAATCAAGCCAAGAATCAAGTGATCAAGCAAGGAGCCGGTTCTCCAACCCTAGGAATCAGAAAGGAGTCGATTCCCTCAAGAAGAAGAAGCCTTCATCCATCCTTCAACCCATCATTCTTCCCTTCTTTAATTTGAGTTCTTTAGCTTGTTTCTAATCCCAGGTTTCTTTGTGACAGGGCCTCCGGAATCCAGACTTTAGAAGAAGGAACTTCTTGCCAGAACCCAGAATGCTGAGTGAGCCACCAAGTGGTGTATTTTGGTCATCCTAGAACTTACCTTGAGAGAAATCCTTTGGATTGATCAAGGTCAGGTAATCCCTAACTTCTTAGGGTTTGGATTATTAAAAAAGTAGGACTAGCTTAATTTAGATGGTTAATTTACTATGGTAGATCATTATTATTCTGTTTAGTCCACTCTAGATTTGCGTTTAATCATATTGAGTTGTGTTCATTAAATTCCTAGTCATTATAGTTCGATTAGCCATATGCTTAAGAAATTAATTAGATTGATCTTTAACTAATCTCCTTTAGAATATTTAGTCTCATTCCTTCATCTCATAAAGCATTTTTTTTCATTTCTTCTTCCCATCACATTCCCAGAGGCCTGGGCCTCTAGGAGGTCTTCGTTGGATAAACTAATTACATTAGAACTCAGGGGCCTCTTAAAGATGTCCTGACCTTCTTCATCCTTCCAATCGGATCAGCGATGGAGTATGCCAACATTTCCATTGATGGGGCGTTAGATGGGCAGCTCTGTTTCCTCCAGGGGGTTCCTGGCAGTGGAAGTTTCAGCCCAGTTCCTCTGAGGTCGAACATACTCATGCAAGTACCCCCGCCTGATCAGGTCTTCGATCGCGTCCTTTAACTGGAGGCAACCTTTTGTGCTGTGCCTGTGGTCACGGTGGAACCGGCTGTACTTGTCCTTATTCCTTGACGTAGAGGGGCTCCTCATTGGGCGAGGCCTCTGTAGGAAGGTCTCATTCTCTATCTTCATAAGGATTTTCTCTCTCGGGAGGGAGAGAGGTGTGTAAGTCTCGAACCTCCTGGAGAAGTCCTTCGACTTAGGGCTGCGGCATCGGGCCCAGTTGATGTCATCGCTGGGAGGACGGACTTCGGGAGCCCTATCGCTCCTCCTCTTAGGAGCTGACCTCACTTCAGCCTAGTATCGACTTGCCGCTTATTCTTCTGCCAAGGCATATTTTTGCACTCGAGCCAGCAGTTCGGAGTAGCTTGTCGGGAGCTTTTTGTCTAGTGAAAAGGTGAGTCTGAATGATCGCAATCCCTTCTTGTAAGCCGACATAGCTATGTGCTCGTTGAGGTCTGGGACCTCCATGGCTGTCGAATTAAATCAGGTCGTGTAATCCCGGAGGGTTTCTTCTTCCTTCTGCTACACGAGGAAGAGGCAGTCCGTGTTCCTCGGCTTCTGGCTACATGTCCTGAAATGAGACAAAAAGAGCTTTTCCAACTGGGAGAAGGAGTGACTCGTACCTGGTCGAATGATGGAAAACCACATCCGAGCCACCTTCTTAAGTGTTACGGGGAAGGCGATGCAGTGGAGGGCATTGGAGATGCCCTGCACCACCATGTGGGCCTTATAAGTGCCCAGATGGTCTAGAGGGTCGGTGGTGCCATCGTAAGCATCCACCTCGGGGATCTTGAAGTGACGAGGGATAGTTTCCCCAATAATTTTGGTGGAGAATGGCAGGCGGGAGTCGTATGCCAGCGCTTTTTCTTCTTTTTGCCGATCGACGAGTTCGGCAATTTGCTCCTCCATGCGCCGGAGCTTGCTGGTGTAGTCCCTCGGATCTTCATCGTGTCGCTGGTCGTGGTCAGAGATTGAATCCGCAGAAGAGTGTGAGGTGGACCTCACTCTTTTCCCGTCGACACAAGTCCTTTATGATCTTTGAGGCTCCGGGGTCGTGTGGGAGCGGTGTCGAGGGACTCCTTGCTGTCGACTCCCTTCAGCAGTAGGTGAATGACTGGTTCTGGATGCCGCGAGCAGCTGCTATCTGTCATTGGTCGTGTCTTGGAGATTCTGAACCGCGACGGCAAGAGTGCCGATGCAGTTCAGAATAGTCTAGAACTGCAACTATCCCAGGGTGATGGTAGGTTGGGCTGCATCGTTCTCCCTGAGAAGTTCTCCCGAGCTCGCCTGGGAGCGGCTTCTCCTGTTGGAGGTATTCTGAGCTCTTCCCTTCATCATCGTTTTACTTAGCAGTGGATTTCTCCTTTTAGAGAAGGAAAACCAGAATGGAGGTTCGTGCCCCCTTCCTCTAGCACCAATCTGTTGCTGTTGAATCTCCCGGACCAGGTTCTCTCAACCTGGCTGGAATGTGCATCTCCCCGGTTCCTACAAAAACGTCCCATGGGCCAGAAGTGCTCTGGTGGGGGACCCTCTGATGGCTAAGTCAGTGGAAGCCTTAGAGCAATAGAATAGAGGAATCAATGGAGATAGCTCATGGGAAAGAAAAAGCTCTCTTACCGCTCGGAGTCCCCCTTTTATCTTATATAGGCGCGGAACTTCAACAGAATCTGTTAGGGGCCAGGCTGGGAATGGCCAAACTGTTCCTAAAGGAATCTTGGTAGTGGCCAGGTGGCACCAGATCGTGGAACCTATAGAGTAACGATGTCGAGATCGTGGGATCCGCAGAGTAATGGCACCAAGATGTCAGAATTCTATCGTAACAGAATCCTAGCACTAGCTGGAGGGAGCCTCTAGAGCCTCCGAGCCATCCTTGAAGCGGCCTGCCTCGAACCGGCTGAAGTGGGTCGGTCGGATCTTTGGTGGGCCGGTCGGATCTCAAGTGGATTGGTCGGACCCTTGGTGAGTCGGTCGGACTTTCAGTATGTCAGCCGTACCTTTGGTCCGACCTGGCCAAAGGGCCATCGGCTCCGATCTAATTCGGAGGAAAGTCGATTGGGTATAACAACACTCTTTGGCGCTAGAAGATTATTTCTTCTTTTAAATTTAGGAAAGTTATTAATCATCTCATTCTAATAGTTGAAGGATCATGGGTAGTTAATGAAAATTTAGAAAATTGTTGTTTGAAGTCGATTAGCAATCCATTCATAAAACAAAAAAAATAATAACATATAAAACGTTGATCACTAATCGCCTAATATTGTCCTCACTCATCTTGAAATTAGTTCATACGTACTCACAAACCAATCTATGCACACGTGCATCCTTTTTTTATGCTTTGTTAGATATTTTTTTTATTTTTTTTGATAAACAAAAAGAGAGAGAAATAAATTTCGGAGTAGCTAACCCCACTGGACCCCAATTTTATCAGGCTATGTTCGATTCGGATCATAATTTTTTCGCATACCCTCCCCACCACCGGTGAGTACGTCAGCCTGACACCACTAAGACGCCGGAGTAATGCTCTTTATTCTTTTTTTTTTTTATAAACAAAAGGAGAGGGGGATAAATCTCGTACCCTTCCAATCACCGGTGAGTATGTCAGCCTGACATCACTAAGATGCCGGAGTAATGCGCTCTCTCGCCACCCCAATCACGTGCCCTAGAAAAATTTCTGAATTTAATCGAGTCATCCACGATGATCATGCCTCGCCACCTCAATCACGTGCCCTTGAAAAATTTCTGAATTTAATCGAGTCACCCACGATGATCATGCCTCGAACCCGTAACCAGTAAAAAGTGAGACTAAGTCTCTATCGGGCTACCACCTTTTTTTTTTTTTTCTTTATTCTTTACTTTTTGGAATGTTACACATACACGTGTTGTGCCATGATTTTTTTATTTTATTTTTATTTTTATTTTTATTTTTATTTTTTTGCCCCTTATTTGACTATAGCCATCTATGGAGATTCTTTTTAACAAAAATGATGCAAATATACCGTATACGACGGGAACAAAGCACCATGTTGTTTTCTTTTAATGACATGTTATTGCAGATTGGGTGGCCTTTTTGTTAGTTCATCAAACCCATTCCATGGATTCCTCTACTCGATTATTTAGAATATAAATTTACATTTGCATCCATTACCCAAATATATATATATATATATATATATATATATATATATATATATATATATATATATATATATATATATATATATGATAGTAGCTCAATCCCTTATATTTTAGTCGCAAAAGATAGACCTAGCTACAACCGGTGGCCCATGGAGCAAGAAGAGGCAAGCTTAATTTGAGCTTGTCGTGGCGATATTGAATCTAACCAAAATACGACTCAATTCCAGCTATCTAATTTTCTTAAATTGATTTTGGTATATAGATGGGATAATTTTTGGAAGGTTTATTTTTTGGCTTTTGATTGGAGAGATAAGTGGGACAAGTGTATCAGATTTTATCGTAAAAATAAAGTTTTCCTTCACTTTTTGGTGCATATAAAGAGTGAATTAGGATAAAATTAGAATGAGGCGGGATAAGTAGGCTCCTTATTTGAATAAGGCTACTTCGTGGCCTTTTAAGGGGTTTGGCAGGATAACCCTCGCTCGGAGGCATAAAACCGCATTTAGCCCCTACTAAATCAAATGCGGCCTTAGCATCTACAAAGTAACGGCTTGGTAGTACCAGAGTATTCTACTTCGAATAAACAAAGACAATACTAGAGTAGCAAATTTGAGAGACATTTATATCGATCTTTTGATTGTAAAAAAAATTTCATTGGTGGTGTTGATGTTGAATCCTTGCCGACTGGATAGAGTGGTCTGTCCATCGGTTCGCCATCGACCGGAGCCTACAAAACAACTTCCCTGACCGGAATTTTTCCGGTGGGGGACACCCCGATGCCAAAGTTAGCAAGAACTCAGGCAGCAGAATGAAGAGCTCGAAAATAGAGTGCAGTGAGAGGGAAAAGAAGAATGATTCTAATATTTCAGATCTGGCTTAGCTTACCTCTAGTGTCCCCTCTTACCAGTATTTATAGGTATAAGCGTAACTACTTACAGTTATATATGGGAGTTAGTTAACAAAACCTCCTCATAACCGTAAGTAGTGGCGGTCGGAAAATCAATTATTTGACCATGTGGGCGGTTGCGACAGCTAGAACAGCTTTCAATTGTTTTAAGCTGAAAGATTGCCCAAGAGTTTCAGGAATACTCCTTCTACAGAAAGTCCAAAGTAAATTCAACAACTTTTTCAGAGAGCCTTCCTTGGAATGGCTTTAAGGAATGTTAGTTATGTACTTCGGACGTATCCCTTTGGAGTGAACAAGATAAATACTTACAGTGATATCGAAGATACGAAAATAAATCAAAGGCATAGTCTTCGGACCTGGTTAAAGATACGAAGCCAAAAGAACAATAATTTGTAGGCTTATTCTTCGGACTATGCTGAAAATATGAAGCCGAAGGAATAATAATCTGTAGGCTTACTTTTTGGACTAGGCTGAAGATACGAAGCCGAAGGAATAATAATATGTAGGTTTACTCTTCGGACTAGGCTGAAGATACGAAGCCGAAGGAATAATAATATGTAGGCTTACTCTTCGGACTAGACTGAAAATACGAAGCCGAAGGAATAATAATCTATAGACTTACTTTTCATACTAGACTGAAGATACGAAGCCGAAAGAATAATAATCTGTAGGCTTATTTTTCGGACTGGGCTGAAGATACGAAGCCGAAGGAATAATAATCTGTCATTTTTGTGGATCAGATTTTTCATTAAGCTAAGGAGACATTTCCCTTAGTATGCTGATTTGACAAATAAATCAAGAAATTAAAATTGGTTCGAAGAATGAACCGGTAATCGGTTTTAAAATTGAACCGAAATATCATAACAGTTGGAAATGTCCAGGTCTAAATATGGTGAAACACCTTCCTGGTTCCGAACTTCAACCTCCTATCATTAGAGTTTTACCCAAAAAAACATCTCATAATTGGAGCAGGGGTGTGATTATATATTGAGCTATTGCTCATTCAACTGATTAGTTGGATAAATTTAAGTGAAACTAAAGCCTAAGAAGTACCAAATCTTGGCAATAATTAGGGCCAAAAATAGGCTTGGGCTTGGACAAGGCTTGACATGAAGCCTAGATTCAAGCTCGAGTTCAGTCTGGTTCAATTAAAAAATGGCATAATCTGACCTATTAGGCATTTAAGCACGGTACAAAATGGGTCCATCAAAATTCCAATATAGGTTCACTAGGCTCTTCTTCTCTCAAAGAGCCCTGATCAATTCGAAATCAAAGCTCTATTGGAGCCTGGCCAGGGTTCTCCACTTCTCAGTTTCCCGTCTCTTTGCCTCCACTACCACTCCAAAATCCAATCCACTAGTCCCTCATCACGATTCACCGGTCACCAATCCTCGGTCTTTCTTGAAGCCTATCTCTCATTCTCATATTTGCCAATCACCATTCATCAGTTGCCAATCGTTGATCCAAGCAAGGTGAAGGCAAACCCCATATCATCGGCCAACTACAATTCAATTGAGGACCCAAGATATTATCATATCTCTCCCCATTCTCATTCATCTTCATTTTAACCATGATTGGCCTAGCTTGGCTACCCTTTTGTCAAGCCACTCACCAATTGGGCCGAAGCCCACATCCACCACTAGCATTGGAATCGCTACAGCCTCCTTGAATAGCGACGGTGGCAACATCATCTTTTCTGGCCGCCGTTAGACTTTCTAGCCTACTGTTGCTTTGCCTTCATCCCAATGTCATTGAGGTACTTAAAGCCAAGTCAGGCTAGCCATAGGGCTGGAATTGGGCTCAGAATGGTCCAATGGGCTTCGAGCCGACTCGAAGTTGAGCCGGGCTTTGGGCCAGGCCCAAAGTATATCAAGTCCGTCTTGGATCTAAAAATGGAATTCATTTAATTTTTGGGTTGGGCTCGGGCTCCCCCTTGGCCCAACTTGGCCCGGCCCGAACCTGGCCCGAACTCGGCCCGCCGGTTCGATAGCTTTAGAATTTTAATCTTTTAGAATTTTTTTGAGAATATGTACCAGTGGTTAAAAGAACTTCATTTGATCATTTCATCTTCAATTTGGCAAGTCCAATCGGATTTTAATTCGGGTCGGAATATGTATGAGTAATTAAAATAACTTTATTGTATCATTTCATTTTCAATTTGATAGGACCAATCAGGCTTTAATTCAGGCTAGTCCGAATCAAAGCCTGGTTTGGACCAGCCTAATCGGGCTCGGGCTCAAGCCCTAGCTGGCTGATTCTTAGAGCTGGGGTTAGCAATGCCATATGCCAGAGATTACGCAACCAGGGTGGTGGAGGAGCAGCAGCACTGGGTTTCAGGCCGGTCCAATCAGATTCAGGTTAAGCCCAGATAGAGATGTTTCCGACTCAATTTAGCCAGCCCATTTCCAGCCTTAGCAGTAATAGGTCAAACTGTAATGCTTAACGGCTACAGCGGCATCCAACTTGCTCTTCCCGATATTTGTCCATGGTACGCACCCTTAAAGCGCGTCGTACAAGTTGGAAGAGATGCTGATACTTTGCCAGGGCAGTCATGGGCATTTGTCCAGATTCCTCGCCCCACCATCGCAACCCTCCAAGCCATTCCCTTGTCCTTCCCTCCTCCTGCCAGCTAAAACAAACATTGCCAGCACCAAGTCCACATGGATTTAGCTTCCATTATCTTTCACTCATTTAATTTCCTCTTTCCATCTCGATAAACAAATTGCTACGAAATCTACTGGCCTTCAATTCTCCATTAGAAAAATAAAATATCTAATTCCTTTCTATAAATATACCCAACACCTCGATGATAATCCATTCCATCACAAACACCACTAGCTAGAACTGCTCCCTCTCCCCGGCCAGTGCTTGAACCATCCCACTTAGGTAGGTGTTTGTGATTACCAAACCATGGCATCCAAGACCTCAGCATCAGCTGCCCTTCTCCTTGCTCTCAACCTTCTCTTCTTTGCTCTGGTTAGCGGCTGTGGTGTTTGCCCGGGCCCAACCCCCAAGCCCCCGAGCCCAAAGCCGACCCCGCCGACCCCAAAGCCGACCCCGCCGACCCCCTCGGGCAAGTGCCCCTTCGACACCCTCAAGCTAGGCGTGTGCATCGACGTGCTCAACGGCCTCATCAACCTCACCCTCGGCAAGCCACCCAAGAAGCCATGCTGCTCTCTCGTGCAAGGCGTCGGTGACCTCGAGGCCGCCGTCTGCCTCTGCACCGCACTCAAGGCCAATATTCTCGGCAATAACCTCAACATTCCTGTCGACCTCAGCTTGCTCATCAACTACTGTGGGAAGAAGGTCCCCACCGGTTTTCAGTGCTATTAAACTATAAGCATGCTCACCATCCAAATCCCCTGGTCTCTTTCTCTGTGGTCTATTTGCTTGCATATATATATATATATATATATATATATATATATATATATA
The DNA here is from genome assembly GCA_021397845.1 of Areca catechu. Lineage (NCBI taxonomy): Eukaryota > Viridiplantae > Streptophyta > Magnoliopsida > Arecales > Arecaceae > Areca > Areca catechu. Next base: position 27,201,986 of record CM038049.1, on the reverse strand, counting down.
TATATATATATATATATATATATATATAGTTTCTGGTGCAGACTGTTTGAGTTCTTGGAAAAGGTTCTTGTTGGTTTTAGTTTCGTTGATGTAATGGTTGCAGCTGCAGTTGTTACCGTTGTTGAGTTAGGAGAAAGGATGACGAATAAACCTGGTTCAACAAAAAAAAAAAAAAAAAAAATGTTATTATGTGCGGGAAATGGGCTGACGGTCTGAATCTGAAGCCAAAAAATGTAGCGTGTGTGGTGGGAATTTCATGTTATGTTTTATATGTAAGATGGGGTTAAATTGGCCGGGTTATATTTATCGTGTAATTAATGCTTTCCGCATACATTTAGACAATAAAAGCCCACGCTTTATTTTTACGCTTGTTTTCGTGCTTTCCTCCTTGAAGAAGCCTGTTGATCGTCAGTGTAACTGCACTCATGGTGGTAATCTTTGAATTTAACATTTCTTTTTGCTTTCTTTTTTCCAGCTGGTAGTAAGATTTGAATCTAATTAATATTTCCTTTTTTACGTACTCATTCATCCCTCAAAGCCCAAAGGGTTTTTTTCACTTCCGTAGAATCCAGAAAAAGTTATTTTGTTATTATTATTTGGGTCCACTCCTCCGAGCGTTTTTATTTTTGCATTGATTTTCAGATAACGTTGTAGGGTTTTCGACGTACGTTCACGTATAAATTCCAGGGCCACTCTTTGCTCCCATCTGGAGACACGTCAACTCGTTTCCCTGCTAGCGCGTATATACACATCTCGAGACAATTCTTCGTGAAGACCTATGCAGGTGTCCTCTCATGTAAGTACTGACATTACTGCAAACTTTGTCCCACGATGGGAGAAAACTGACCCATTCTACGTTACCAGATGTACATGAAAGAGGGACTAAAAAAAAAAAAAAAAAGCAAGTTCACTTCACGTGGATCAAAAATATAAAAAATTTAATCCGAGTCACTTCCCACGCCCTCGAGGCAAAAATATAAAAAAAATTAACCCGAGTCACTTCCCTCGCCCTCGGGGAATCGGACGTCGACGCAAGTTGATTCCGTTTGGAGAGGGGGGTCTAAACCGTGCACCAGAGAATAGGACCTCGAGGCAAGTTGATTCCGTTTGGAGAGGGTTTTAACCGTGCACCAGAGCTCACAGGGAAAGAAGAAGGTATATCAGCTGGTATTTCGAGCCAGATGCTCAATAATAGCCACGTATATTTGTTTGTCCAAAGTGGGCTCCGGTTTGGTGTCATTCGTCTATCATTGAATAGATGTTATCATTGCTTTAAAAAAAAAATGAAAATGAGTTAAATTTTGGAGACCTCTAGAAATGTTCACGTTATTTAGGACAATAGAGGTCTAATAATTTGCTGCAAACTAGACATTGGAACAATTTCACTTTCCTAGCTAAAATCATCATCGATCGTTAACATTTTTTTGACACAAAAAACAAAGGATGAGTTTAAGATGGAGACTAATCTATTGATAGGAAGGCTTGGTGAAGTATTTTACCCTTCCCAACTAAAAGGGGAAACAAAACAAGGATCATGCATGCAATTGATGGATAGACACCAGCAAGCTGCAAGTATGACTTTTTTTTTTTTTTTAAATGATGACAGATCTTTTTTTGTTTTTTGAATCTACCTTGTTGTGAGATGGAGCTCTTGCAATTAGGACATAGGTGAAAGGGGCGGACCACACCAATTTTTTTAAGAGAAGCTAAAAAAATATAAAAATAAAAATATTAATAAATAATTAAAATTAATTTAAATATTTTTTATAAATATTATTTAAATTATACTTATTTTATTTCATAAGATTAAATTCATTAATAATGAAATCTACTGTAAAATTTTTAGCTATCTCTTTATCGATATAAGTGACTAAATAATCGATAAAAAAAATCGTCTTCCATCTTGCCGCATAAACTGGTCTTAACAATCTTCATTTTTGAAAATATTTTCTCTATAGTAGTAGTTGAAATCAGAAGAGTAATAAACGTTATGGACTCGTAGAGCGCGCACCGGTCACAGTAGTGGTAACATCGCGTAGAGTACTATTAGTGCTGCACAACTAGATGTGACATCCATCGAGTAATGGTGCCAAAGATGATGGGATATGAGTGCAGTAGTATTGGTGAGAGCCTGAGGCATGACAGGCGCCCACCTGTCTGTGCCCTCCAAGATCCGATTATGCTACACGATGGATCCGGTCGCTAAGACGATGCGTGGCTTTACCGCACGCAGTGGTCGTCAGTGCGACGAGACTGACGAAGGCACCAAGATGGTGGTCATAGGCCAGCACATCGATGGTATCCGATCTTATGTATGCACAACCGCCTGGTCTCGTCATGGGAGCGATCTCGTCGATCGCATCACATGACAAGTCTGGCCACCATTTTATCCATCGATGTGGTGAATGGGATTGTGCTGACTGCGTGTAGTGGCTTCGGCCATGACAAATTCTGGAGACGGGCGTTGGTCGAGTAATAAAAAGAAAATTTTTTGTCTTCTTCTAAAAATTTATGAAAAAAAATTTAATAAAAATAAAATAAAATTTGTAGTGATCCAACTTTCAAGTAAAGAAAGCTGATTTGTAGTATTTATTTCATTTTAAAAAAAAATTAAGATTCTTCAAGTTATATTTAATATCTCAAAGTTTAGAATGGCCAAATATATAAATATATATATATATATATATATTTGTTATACCCTGCCGGCTCATCACCAGTTTGGGTCAGTCCCTCCCGGCGTTCCAGCTAGGCTGTCCCGTTCAAGCTACGACGGCCGCGATCCAAGCAAGTGCTGACCCACTGGAGTAGAGGCCCGACGTCCCGCTCTTGATGAGGTCCGGCCCATCGCCTTCCTACGGAGTGCTGACCCACTAGAGTAGAGGCCCGACGGCCCGCTCTTGATGAGGTCCGACCCGCCGCCTTCTTACGGAGTGCTGACCCACTGGAATAGAGGCCCGACGGCCCGCTCTTGATGAGGTCCGGCCCGTCGCCTTTCTACGAAGTGCTGACCCACTAGAGTAGAGGCCCGACGACCTGCTCTTGATGAGGTCCGGCCCACCGCCTTCCTACGGAGTGCTGATCCACTGGAGTATAGGCCCGACAGCCCGCTCTTGATGAAGTCCAGCCCGCCGCCTTCCTACGGAGTGCTGACCCATTGGAGTAAAGGCCCGACGGCCCGCTCTTGATGAGGTCCAGCCCGCCGCCTTCCTTCGGAGTGCCGACCCACCGAGACCTAAATCCGATGGCCATCCTGCTAGGTGTCCGGCCGATCCACTTCTGGACTCAGAGAATTCCGGAATCCTTTTCCATTATAACGGCCTCTTACCACATCAGCAGTACTGCTCCACTACCCCCACAACGCTGCCCCAGCCAGGCGCCACGTGGCCACTCTCCGAATATTCTTAGGGACCAATCGATCTTCTCCGGATCGCTCCTTAACAGATTTTGGACTGTTCCGCACATATATAAGGTACCAGGGGGACCTCATTTAAGGCTAAGTTCTCTCTTCCCTTCTCCATATGTTACTTCTATGTTCTTCCATTATGTTGCCTACAACCTCCTACTGACTTAAGCATCGGAGTGTCCCCCGCCGGAACACCACCGGCACCTCGAGAATTTTGTTGCAGGTCGACCAGGAGAGACGTGCTCCAGCACCGCCGACCGAACCTGATCCAGGAGAGCCGCGGCAACAATATTTAAAAGTTTACATAAAATCTTAATTTATAAAAAAAATAAAAAAATTAAGCGGGGCCAAGGGGCCTCGCCTCCTTGCCCTTCCAGCGGTTCATCCTTGTATATATTTAAAAGTTTACAAAAAAATCTTAACTTATAAAAAAAATTAAGGAGGGCCAAGGCCGCCCTTGCCGCCCCCCCCCCCCCCCCCCCGGCGGTCTGCCACTGCATAGGTGCAATGCATATCATACATACACAACCACGTGGATTTCTTTTTTCTTTCTTAAGAAAAAAATAGATAATTCATACTTTTCATGCTTCAAGTGCCTATACTTCATTTTGCTATATTTATTGCATAAGAATATGACCCTTTTTTAAATTTTTTTTTGGTGTTTTTTTTTTTTTTTTTTTTGGGGGGGGGGGGGGGGGGGGGGTAGAAGCTTAAGAATATGACTTTAATAATTACTTTAAAATTCACCTCAAAAAATATATTTACTTTAAAATTTATGACTTTAGTAATCACAAGTGTCATAAACATACATTAGGTATATATATAAGACAAAATGAAATATGTGGATTGATTGCTATTATGTTCGGGCCCTATTTGGCATTATTGTTGGAAATAAAACTTTTAAAATTTTTGGAAGTATAGTTTCTAGAAATAGAATCTTAATAAAAAAACTATTTACTATTTGATAACCACTTTTATAAAGTACTTTGAAACTTTAATACATATTTGATAATTAAAATAAAAAATACTTTTAGTATGATAAAATAATAAAAAAGATATTACATGATATTATATAATCTAAAATAATATAATATAATATAATATATAATTATTTATTAAAATATTATTATATTATATAATATTATTATAATCATAATGTAATATAGTATAATTGATTATAAAATAATCCAATAAAAGATTATAATATAACATATTATACTACAATATTCTAATAATATAATAATATAATATTATTATATATTATTATATTATATTATTATTATGATATAAAATACTATAATAGATTATATTATATATTTATAATAATTTATATTGTATAATATTATTAAAATTTAATACAATAATATAAAATAAAATAATATTACATTATACTATAATATATATTATTATAATAATAATGTAATATAATATAATGGATTACAATCTAATTATTTTATAATAGATTATACAATATATTTATGATATATCATAATATTATTTTAATGTTATCTTATATTATATTTATAGTATAATAATATAATATGATATGATATAAGATATAATAATGAGATTTTATTGATGGGTACTTTTGATATCGAACAAAAAATATTTTTGAGAAGAAGCTCCAAAATAGAGCTTTTTTCAAGTAGATCTTTTCAGCTTTCTGACTAAGCAAAAATAGCTTTTTGATTTTTTACCAAATACTATTGTATCATCCAAAAATATTTTTGAAGGACCAAAAAAATACTTTTTGGCACTCCAAAAACTTGGCTAAATAGGATCTTAATCCTTATATTTTGATATCTTAATCTTTGATGATCATTTTCTATTTAATTAATGATCTTGTACACATTTATGCATTCAGTATATATCTCATAGCTATTCCATGCATCCTTTTCTTTTTTCTTATTTCACAATCTTTATCCATGATATCTAAATGCATGCAGAAATGATTATATAAGTAACATCTTATGTGTGCATACTTTAATTGGAGTATTGTACACTAATTCTTTTTACATTGATATTTCTTTAAAAAATGTATGTGTGGCCTAGTTAGACAACCCAAAAGGGAAGTCAATTGGATTTTTCAAAAAAATTAAACATTAATTATGTGCTACAATGTGAAGTACATATAAGAAGAAATGCAAGTGCAAAAAATATAAATACTAAAAATAAAAAGATAGGCAAGCAATAATAAATACAAGAAAATTTTATAATGATTCAGTGTCCCCAGCACCTACGTCGACTTTTCAATCTTTTCTTGAAATTTTTTTACTGTAATCTTTTTTAAAGATTATAGTTGGTTCATTTTCATGGGCTCACAAACCAAACCCAACACTGATTATTTTCTTGGGCTCATAATCAAAATCTAACACTGATTATTTTTTTGAGTTTACAATCAAAATTTAATACTAATTATTTTCTCAAGCTTACAATCAAAATTCAACAAGCTAATTCATGGTTCAATAAATACATAACTTTGTCCCAATTGAAGTTGGCAACAAAGAAAAAAGGAAAATTAGTCTAAGTATAAGAAAAACTTCTTAAAAAGAACAAGAAAAGAACTTAAGCACAGTAGAAGAAGATATAAGAAATCTTTGAAAGCTTCAATGCTTGTCTTCTTGCTAAGAAGCCAATGATTAATGAATTTATTTCAGGGGGTTAGAAAAATGAGCTCTCAAATCAAGGCTTTTTAGCTTTTCTCTTTTTTCTTGATGATACTTGAAATATTCTTTTGATTTGGTAGTTTTTGTTAGTCTTCAATGAGTTTAGTAATCTTTAAGAAGTCTTCCAAAGTCAAACTAACTATTTTTAACCACTGAAGAAGAAAAAATAGCTCTTAGAAATAAGACAAGGCCATTATATCCTTTATGAAAAACTAGCCATTATGCATGTAAGCTGCCTTCGAGTAGATTCGGATTTTTATCAAGTCGACCTGGAGTTCTTCCAAGTTAACTCAATCTTCTATTGAGTTAGCTCAGTTTTTTTCTCCAAAATATAGCTCTCTATTATCTACTTTTTAGTCAACTCGGCTCTGTTGAGTCAGCTCAAAGTCCATTCGAGTCGACTCAAGATTTCTTTGAGTCAGCTCAAAAATCGATCACAAATATTAGCCCTTTGTTATTCTAGACATACCCTATCAGGTCAATTCAAATTTTGTTCGAGTCGGCTCAAATGTGTGCTGGCTGAAATTCTACGGTATCAAGCTGAAAATCTTTCAATACAGGATTGAAACTAGATTTTCTGTCGCTTTTGAGACTTCAAACTTCAACACACCTGTTTCTTAACGAAATTCATTTATTTTTCTCAAATACTTGATCTTCAAAAATTTATGTTTCGAATTTATTGATATTATCTTTATCTTTTTCTGAAACATTAACTTTTATAGTATATTAGTAATATTATATACTCGAATATTTTGTTATTCATCAAAATTAATTCTTGGAACCAATAGTATGATTATTATTGAGATTTGATATATGGTGTTTCTACCTAAACATAATTAGAGTTTATAATTACGAGAATAGAGCAAGATTTAGGATGGTGCATTTGCATCTACACCCCACATCAAGAAAGAGAGATTTGCTTCTAACCGTTTATCCGCTGATTGGTAAAGTGGTTTCTGATTGCTAGGATAAAGTTTTGTATTGCCTTCATCAATGCTACAAAAATCTCTCAAACTCAAAGTGCATCAGGGTGCTTCATTTTCTTATTATTTTGGAGCTCATTCTTTGTTCATACATCATTCTATTTCATTGAACATACTTAAAATTATCTTTTTCATAATGACATATTGATGATGGGGGAGATTGCTTGGAGCCGAGTAAAATATGGATTGGGATGAGTCCTGCTTTTCAGTTGAACTTCTAAATAACCCCAATTAATTACTTTACAAATATTAAAGTAACAAAGAAGTTTGTTGCATTTTCTGACCAATAATTAAGAATCCATATTTCTTCTTGCAGAGAACCATTAGATATATCATGGCTCCAAATCCAAAGGTTGCGATTCTTGCTTTGTTTCTGCCAGTTGATCGGAAAAGGAAGTGCATATCACTAGCTAGTTGAGTGAACATTTTTAATTTCTAGCAAAGCTAACCATGTCCACCTGTAAAATTTATATGGAATCACCTATAAATTTTCTACGAGACCAATAATTCTATATGCATCTCATAGAAACCCTTTCGACCCCAGAACAAGGAGAACTCAAAGATGGCAGGCAAAAGTTTCAAACACTGATGTCTTCTTGAGCTGCCCATTGGTGGCTAGCGAGCAACTTTGTAGTCCAACAATTAGCTCGGTGAGCCGTAACAATCTGATCAGAACTAGTGGCAGTATGATGGCCCGCCACCGTCAGTCGGGGGCGTGGTAGTCTTGCGCGGACGCGTTTAGGGTGAGTAGCCGTGCACCGTCCACCCAGTCTCCAGAGCGCGGCAGCCCCACTGTTACATACGTGCATGGTTAGAAAATTACGGATCCCGATGTGGCGCTAACTTCGTCGGTTTTCCGGTTACCGAGGCTTGAAAAACGAGAAAGATAAAAGAAAAACAAAATAAAAACGGCGAAAGCGGTGAAGCCAAATCAAGAAGAGAAGGTTACAAGTATTAATTCCTCTGTCCTCCAATCTCATCGTCCAACGTCGGCGGACAGCACTCCGGCGACCCCATCACTCCAACACCACCAGCAGGGAGCGGTGCAGAAACCAATCATTTTCTATTTTTCGCCCTAATTTTAGTGTTTATGTTTTTTTTTATCAAATATCAATGTCTTCTTCATGGCCCAAGCTCCGGCAACGTTGAAGACCCCAAGTTGCACGTTGTCATATGAACGGGAGAAATCGGGACCTGGTTTGATCGAGATTGAAAACGGACAGGATACCATATCCATATTTATTTTAATATAAATATTTATATTTATATTTATTTTAAATAAAAATTGAATATAAAAATATGAATATAAATATAAATAAAAGTTGAAGGGTTAAACTTTGTAATCGCATGATCATAGATCGATATTACTTAATGGATGGTAAACCAAGTTAATGACATATCACTATAATTATTTATTTTTTAAAAAGTTTATGTGTTATATAAAATTAAATAGAATTATAAATAAAATTCGATTAATTTTAGGTTGAATAGTTGTTTATCTATATTTATTTTTATTTTTTTTTCGATCGATATGAATACAAATACAAATATCAATTGGATGCTCAATTTTTTATCTATTTTTGAAATGATTCGGATATCAAAATGAATCTAAATAAATATTATCCGATCCATTTTTATCTCTATGGTTGGTCAGTTTTTTGAAGCCTTCTCTTCTCTTTTCATGTCAAAGCGAGAAGAGAAGGGATCGGATCTCAAAGAAACGATTGGATGATCTCATCTCCATCATCGACATTTGAGAATTTGTGAGCCGGCGGATGGAAACGAGCTGGGTATCTCTTAGAAAGCGAGCAATAAATATATAAAGAAGAAGGGCTCCCAACACCTTTAAAATTCTGCCTTGCTGATATTGTCAACGATGCACATATCGGTTGCTAATACAATTCTACCATTCTTTTTCGCTCTTCTTATCTGGCTTTTTTCTGGGTGACACCAAGCTTTCAAAGCTGTTGTTTCTTTTCCTTTTATTTCTTTAAACAAGACTTTTAAATTGCCAGTGTGGCCTTGAGATCCATGTTTTCCAACCTGCGTTCTACTGGAGGGGAGCCGCCGCACGCTGGATGAACTCGGCCGTGTCCATTGCCCGTGACCAAGTGGTCCTGGGAGAATTGGTGCCGTCCCTGCTTCACTCATTGGAAGTTGAAGCCGCCAGGGCTCGGACGGTGCTCATTTAAATAAAGTGACGCCTTACCAAAAAAAATAAATAAATAAATAAAGTGATACTGTTTCTGACGTGGGTCAGACGTCGGTGTGATGCAGTCAAGTCCGTGACTGGCACGTAGCATAGCTTGATATAATATAGGTCGTCCTGGTCTCGTCGTTCCTTTGCATGGGAGTTTACTTGAAAAAAAATAAAGAAAGAGAATGATTGTGACGTGATACCAACTTTTTTGAGAAAGGCCCACATTCATGTTCATTGCCTTCTTTTACAAACAGTTGCTTTTGCGGTAGGTCTCGCGTCCCTGATTTAGTATCAAAATCGACTACATGATCACTATATAAATTTTAATTTTTATTTTAAAATTATATAAAATTTATATATATAAAAATTATTTATTTTAAAAATTATTATAAATAAATTAATATTATATAAATAATTGAATAGTAATTAAATAATTTATTTATCCAAGTCAAAATTACTTGATGATCCACTAATTTATTACATAAATATCAGCAACCGAACTAACCGAAAAAAACTAACTAAAAATCTACAATTCTGGTATTTGATCTCATGCCCAACTCAATCCTTGTTATGCATCATTTCACCATAAATCAAATATACTATCAAGCTCGAATATCCTGCACAACTCTAAGAAGAAAAGATAAATAGGAATTGTGAGCTTTACAGTCCAGTAAGGTCTCCAAATAATCTCCAATAATAATAATAAATTGAAAATAGCTAGGAGATAAGGGTATATCATGTCATGCAACAAAACAACTCAAAGGTCACATATGACAAAACCTTTTTGTAAAATCATGTTTTCTTTTTATGTTTTCAATTTAATCATCCTTCTTTAGGGTTTTAGACTAACCACAGTCATGTTCCTAAGGAAGGGGTCCCCCGATCGAGGCATTGCACTCCCTTCCAACCGTCTGCACCACCTAGAAGAGGAAGTCAACCTAGAATATTCAAATCCAGGGGACGGCTGCCCCCCGATTGAGGCTCTACCAGGCTTTCCAAAATGGAGCAACCAGAAAGAATGTCAGGACGAACGGTAGGTTCCATATCATAAATGAGGAAAGGCATCCCGCCCACGGCACGAAACATCGCCGCATGTGCCTGCAAGCAAGGGGAGGATCCCAAGGTAGGCCTCTAGTAGCCACCATGGCTTTTAAGGGGCTCTCCAAGGTTCCAAGAACGAGGTACGCAAACTAAGCAAACCAAGAAAACTAACGGACGAGAAGGGTGGCACATAGGAGGGCAATCGAGAGGCCAAGCATCCAAGGCTATCGAAGACCCACCAGGAGGATCTCGACGGACCCAGCCTTCTTGCCCAAACTCTCCTCCATCACCACTCCACCCGCTCCACTAACAACACATTTATATTCTTCCTGCATATCATTTTTTCCTCCTCTACGGGGCTCGACCGGGAGGATCTTTTCTCCTGGATCGTCACTGACTTGAGTGTCGGAGTGCCCCAACCGGGATCATCGACCCGGGTCTCTTCTATTTTGCAGGTCCAGGTGTGCAGGTAGGTTCGAAGCAACAAGGGCACGATTCGAGGTTGACTTCGGCTACAGGCCACGATGATTTAGGCAGCAACAGATTGGCACGCCAGGAAGGGGGGGCAGGACGCATTCTGATCCAAGCTAGTCCCCTTACAAGAAAACCACCGGAGGCATGGTGATGACCCGTGCGAGGGAGGTCTCCACCAGCCATGCGGGAGATCCCCCTTTCCATGGGGACCCGCACAGTCCAAAGAGGGAGCTCCCCGCTCCACCGCAACCCTCTCCAGTGGACGTCCAGCTGGCCATGCTCACCCAGCAAATGCAGCTCCTGACTGCTGCGATGCGACAGTTGCAGCACCAGCGCCGATCCCTGGCCACACCCAGCAACCAGGGACCCCCGTGGCCCAAGCCGCCACTCCCTATGACAGCCTGCGATCCTTCCAAGAAAGGCCTTCGCAGCCATGGGCCATAACGGACCACCGAGGAAGCCACAGGACCCCGGCAAATAGACAATGGACCGAATCTGCCAACCAAGAGAGCCGGTCTCCTACCATTGAGCAGGCTACTGCCAAGCACCACCGAGGTCGCAGAGGCAAGGCCCCCCGTCATGACCTCCCTCAGATGCAATCTTCTCCTCCACCATCAGTCTCAGTGGAAGGATCTACTGACGAGGCCATCAGGCACATGGCAGAAAAGCGCTTGGAAGAACAGGAGCGCAAGCTGGCGGAGCTATCCCATCAGTTTGGAATTTGCAAGGCTCTCCCAACGAGCCTACGGGCTATGATGCCCGTCCCCCTTTCTCCTGAGAGATCCAAAAGGAACCGATCCCCAGCCAGTTCTGCATGCCGCAGGTGGATCCCTACGATGGAACCGCCGACCTCCTGGACCACCTGGAGAGCTACAAGGTGCTCATAAGAGTCCAGAGAGCAACCGATGCTCTCCTTTGCATCGCCTTTCCAGCCACCCTCTGGAAGGTGGCTTGAGTATGGTTTACTCGTCTCAAACCGGAAAGCATCAGCTCTTTTGCTCAGCTGGAGTAGAAGTTCGTGGCTCACTTTAATGCCTGTTGCAAAGTGCCACGCGAGGCAGACAGCCTCTTCTCCATCAGGCAACAGGACCACGAGCTCATGCGGGACTATGTGGCCCGCTTCAAGGTTGATGCACTAGAGATTTACAATTTGGACGAGCCAGTTGCTATGCTGGCACTGAAGAGAGGGCTCAAGACTTCCCGCCTGACCTACTCATTGGACAAGAAACCGTCGAAGACATACTCCGAACTCCTCCTCCGTGTTCAGAAGTACATCCACGTCGAGGAGACGGATCGCACGAGGAGGGAGCTGGACGGGAAGCCTCTGAAGAAGCCAGCTCCTAGAGAGACGTCCAGGGCATGGAAGCCTGAACTGGCCACTCCAAGTTTTTTCCAGAGGTCGAAGCCGAAGAGCAACCCCATCTTAGAAGAAAGATACACACCTCTCATTGCTCCAAGGATGAAGATCCTCATGAAGATTGAGGGCGAGCGCTACCTGCATCACCCACCCCCTCTGAGGTTGTCCAGTGATCGTGACAAGATGAAGTACTGCCAGTTTCACCATGATCACGGCCACGACACCAAGGAATGCCGCTCCTCAAGAGAGAGATCGAAGACCTCATAAAGAGGGGCTACTTTGGAAGGTTCATGGGGGACAAGATCCCGGCTGAACCTCAGGCGCTCGCTACTCTCCCTCCGGTCCCTGAAGTCGACAACTGGCCCACTGAGAAGCCTATGGGAATGATCTGTTGGGGAGTCGAGCACGCCCCGAAGAGGGCCCGGGGAGGAGAGGGATCTGAAAATGTACTCCCGTTTGTGAGGGAGAAGGAATATGGGGTTGAAAATGTGAATAATGATGCCATGGTCATCAAGATGATGATCGCGAAGCATCCTATAAAATGGATTATGGTCGATAGTAAAAGTTCAATTGATATCTTTTTTTATGATGCTTTCTCCAGGATAAATCTATCCTTTGCTCAACTTAAGCCTGTGCACACTCCCCTCGTCGATTTCACAGGGAATTTCATGAGAGCCGAAGGGGAAATCACTCTCCCTGTTACTGCCGGGGTGCCACCTCGGCAGAGCATCGTCATGATGACCTTCACGGTCATTAGGCTTCCTTCGGCCTACAATGTGATCCTTGGTCACCCCGGGCTCAATCTGCTCGATGCAGTCATCTCCATCAAAAGGCTACTAGTACAGTTTCCTACTCCTTACGGTGTTAGAGAAATGAGGGGGGCACCTTAACCAATCCAACACTGTCTCCAAGTCATCCCCGGGACCAGCAACTCCGAGGAGGATCCCAGTGCCAACGACATCGACCAAAGGACAGAAGACTCCAGGGATGGCCCGATTGAGCGCCTACTATCGTACCCGCTCGGAGCTGACCCTGCAAAGATGGTACAAATTGGAGCCCAATTGCAAGAGGAGAAGCGGGCCCACCTATTAGAGTTTCTCCGAGCGAACGTTGACGTGTTTGCTTGGATGGCAGCTGATATGCCAGGGATTCCCCCTAACGTCATCACCCACAAGTTGAGAATTCACCCAAAGTACCGTCCGGTATGGCAGAAGAAAAGAAGCTTCATCCCTGAGAGGCAACGGGCGATCAACGAGAAGGTGGATAAGCTCCTCGTAGCCGGCTTTGTCCGTGAGGTACAATACCCTAGCTGGCTGGCAAATGTAGTCATGGTTAAAAAGGCTAACAAGAAATGGAGGATCTGCATGGACTACACCAACCTCAACCGAACCTGTTCGAAGGATAGCTTCCCTCTGCCGAAAATCGACCAACTAGTAGACGCCACCTCAGGACAACGCTTACTCTCCTTCATGGATGCATTCTTCGGATACAACCAAATCCGGATGTACCCGTAGGACGAAGAGCACACTACCTTCATCACCGACTGAGGGACATACTACTTCTGGATGATGCCTTTTGGCTTGAAAAATGCTGGCACCACATACCAGCGACTAGTCAACCGGGTCTTCAGGGACCAGATCGGAAGGAATATGCAGGTATACATGGATGACATGCTCGTTATGAGCAAGCCAAAGTTGGATCACATTGCAGACCTGGCAGAGGCCTTCCATAACCTCCGGATGCACAAGATAAGGCTGAACCTAGCAAAGTGCACCTTCGACATGGCAGCAGGAAAGTTTCTTAGGTTCATGGTCACCCAAAGGGGTATCGAGACGAATCTGGAGAAAGTCCAGGCAATCATCGACATGGAGCATCCCACCTCGAAGAAGCAGGTTCAATGCTTGACCGACCGGATTGCAGCCCTGAGCAGGTTCATCTCGAGGTCGGCTGATCGCTGCTTACCCTTCTTCAAGGCGCTGCGCAAAGTATACGTCTTCACCTGGACCGAAGAATGCAAGGCAGCCTTTGAGGAGTTAAAGGAGTTCCTAACATCTCTGCCATTGCTCTCCAGGCCAGACGAAGGAGAGGAACTCCTGCTGTATCTGGTGATTACCCCGGGGACCGTCAGCTCGGTCCTTGTCCACATAGACGAGGACGGATCCCAAAAGCCGGTGTACTATGCCAGCAAAATCCTTCGGGATGCGGAGATCAGGTACACCCACTCAAAAAAGTTAATTTCTGCTTTAATAATGTCTGCCCAGCATCTTAGACCGTACTTCCAAGTGCATCCTATTGCGGTTGATGGACTAGCCGCTAAGGACCATCCTCAGCTGCCCCGAAACATCCAAGCATTTGGCTAAATGGTCTCTGATGCTAAGCGAGTTCGACATCTCGTACCGATCGAGGCCATCTCAGAAGGTCCAAGTACTGGTCGACTTCTTGGTGGAGTGCGCTGGCATGAGCGAGGAGCCCGAGGAGACCACCTCGACCTTGGCACCTCGGCTAGAGCCTATTATCGATGAGGAAACCTGGGTCCTCCATGTAGATGGCGCATCCAATTCAGGAGGGAGCGAAGCGGGACTCATCCTCGCCAACAGGGATGGGGTCGTGGCTAAATGTGCTTTTCGCTTTCTGTTCGCAACAACCAACAATCAGGCAGAGTATAAGGCACTCTTCGTGGGACTCAGAGTCTCCCGCGAGCTAGGTGTATCCAACCTTAGGGTCTTCACCGACTCCCAGCTGGTGGCAGGGCAGGTCTCAGGGGAGTACGAAGCCTGAGAACCCTAGATGATGAAGTACCTTGAGCAGGTCCATTCAAGTACGATGGGTTTCCAGTGCTTCAGCAATCTCCCACATCCCTTATGGGGAGAACGCTGGCGTCGATGATCTATCAAGACTCGCGACCCTGCCAGACTCGTCACTGGGGCACGCCCACATAGAATACCTGGAAGGTCCAAGCTATGAAGCCCCCGGAGAAGTCTAGCAAGTCACCCCGGAGCCTAGCTGGATGGACCGGTACATCAGATACATCACCAATGGTACCTTACCAGAAGATCGGATGGAGGTCGGCCTCATCAAGAAGAAGGCCACGCGATTTGCCCTGATGGATGGACAGATCTACCGCATGTCCTACTCCTATCCACTCCTGAAGTGCTTGAGACCCGCGAAGGCAGCCTTTGTGCTCCAAGAAATACACGAAGGTCTCTACGAGAATCATGTCGGAGGGAGGACACTGACATACAAAGCCCTCCATCAGGGATACTACTAGGAGACTATGGGGAGGACGCCGTCGACTTCGTGAAGAAGTGCGACCGCTGCCAGCGCTACGCTCACATACAACGTCAACCCGCGGCGCCACTCTCCCAACTCTCCGCACCTTGACCGTTTGCCTAGTGGGGAATGGACATCCTCGATCCATTCCCTTCTACTCCTAGACAGTGCAAGTTCCTGGAAGTGGCTATCGACTAATTCACCAAATGGGTGGAGGCAGAGCTGCTAGCACGGATCACTGAAACCAAGGTCTGTCAATTCTTCTGGAAGTCGATCATCTGCCATTTCGGGCTCCCACACAGCATCATCATCGATAACATACGACAGTTCGACAACCTCGAGTTTGAGAACTTCTGCACTGACCTCGGCATTCAACATCGCTCCACCTCGATGGCTCACTCCCAAACTAATAGAGAAGCTGAGGTAACCAACCGAACAATCCTCCAGGGACTCCAGACTAGGTTGGACCAGGCCAAGGGATGATGGACTAAAGAATCCCTAGCATTCTTTGGACCTACCATACAACTCCTAGGATGGCCACTGATGACACACCCTTCAGCCTCGTTTTCGGCGTGGAAGCCATTGTCCCTGTCAAACTCGGCATGCCCACACTACGAGTGGAGCAGTGTGATGAAGCAGAAAATCTGACCCGCCTTCTTCTTAACCTGGACCTCCTCGAGAAAACCAGAGACAAGGCTTGACTCCGAATGGTGGCCTACCGACAGCGCGTAGCCCGATACTACAATGGATGGGTGAGGCCAAAGATCTTCCATCCAGGTAATCTGGTGCTGCACCGAGCTGAAGCCTCGCTATCCCGGGAGTGCGGCAAGCTCTCCCCGAACTGGGAGGGCCCGTACAAGGTGGTCGAAGCTCTCCCCAGCAGAGCCTACTACCTAGCAGAGATAGACGGTGCCAGATTTCCATGCACTTGGAATGCCAACAATCTGAGAATGTATTATCAATGATGTAAGGCCCTCCCCCATTAATGATAAAGATCCTTTTTGTGAAAATCACTTTTGCCTTGCAGGGATCTCGCTGTCCGACCCCAGGTCCGGCACTCAAGCCCGAAAACTTCAGAAGCCTGGCACTCAAGTTTGGAAACTCCTGAAGCCCGGCACTCAAGCTCGGAAACTCCTGAAGCCCAGCACTCAAGCCCAGAAACTCCTAAAGCCCGTCACTCAAGCCCGGAAACTTTCGAAGCTCGGCGCCTCATAATCACTCGGTAGTCCCTCCAACCATAGCATCCAGGCCCCTTCGCGCCATGCTCGCTTGGAGGTGATCCCATCCGAGGTCGAATACACCTCTTCCAAAGCAGTATACCACTTCACCCACAAGGTGGGAACGGCGCAGCAGGTCCAAAGACTTCCCTTCTAACTGCCTCCTGTACCCGGAGCTCGACAGGAAAGAGCCCGGGGACTCAAAGCCTAGAGGCAAGATGCCTCGGTAGAAGACATGCACACGGGCAGTGGAGAAGCAAAGGAAAGAAGATTGCTAAAGAGTCAGTAAAGCAAAAATAAATGCCCAAGTCAATGGAAGAAGAAAAATTTTATTGACGGAAACTGAAGTCTTTACATTTTCTCTGGGCCCCGATAGGCCGGGCAACCCGAGTAGAAATGAAAAGAAAAGAAAGAAAATACATGAGACCCATAAGCTACTCGGTCGGCTCCTTCCCGCGCCGGTGCACAGGCGGGGCATTATCCTCAGGGACCTCCTCAGGCGGAGCTTCATCGGCAGTAGCCGCTGGTCCCTCCGCCTCGGCTAAGTCTAGTATTGGGCTCTCAGGCGGGGTGGTCGGGAAGGCAAGCCTGCTCAAGTTCTTGTCTGGGACAAGACCTACCACTTTTGACCGGCAGTACATGAACCCTTGAGGAAGGAGTCCGCGGCGAGTTCGTGGAACTCGGCATCAAACTCCTTCGAGGCCTTGTACTTGGAGACATCCTCGGTGATCTCCTTCTTCATGGCCTCCGCCTGCTCTGCAATTGCCGCAGTCTCCTTCTCAACAGCAATAGCTTTCTCTTTAGCCGCCATAATCTTCTTCTCAGTGATTGCGGCCCGTTCCTTCGCTGCCTCCAACTAGCCTCGAAGCAATCGGGCCAGCTCCCTCTCCTGGGCCGCCTTAGTCCTGAGCTCCTCTGCCCTGGCCTCCTTGAATTAATTAGAAAATGCATTAATGATAGTGTTTTTTATCATGTTGCCATATAAACTAATGCTCATAGTTACGAAAGCAATTGGAGAGTTTGTATCAGCAAATACTGCACAAAACAAAATATTCATAACCAGAAAGATAGTGAATATGAAGTATAAGGAGGAAAGTTTAATTATTGAGCATCTAAGTAGATTTTAAGATGTAGTGATTTAGTTGGCTACTATAAAAATGATACTAGATGATAAGTTGCAAGCATTATTATTATATAGTTTCTTGCCTAATAGTTGAGAAACTCTAATCATATCACTTAATAATTCAGCTTGTAATAGTGTGGATATATTGGGAATGGTAAATGATAGTATGTTTAATAAGGAGATCAAAAGAAGAAAATAGGATATAGCCATACAATCAAAGGTATTAAGTACAGAATGGTAGGGGAGGAGTAAAATAAAAAACTTGCAAAAGTTCAACAACCATAATAAGTCAAGAGAAAGGTGCAAATTTAGAAAAAAGATAAAATATTTTTATTATGGTAAGCTAAAGCATATAAAAAGAAAGTATAGAAAATTTAAAAAAGAACAATTAAAAAAGAGAGATGGAAAAAAGAAGAAATAAACTTATATAACAATAATAGCATCTAATGTTAATGTTGTCATTATTTATGATGATGATTATATGAACCTTACATACCATGATTGTGCTTGGATTATTGATTCAGTTATCTTTCAATGTCACTTTTCGGCATATTTTCTTCATATATTATGCTAGTGGTGATTTTGGTAGGGTTAGGATGAAAAATAATAGAGTAATTAGGACTACGAGTATAGGAGATGTTTACATGGAAACCAGCATTAAATATCAACTATTACTAAAAAAATATAATACATGTTTCAAATATCTGCCTCTACTTGATATCCACTAGAGTACTTAATGATGAAGGTTACCATAACCACTTTGGTGAAGAAAAACGGAAGCTTATCAAATATTTTTTAGTAGTAGCAAGAGAGAAGAAATCAAGCATACTTTACATGATATAATCAAATTTGTATAAGAAAGAGATGAATATAGTTAAAAATTCCTTTACTGAGTTATGACATAAATGGCTTGTCATATGAACAAGAAGCCTTGATATTCTTATCAAAAAGAAACTTATTATAAAAGATATGCCTCTAAAAACATACAACCATTGTTTAACAGGCAAATAATAGACCTGTGTTTCATAAATCCCCCTCCATATACAACATCACATGCTTTAGATTTAATTCATACTGATATTTGCATTGTGGATGTTGGAACTCTTGGTGGTATTCTATATTTTGTTACTTTATTAATGATTTTTGCGAACAAGTATGAACTTTTTCTTTAAAATCCAAAGACAAAGTGTTCGATGTGTTCAAGCATTTTTATACTAGTGTTGAAAGAGAAAAAGAAAGGCAACTAAAGTATATTCAAATAGATAATGATGATGAATATAGGATATATTTGAGAAATATTGTAGAGATCATAACATCAAACTTGAAAAAACTATTGCTAAAACACTTCAACAAAATGGAGTTGCTGGAAGATTGAATCATATTATTTGTGAAAGAATTTAATGTATGCTCTCTCATACTAAATTGCCTAAATTCTTCTGGGGTGAAGCAAGTAGAACTATAATGGATTTGATCAACATTTCTTCTTCAATTCATTTTAAGCGTAATGTACCAAAAAGAGAATGGATTGAAAAAGATATATCATATGATTACTTAAGGGTATTTGACTATAGAGCATTTATTCATATTTCTAAAGATAGATTCAAACTTGATAGAAAGCCTAAATAATGTATCTTCCTAGATTATACACATAAAGAATATGTTTATAAATTATAGGATCCAATTAATAAGAAGGTTATCAGAATCACATATGTATTTTTACAAGATTAGATTATAGAAGATTTTTAAAAACTTGAGAAGCCATAAAGAATATGCTTATAGATTATGAGATCCAAGTAATAAGAAAATTATCAGAAGTAAAGATATTGTATTTCTAGAAGATTAGACTATTAAAGATTTTGAAAATATTAAGAAATCAAGGTCAATCACTAAAAATTATGTTAACCTGGATCTAGAGGAAAGTTATAATGTGAACGGTTCCTAATTCTCTTTACTTGAAAAAGGAGTCTATGTGGCATTAAAAAGAAGTGACGACAAGAAAAAGGGAAACAGGGAAGAAGAAAAAGAGTGCTACCTTTTTGGATGATTGAATGATTGATCTTATTTCCATTTTGATGAAATTTTTATATGATGTTCAAGGTATTGAGAGCTACAAGTTGAATGGTTTCAATTTTCAAAAAGACTTCTTTATTAATTTTTCAAGCATCCACATTTAATAAGATCTGCTCTCTACATTACAAAAAAAAGTGTTATTAGTAATGGCTAAGTTGTTGTCGCTAATAATATCATATAACAACCAAAATAATGTTGAAAAAATTTATTGTTTACTATCGATAATACTATTAGCAATGGTCGAATGCTATTAATGACAGCAAAAGCCATTACTAATAAATTTAAATATTTTTCATGATTTTAATTTCTAAAAAAATTATTAGTGATGAGTTTCAAGTAATAGCATTGGTAGAGCTGTCACTAATATTTTTTAAAAATCTAAATTATTTTATTTTTTAGAAAAAAATATTCATCGATGGTATTTTAATTTTAATAATGGATGTTTTCGTTACTAAAAGTTAACACAAATTCTAAGACTTTTTGGTGGGGGCACCAGGCTCAGAAATAAGAAGCTTCAACTAATACCAAGTTCTAAAATTTCTTTCATCTGCATTGAAACATATAAGTTAGAAATCCTCTGTGAGGCATCGCAGGTGGGGCTTCGGCTACAATGGGTTGCACGAGCGGAGGAGACGGTGGCGGCCATGGAGGTCTGCGGCGTGGGAGGAGATCCAGATGGCCGGGGCGGTAGCTTGATTCCGGAGCGAGCGTCGGTGGCCGGAGGTGAGGCTTCGGTGGGGCGCTCGGTTGCGGGTCGTGCGGTGGCTGTGGAGGGCACGGCAATAGGGAGAGGACCCCGATAGAACTTGGCTGCGTCGAATTTCTCAATCCATCATTTAGATTGCATTCTCATCATCGTGCCGTGTCACTTTTCATCAACTAGTATTGACAGCTAACTCTACCATCGCTAATAAAAGTACTATTAATGACATAGCATATTAGTAACAGGATTAACTATCACTAATAAGTCGGTTAATATACCCCCTTGCCCTTTTTTCCCTCATTCCCACTTTGCTGTTGGTCTTCACTCTCTCCCTTCCCTCTTGTGGGCTATTAGTCTTCCCTCTCCCGTTTCTGTCCCTTGCTTGCACTCCTTCACTGGCGCCCATCCATGGACGTCCATCAGTGTATAGAGCACCATCGTCCCATGGCTCTATCCCTCACTCGCACCCCTTCACTAGCACCTCTTCTTGGATGTCCACGGCATATAGAGCACCACCATCTTGTGGCTCCATCCCTCACTCGCACTCCTTCATTAGTGCCTCTTCTTGGATGTCCAATGCCTCTCCTTCCTTTTTCACCATTGCCAAAGCCACTCTCCTCCCTTTTTCATCACCGCCAAGCCTACCTTCATGCTCTCCTCTCTCTTTTTCATTGCCACCTTTCCTCTCTTATCTTTTACCGCCACCTAGTCTCTCCTCTTCTTTCTTTTTCACTACCATCAAGCCTCTCCTCTTCTTTTATTTTCATTGCTGCTAAGCCTCTCCTCTCCTCCCCTTTTCATGCCTCTTCTCTCTCCCTCGGTGCCTCCTTTTTACACTCTTACCACCAACTATGCCATCACTGGTGCCTATATCTATGCCAAGATCCAAAGCTCCTCGCTCCCAGCACCTCTTCTTGCTCGTACAATTATCGAGCTCCCACGCTCTCCAGTTTTCTTCCATTACCGACTACCATATCTTCCTTCCCCTCTTCTCTAGTGAGCATCTCCATGCATAGCTAGGATATATATCAATTTTTATTTTTACATATTTTGTTTCATATTTTAGCTTTTTTTCTTGCTTTATTACATTCTAATTACCTTACTAGAATTTTTTTTTATTTGATTATATGTTTTCTCTATTATGAAGAATTGATCATGATATTTAGATATGTTTATATTTTTTATCTATATTTTGATATATTTTATAATTATTTTAAGTAATTTTTTAATAAGATTTTATTAAATTTTTGTCCAATAATCTTGGTAATAGAAATTTCAAGATAGTTTGTGATGAGCATTGAGACAAGATTACTGTTCTAGATTAATAAAACAATAATCACCATTTTCGAGACCATGGTACATATATAAAATATTAGTGATGATGACAACGATGGCTCTAGTACCATCATTAAAAATTAATATTTTTTTATATTAAGAGAATTTAATTAATAAATTAATTAATTATTTAATTTACTAAGTAGTTGATATTTATTAATTTAATAAATTAAATATTTATTTATATATTTAATAAATTAAATAAATAAATAAATAATTAGTTATTTATTTAATTAATTAGATGAGTATTTAATTATTTAGTCAGTTATTTATTTAATTAGATGACTAATGAACTAATTAGATGTTTACTTAATTAATTAACTAGATGTTTACTTAATGGTGCAGGCACCAAGCTCAGGAGGCTTCAATTGATGCCAAGTTCTTTATGGATAGAAGATTTTAGTCCTGTAATAAATCTATGAGTCCTGTACTTATATTTATTTGAATAATTTAGTCCTGTTTTATTTCAATTTGGATTTTAAAGTTCAATTAGAGTTCAATTAGGCTTTGTATTGAGTAGGGTTTAAGAGCTACTTAAATTGGATTCCAATTAAGCCAGATTAACTGCAACCAGCTTCACCAACTGCTTGGAGCACCACATCATTATTGAACCATGCCACCTTGGAGGACAAGTCATGCCACTTGGAGGAGAGATCATGCCACATCACCAAGACAATTCAAACAAGATTTTTGCCCAAGATAAACTCAAGAAAATTCCATGGGACGCCACCTTGCAAGAGCCATCCCACTTTCTTTGGACGCCTCCTTGATTTTCTCTCTTGTAATTAGGAGTTTCAAATTTGAAAGGGCCACTCCTCTCTTCATGGGGCGCCCCTTGATTTTCTCCATGAAAGGAGGTGTAGTTTGAATTTAAAAGAGGAGCTTAAAGTCTATAAAAGCTCCTAAGTTCTCTTATAATTGATTGATGAATGAAATGAAATTTTTTCCTACAAAAGCTTTCTTCCTTTGCTAGCCAAAGACCCTTGAGAGAAGGTAGGTGTGAGACCTAGGATACTTAACCAAACAAGCTACTAATCCCTCTTCCAATCCCATTCGGCCACCCTTGAAGAACCCTCTTCAAGCCTCTCCAATTTCGACCTTCCCATCTTCCAAAAGAGATCATCTACAATGAAGTTCTTCACGCCAACAATTGAAGATGATTCAAGCAAAGGACGCCAAAGGGAGATTACTTCAATCCAAGCCTAAGCCAACACTTCCATTCTTAACTTTCCTCTTCCTTTCTTCCAACCTTCCATCTAAACCTTTAACCTTTCCATCTACCTGTGCAGGATCCCCGGGTCTCATGGTTTCCAAGATGAAGGTCTACTATGCCAAAGAATCAGATGCAGGATGCTTTAAAACCTAGAGTAATTCCTTGGCCATTTTTATACTTCATCTTGATTGTTCCTTACTTCATTTCAGAATATTAATGGCCGGATAACCAATCTTTATAACTCTTTTTCATATCTGAAATAGGAAATTAAGCTAGCCCTAACCTATGTGGTTTCCTAACCACGAAGGTCCATTTTCTTAATTGCTTTGATAGGTTGTCTTCCTAGTCATGTTTTCCATTATGTCCTTTTTATGAAATTCTGCTTCTTTACGTAAAATAGCCGCATGCATATCTACCTCATCATCACTTAATATCTTTAATTCGTAGAAATGCATCATTCCATATATGTACCCTATCATTTTTGGTATCAGAGCATGGTAGGTTAGGGTTAATTCTGAATTTCTACATTTAGGTAGGTTGCTGAAATTTCTGCATGCATAGCTTTTATACTTGATACATAGCTTTCTTTGTAAATCCAATCTAAATCTAAGATTCACGCCTCCTGAGCGGGTGTACACCAGTACACTGTCATGACCCATGGGAATAATAAGCCCCTGGCCGGACGTGAATCCTTAGGTTGAAGTTTGGTATGTTAATGCTTTTGTCTATTTAAATTATGTTGTTCTGTCTTACATGCAACGTTTGTGTTCTAGGAACTACCACATCTAACATAGATTTTAGTTTTTAATTTTCTTTCATCTGGTATGTCTCCCATGAGTTAGGAATGCTCTGTATTTTTTTCTGAATTTTTGGATATTTTTACATTGCACTTTCTGCACCACTTTATAACTGCAACACACTAATTCTACACCTGAAATTTGGATCCATATGTTTGTTGCATTCATTTCATGGTAAACCAAATTAAGGGCATCAAATTGACATAGGGTTAGGATTCTATTACCTGTCCCTAGCTCAAAAATCACCAACTTGCATAACGAACCCAACCCTAATTAAAATGGATTAGACATTTAATTGCTCTAGCGAGCTAGGGACACCCACAAGGTCGGGTCGAGTCAAGTGTCAAGCCAACTTTGATACCCTGTTTGTGTGTGCTTGTATCTAGTGTCTAGGCAAGTGGTTCAGGAACAAGAACCCGAAGGAAAGTGGGTTGGTTCGCTTACCTAGTCAATTTCAAATTGGTATTTAAGGTAAGCAAAGAGGAACCTCCACTAACCTTACACTTACCTGGCCAGGTGCTAAGTTACTACAGCCTAGATTGTCAATTTGACCTTATATTTGATTTGTACTCTAGGTCTAGCAAAACCCCTAGTCCGAGTTGAGTCTGTGTGCATGGCAACTAGATCAGGAGCACCTTATCAGCAAACCCAAGCCCAATCTAGTGTAATCATGGAACAAAACTTTGAGAGTCTGATGAAATCTTTGAATGACCAAATGACCAGGCTGAACCAAAAGTTAACTAATCAATTAGCCCAGACCAATCAAAACTTGAATGATCAGATAACCCACATCACTGCTAGACTTGATCGATTAGAAGCTCGTACCCTGGAGGAAATCATGAAGTCCAAAATGAGTTAGAGCCTGAATCTGAGTTTGAGACACCCATCAGCCCTAGAAGGGCTCTTCATCAAGACCATTTCTTCGAGCCTAATCCTAGGAGGCCCAATCCTAATTGAGTTCATGACCCAAACCCTAGGATAGTACACCATGATCCAGTCTATGAGCCAAACCCTAGGAGACACAATCAGGATCAGACATACCGTGATGAGTGAAGCCTTAGGAGTATTAGGTTGGAAGCACCAACATTTGATGGAAATCTGGATCCTAAGGTTTACATAGATTGGGAGGGAGAGATGGATCAGTACTTTGATTGGTATGACATGATGGAGGAGAGAAAATGCAAGTTCGCGAAGCTTAAGTTAATTCATCTGGCTAGGCTTTACTGGAAAAACGTCGAGAGGTTCATTAGATTAAGGGGTGATGTTCCCATAGTAACCTGGAGGACAATGTAACTTAGGCTTAGAGAGAAATACCTTCCTATGTCCTACCACCAGAGACTTCTAGACCAGTGGCAGAGATTGACCCCGGGAACCAAGAGTGTAGCCGAATATATCGCAAAGTTTGACGAATTTGTGATGAGATGCAATGTAGATGAGTCCGAGTCAGTTACTTTGTCTAGGTTTAGGGCAGGATTGAGAGAAAAGATCCTGAAGGAGTTATTCTTGAGGGAAGTCCATGACTTAGAATTAGCTTATCAGGTAGCACGAGATGCCGAGAGATCTCATAGGGGACCAACTTTTCGCAGACCCGAACCCCCTAGAACTAGTGCACTTAGTCAACAGCTAGGATCGAATCAAATACGACCCAGCCGACCCAACCCTAGCACCCCTCTAACCCGTAAAGATGATAGGGGTAAAGCACCAGAAGTTCAGAAGACTCCAAATCCTAATATTGCTTGCTACAGATGTCATAAGTTAGGTCATTACGCTAGCAATTATCCAATTAGGACCTTACACATAGGAGAATTAGAAGAAAGTGAGTATGAACCCAAAGAACCCCTAAGTGATAATGTTGAGGAAGTATATCAGGCTGAGGATAATTTAGCTGAAGAGTATGAAGGTGACGAGGAATAAATAGAGCCTGATCTGTTGGGAGTAGTTAGATGCATCCTTACCCACACTGTGATACAGGAGGATTGGCGTAGGTCTAACATCCTACAAGCATTTGTCAAGTTAAAGGATAAGGTATGTAAAATAATCATAGATAGTGGAAGTTGTGTAAATGCCATATCCACTAATGCTGTCAAAACTTTAGGCTTGTCCACAGTTCCCCATCCAAATCCCTATAAGGTTTCTTGGATCGACTCCACTTCAATTCCCATCAAACATAGGTGCCTAGTCCAAATCCAATTACAGTCCTATCAGGAGAAAGTGTAGTGTGATGTCTTACCAATGGGAGTGAGCAGTATCATCCTAGGTCGACCCTGGTTATTTGACCATGACGCGATCCTATACGGCCAATCAAATTCTTGCTCATTTATGCACCTAGGAAAGAAGTTTGTGATCAACCCAACACCACTTAAGGACACTGTTAAGAGAGGATCAAGCCACCTAAAGGAAAAGAAAACGGGAGTCAATTTGATCACTGAAAAGGAAATTGAGAAAGAGCTCACTGAGGGTACACATATTTGGATTTTAACCACTAAGGAAATTCAAGAGCCTTCCCAGAAAGAACGCCCTCAGGAAGTGGCTAAAGTGTTAGAAGACTTTAAGGATGTATTTCTAGATGACCTACCTGACCAACTTTCACCACTTAGGGACATCCAGCACGCCATTGACTTAGTCCCAGGAGCCACCCTACCCAACCTTCCATACTATAGGATGAACCCTATTGAACATTTAGAGTTACAAAGACAAGTAGGGGATCTCCTTAGGAAAGGATTTATTAGAGAGAGTTTGAGTTCCTGTGCAGTACCCGCATTATTGACCCCTAAGAAAGATGGCACTTGGAGGATGTGCATTGATAATCGTGCCATTAATAAGATCACAACAAAATATAGGTTTTCCATATCCCGTTTGGATGACATGTTAGATATGATGGCCGGAGCAACAATATTCTCAAAGATTGACCTTAAGAGTGGCTATCATCGGTTAGGATTAGACTTGGGGATAAGTGAAAAACTGCGTTCAAGACCAAGGAGGGTCTTTTTGAGTGGGTAGTAATGCCATTCAGACTGTCCAATGCTCCTAGTACCTTTATGCGAATTATGAATCAAGTCATACGGTTATTTATAGGAAAGTTTGTCGTAGTTTACTTCGATGACATTCTTATATATAGCAGGACCAAGAATGATCATTTGAACTATTTGAATCAAGCCTGTTTTGCTCTTAGAGAAAATAGTCTCTTTGCAAACCTTAAGAAATGTGACTTTTTTACCCATAGAGTCATTTTCCTAGGTTTTGTTGTCTCACCTGACGGAGTTTCTGCTGATCCCAAAAAGATTAAATCAATTGTAGAGTGGCCTGTGCCAAAAAATGTTCATAAAGTATGAAGTTTTCATGGCCTTGCTACTTTCTATAGAAGGTTCATTCGAGGGTTTAGTACCATAGTTGCACCAATCACGGATTGCATTAGGAAAGGCCAAATTGAATGGACAAAAGCTACTAATAGGGCCTTCCTAGATGTTAAGAAGAAAATGACACAAGCACCTATCTTAAGATTGCCTGATTTTTTCAAGTTTTTTGAGGTTGCTTGTGATGCATCTGGAGTTGGAATAGGTGGAGTTTTAAGCCAGGAGAGCCACTCTATAGCTTTCTTTAGTGAAAATTTAAATGAAACCAAGCTTAAATATTCCACCTATGATAAGGAGCTCTATGCGGTAGTGCAAGCTTTAAGGTATTGGAGGCACTATCTACTGCCGCATGAATTTGTCCTGTTTTCTGATCACGAGGCCCTTAGATTCCTTAGTTCCTAGAAAAAGCTGAATCCTAGGCATGCCAAGTGGGTCGAATACATCCAGGCCAACACGTTTGTCCTGAAACACTGTGCCGGAACTGAGAATAAGGTAGTCGATGAATTAAGTCGTAGAGCCCTGCTTCTGAACTCGATTAGCACTGAAGTCGTTAGATTTGAAAGACTTACAGATGAGTATGATAATTGTCCAGACTTTAGTGAAGTTTACCAAACCTTGAAATTGGGACCATCTAGTGACCACAGTGAGTACACCCTTTTAGATGGTTATCTATTTAAGGAAAACAAGCTTTGTATCCCAAAGACTTTCCTGAGAGACTGTTTAATTTGGGAAACCCATGCTGGAGGTTTGGCAGGCCATTTTGGAAAAAACAAGAGCATATTGATACTTGAGGAGAAACTTTACTGGCCAGGTCTTAAGAGACAGGTAGCCAATATTGTTGCCCGATGTAGGACATGTGCGGTTGCCAAACATCAAAGATAAAACACCGGGCTATACACTCCTTTACCTGTGCCAGATTGTCCATGGCAGGATCTTAGCATGGACTTCATTTTAGGACTGCCCAAGACCCTTAGAAAATACGATTCAATCTTTGTAGTGGTCGACAGATTTTCGAAAATGGCCCATTTTATACCCTACTCCCAAACTTTTGATGCCTCCAAGATAGCCAAGCTTTTTCTCGATCAAGTAGTCAGGTTACATGGGTTATCTAAGACCATTGTTTCTGATAGGGATGTCCATTTCATAAGCTATTTTTGGAAAATCCTTTGGCACCTACTAGGAACAAAATTAAAATTCTCAACTGCTTACCACCCTCAAACTGATGGGCAAACTGAAGTTGTAAATAAAAGTCTAGGAAACTTATTAAGGTGCCTTGTTGGAGAGAGTCTGGAAAACTGGGATTTACTTCTACCTCGTGCTGAATTCGCATACAACAGTTCGATCAATAGGTCTATTCGTAAAAGTCCCTTTGAGATTGTCCATGGTTACAAACCTAGGAGACCTATCGACCTCATCCCATTATCCACACACGCACGTGTATCTGAGTCTGTCGAGTCATATGCACAGCATCTTAAAGAATTACATAAAGAAATTAGTAAGAAGATTCAAAAAAGTAATGAAGCTTATAAGCATATGGCTGATTCATGTAAACGAATAAAAGAATTTAATGAAGGGGACTCTGTAATGATAAAACTTAGACCTGAAAGGTTTTCACCGAGAACTAAAAAGAAATTGCATGCCCGGGGAGCTGGACCTTTCAAAATAATTAAGAAAATTGGATCTAATGCATATATGTTAGAGTTACCACCTGATTACGGCATTAGCTCCACATTTAATATTTCTGATATGAAAGAATTTAAAGAACCAGCATTAATTCCTAGTGAGCCTTTTGGACTTTCCCCTGCCTTTGAAAGCGAAACCCTACCTGAGTGTCCACCAGCAATTCCACCAGACCGGAGAGACAAGATTGAACGTATTTTGGATGACCAAGTGATTACTACTAGGAACAAAGGTTATCAACGTTATCTGGTTCATTGGTAAAGCCGACCAGAATCTGAAGACTCCTAGATCACCTGAGAGGATCTACAACAAATTGACCCAAATCTCTTAGAAAAATATCACAGTCAAATTGATCCTTACTCGATAGGGTCGAGTTCCTCCCACCCGGGAAGAATTGGTGCGGGCACCAGGCTCAGGAAGAGGCTTCAACTGATGCCAAGTTCTTTATGGATAGAAGATTAAAAATTTTAGTCTTGTAATAAATCTATGAGTCCTGTACTTATGTTTATTTGAATAATTGAGTCCTGTTTTATTTCAATTTAGATTTTAAAGTTCAATTAGAGTTCAATTAGGCTTTGTATTGAGTCGCGTTAAAAGCTACTTGAATTGGGTTCCAATTAAGCCAGATTAAGTGCAACCAACTTCACCAACTGCTTGGAGCACCACATCATCATTGAACCATGCCACCTTGGAGGACAAGCTATGCCACTTGGAGGAGAGATCATGCCACATCACCAAGACAATTCAAACAAGATTTTCGCCCAAGATAAAGTCAAGAAAATTCCATGGGACACCACCTTGCAAGAGCCATCCCACTTTCTTTGGACGCCTCCTTGATTTTCTCTCTTGTAATTAGGAGTTTCAAATTTGAAAGGGCCACTCCTCTCTTCATGGGGCGCCCCTTGATTTTCTCCATGAAAGGAGGTGTAGTTTGAATTTAAAAGAGGAGCTTAAAGTCTATAAAAGCTCCTAAGTTCTCTTATAATTGATTGATGAATGAAATGAAATTTTTTCCTACGAAAGCTTTCTTCCTTTGCTAGCCAAAGACCCTTGAGAGAAGGTAGGTGTGAGACCTAGGATACTTAACCAAACAAGCTACTAATCCCTCTTCCAATCCCATTCGGCCACCCTTGAAGAACCCTCTTCAAGCCTCTCCAATTTCGACCTTCCCATCTTCCAAAAGAGATCATCTACAATGAAGTTCTTCACGCCAACAATTGAAGATGATTCAAGCAAAGGACGCCAAAGGGAGATTACTTCAATCCAAGCCTAAGCCAACACTTCCATTCTTAACTTTCCTCTTCCTTTCTTCACTACAAGAAAAACCAGTTTTAGCAACCGATTTTTTTGGTTATATTTATGACCGATTTTGCAACCGATTTTGCAACCGATATTTTTTCTGAATAATTTAGCAACCGATTTAAATCGGTTGCAAATTCAGTTGCAAAAATTTCATTTTGCAATCAATTTTGCAACCAAAACAAAAATTATTTTTAATTTTTTTAAAATTATTATTTAAAAATTATCATTAAAATTATTTTTAAAAATTCTTATTTTTTAAAAAAAATTAAAACACTATTAGTGATGGAACTGCTATCACTAGAAAGCTATTACCGATGGCATACTTCATCGACAGGATTTATTTGATTGCTAATAATTTATTTACTTATTTTTAAAAAATTAAAAAATTATTAGCAACGGTATAGCCATCACTAATAATCTATTATCGATAGCTTTTTTTGCTAATAGAATTTTTTGGTTGCCAATAAGTTTTATAAGTTATTTTTTAAAAATTAAAATATTGTTATCGACGGTACTTTTCCATCTCTAATACCGTCGCTAATAGTCCTAATTAGTGATGAAATTGGGCACTATCAAAAATAAGGATAATTTATAATCGGAATTTATCCGATGATTTATTAGCGACCGGTGCCATCGCTAATTTTATTAGCGAGGATATTTAGCCATCGCTAATACTTATTTTTCTTATAGTACTATTTATATTTATTATTAAAATTTATCTTATTAGTGATGATTATTTTTATTGTGGAAGACAAAATGTAATATTAATTGATGATATACTTTTATAGGCTTTGGTTGATTTAGAGAAAATTTGAAATAATTTCATTATTCTAAATATTATATGATTCATATTAAAATTATGATGTCTTTTATTTATGGATTGCTTGATTATTTTATTTATTAATTATCT
This sequence comes from Areca catechu, assembly GCA_021397845.1. Classification (NCBI taxonomy): domain Eukaryota; kingdom Viridiplantae; phylum Streptophyta; class Magnoliopsida; order Arecales; family Arecaceae; genus Areca; species Areca catechu. Next base: position 27,170,889 of record CM038049.1, on the reverse strand, counting down.
AAATAAATTATAAAAATTATTATTATTTAATAAATTATATTAATATTATATTTTATTATACAAAGAAGATAAGTTTAAGGACAAGCAGGTCATCCCGTGAGTGGACACTTAACTGTTTTGTCATATCAATTAATTACATCAGCATCCCCAAACATATTAATTTGCTCCGTTGGTCCTCGACTTGCCAGATGACTTGACACATCAAACTATCATGGTAGCCTTTGAGCTACCATGTAATTAAGTTCCTAAATAGCCACATCAGCTTCTAAGATGCTATATCAATTTCTTCTAATTTTCCATATCAAATTCCATGATGCTATTTCAATTTTTGATATATGCCTTTAATCTCCAAGCTGCCATGCCAACTCCTGGTCTACGATATCAATTTGTGTGCTACTATATCAGCTCCTAATTTGTTACATTAAATTCTTTAGTTTATGTCAGCTCATGATCTGTCACTTCAGTTTTTAAACCATCACGTTAATAATTAATTTTTAGATATTTTTTATGATTTAGTTTCCAAACTCATCCTGGGTTTTACTTTTCGCCATCCAAAGTTTTAAGGGGCCGAGGGTGTTAATTAAGCATATTTACTATATGGTTAATGTACTAATCTGAATATGATTAATATTTTCTTATTTATCGTGGTATACATTTCTTACAATCAGTCACAAGCGTGCATATTGGTGTAACAAAATATATAAAAACAAATAATTGACATATATCTTTCACGTACGCTCTCCATTCTTATATTTTAACAGTTACGAGTCGTGGATTGTATTAAAAAATTTAGCACCACTCGTTTGGTTTAATTACGCAGCACCTTCGTTATCATCAGCATGGCATCTGGAATGACCTTTAGACGACAGTGATACCATGCTGTCCGTACGTGGAGCTAGCCATGATAATGATACTACCAAATTGCTATTTACTAACATATCGAGGGCCCAGTCACGCAATGCAGGGGCCGAGTCACGTGCAATAAAACAACCAAATATGTTATGTTAGGTAGCAGCCCATTCATGTGGCACCCAATCTTCGAATATTCCCGCCACCCACCGCTGGGCCAGGGTGGTCGCAAGTTAACCCAGAAATAATTAGTTGTTTTGTATATATGTTTAAATTATTGACCATTGATCGCATAGAATGTAACCACGTTGAGAATGCTAATTATATATGTCATTTTTTTTGCTTATATCAAATCATTAGAAATCCGACTTCGGACGGAGAAGAAGCTAGTGCATCATTAATTAACACCTTCAAGTTGATTACGAACGCTTGCTTATGAGAGTACGCAAACATATATACTTTCATTACAAGCAGTACTTATTTAACATCGTTATCTTTATTATAGTTGGGGATGGAATGTCTTAGGAGCGAGCCTTCCACCTTTTAATATCATATATAACATGCTAAAACATCACCACAGATCGATGCAAGAGCTTTTTGAACCCAACACAAACAGCATAGACTTGTGATCGACATGATAGATAGATATAGATGGATGGATGGATGGAGATTGGAGTTAGGGAGATAGACTTGTGACAGGATAGATGGATGGAAACATCTAAGCGCACTTGTATCCACCTGGGACCTTCTTGCCGCAGTAGTCAAGAAGCGGGCTTAGGTCGACGGGGACGTTGAGGTTACTGCCCAGGATATTGGCCTTGATGGCAGTGCAGAGGCAGACGGCGGCTTCGAGATCGGCGAGGCCCTCAAGAAGGCTGCAGCATGGTTTCTTTGGTGGATTACCAGGTTGGACGCTGATCAAGCCTTGGAGAACGTACGTCGGCGCACGCACCGAACTTGAGAGTATCCCTAGGGCAGGAAGGGTAGGATGGCGTTGGGGATGGCTTGGGAGTAGCTAGGTTTGGGCTTGTAGGGGGGAGGTGGGCATGGGACGTAGTTAGAGGAGACCAAGGACAAGAAAGGGAGGTCGAGAGAGATCAGGAGAAGTGCGGTGGCGGAGGCGAAGGCTTTGGGAGCCATGACGTAAAAGTTGATATATAGAAGAGACAAACAGAACGGTTAATTTGAGCTTGTCGAAGGAGAATGGTTTGAGGTGGAGGTAATGGTGCAATAGGGTAGTGCTTAGGGTTTATAGGGAAAGCCTTCTGATTGGTGTGGAGGTGGCGACGTTGGTTGGATGGGCCACTCACGTAGCTGGCACATGCAGCCTTGAAGATAAGGTTCAGGGTCTGGTCCTTTGGAATTTTGCTATCTGTGGCTCGCATTCATGCTCCGTCCAGGAGATCTTTAGCACACTCACGCACGGCTATTGAACTGTTTTCACATTCTCCTCCCACACACACACACACACACACACACACACACACACACACACACAGAGAGAGAGAGAGAGAGAGAGAGAGAGAGAGAGATTTGTGAACCTAACTTTATTTCATTTGTGGTAATGGAACTACTACAGCATGCAACCAGCTTCTAGGTTAGGTTAGCCCTGTCTCAGCAAACTTAATTACCGTGCTTATATCAGCTTACATCCCCAATGTGTGTCCATCTGCTTGGAGAATCTCTAGCAGCAAGCTCTCTAAATTAATTTTTTGTTAATTTACTCGCTGAGAGATTTCATTTCGTGACCTTTTTTGTCCTGGAGAAATTATGATCATATTGTATTAATTCTGACTCGCAATGACCAACAAGTATTGGAGCTTTTTTTTTTTTTTTTTTTTTTTGTGCACTTGGGTGCCATTGAATGGAGAAATTATACCCTGTACTTCATGTATCATGTGGCCTTGCATGTAAATTATTATGGCCGCTTATTTTCTGTAGTGATGTACTGATCAGATAAATGCTTAATGAACAGGACGTACAGAAACGAGAGACTATGATTAGCTGCATGCATAAGTACTGTACGATGGATCAATGTGAGATATGAATTTTCTATTAAATAGAAAATTAATATGCTATTTTATATACCGTTGCATCATAGTGCATCCAGGACGCGCTTTTATCATTGGTGTTGCACCAAAAAACTTGCTTTTGTGGTGGTGCAACTATATTTCCACCAAGAATGTGTAGCAAACTCAACTTTGACCATACCTATTCTATGACACATGACCGTGGTAGTTCAAAAAGGTCATACACCCGCAGCACCACATTGCAAAGGCTAAATGAAAAATTATGTCTCTACCATCGAGGAGTTAGTTGCGAGAGTCAGCGGAATGGTTCAGGATTCTTGTAACCTAATTTGTTAGCATTGGCTTTTCTAGTATTTGGCCTCAATCTGTACATCAGTGTGACGTTCAGAGCCTTCTTCCTTGCAGAAAAATTAGAGTTGAACATGTCAAATATTTTGTTTATTTGTTTTGTGGTACCATTTTTTTCTTGGAGAAGGACAACAAGTTGTAATAATTAGTGGTTGTATAACTCTAAAAGGAGAATTAATCTTCCAACACCCTCTTGGCCTAGAAGTCAAAAGTCAAATGAAAATTAATTCATCAAGTTGATGATAAAATTCTTTGGCATTCTAGTGGGCATCATATATACACTTGTCACCTTTGACGCTAAAAATGTTGACGATCACTCGATAGCAAAAGTATGTGGACATATATAGATCATTAATTAATTAGTTATAAGTAATTCCAAAGTCTAGTTGCATCTATCGATCTATACTGGCTTCCAAGAACTCATGGATTGTCTAAGTTTTACGTTCATTTCATCAAAAATAAATAAATGATAACAATATTATTGACCACATTTTTTTTTTTCTGATCATATATGGTGGACCACCAACCAGTATTGATCTCATACATATATATTTTAACAATTTGGAAAATTAACAAGACGGTGAGTGGATGCTAGGTGAGTCAGTTTGAAACTAAGGCGCCAAAGATAGCTCCAGCCTCTATTTGGTTGGTGAATAGGGAAAAAAAGGATTTTGTTGAGAAAAAATGCAAGTCTTTATCTTCTCCTATTTTTTCCTTCTATTGCCATATTATATTTTTCATTTTCAAATAATTAAAAATATTTTTTCTGTTTTTTTTTTTTTTTTTTTTCTTGCTTACCAACAAAACTGGAAAATTTTGACCAGGTTTAAATTGCACACTAGTTTTACTAAAGCACACTTTTTATAGAATGCTAATGATTTAATAATAAATTATTTTTAATGATAACAGACGCCTTCTAGAATCATTGCCCATAAATTAGGTGAGCCATACCATCGTCTGCACAACTTTTCTCATACATGGGACAGCTATTATAGCCTCATGAACCTGTCTTTACCACCAACTTCGATAATATAAATATAACTATTGCTGAAAGTGATTGGATTCATAAAAATTATCATTAGAATAATTCTATTTTTTTTAAAAAAAAAAAAAACTTTGGACCGTCAAATATATAATTGAGATCATTTTAACTTCATCCTTTACGAGAGTCTATTGGCTTTCTTGACAGCTTAAAATTAAACTCTTGGATCAAAAATCGACAAAATCAGGTTGGATCAAGAATAGGTTGGTAATTAGAAGCAAACAGCAACAAAAGAAAGCATCGATATAAGAAAACCATGCTGTCTGCCGACATGAACGTCAATTTTCTCCGTCACCAACCATCTAACAGTCAGATATGTAGGCGAAAACATGAACTCTTTTCCATCACATATTAGAGGTCCACACGGTTCCCTGGCAGCACACATTAGAATAGAGCGGGAGACAACCACAACGATCCAATACATCCATTTCATGAGATTTTTTTTCTTGGTGAAATGATTGTAGAAAGCTCTAAGTGTTGAAAAAGAAAGTAAACCATCTTGATGTGCTATGCCACTGTATTCACTGGTTAGGAGGTATAAAGATGAATTCTTATCACGTTCGTTTTACACGGCGCTAGTTTTCAACAAATATCATGACATTCTTCTGCCCAAAAAAATAAAACCAAATATCATGACATTCTCGATCGGTACAAATCCTTTTCTTCTCGATTCCATTTTCTACAACATGGTTGTTACCTCTCCATTACACAAGAAGCCAAGCTGTTATATTTGACATTACAAGATTTCTTGCACTTCCTGGGGGCAAGTTGCATTCTAGGACTTTTTAAGTCTATCTAGGGCAACGCGCAGATAATCCAGAAGGATATTTTGTTATCTTGTTGAAGGTACATGAGTCAATATGCAATGACCCAAACCCAAAGGAAGTTCTCTTGTTCTCTTATTTTAAATTGAAATGGAAGGACCACAACCATTTCAGGAAATAGTATTAAACTTGTTTTAATCAAACACTCGGAAAATTTTCAACCTTTGAATCAAAAATGTCCTCCAAATGGATCGTTGCAATCTTTAGCCTGTGGCCCACTTAAAAAGGGACATTACCCAAGAATGGTGGGCCATTGCCCATGCGTCCCAAAATCAACAGTTAATTTGCAACTGGATGATGGGAAACTGATAAAGTTCATGGTTATTTGGAACTAATTCGCACCTTCACGAAGGTGCGGGGTGTTAGACTAAGCATTGTTCAGGAGAGGCCCATCTCCTAAAGCGCGGCCCATGTTCTGCATGGGCTTGGTCATATCACAAAATTGAGACTAAAAAACCCTAGCCATCATCGCAACTCAAACAAAATGGAGACTCGTACTATTGGTGTCACAGAAGTGAAAGTGCGGAAGCATCGATATGTTGTTTTTCTATCAGCCCTACCACTAGCAGTCTTCTACATGACACCCAATCTATCCGTAAAATAAGCAGAGGAAGAAATAAACGAAAATGTCATACATGAGCTTTATATTATGACCTTTTTGTATGAGCGTTATTAAGCTAGATCTGCTCCTTTAGATTCTAATAGCTTGTCCATGATTAGATTTAACATTGGCTAATTCAGAACTATGTAAAATTCTCTTCCTTTTTTTCTTTGAGAAGCTAGTATCAGATCCTCCTCGAGCAAGATACTGGAACATCTAAACTCGCCCATATTTCCAGGTCTATTGGGAGAATGGCAAACGAAACGAGGCTAGCAGAGGAATCATAGCCAAATCAACTCTGAGCAAGATAGACAGCCGGATCAAAGATATCAAGTCCGGCGAAACATGTAGCACAGGATCCCGTGGCTATACACGGCCGAAATCAGCTCCAAAATCATACCACGAGACCATATCAGGCAAGAGACTAAGCTTCCCCAGATACTGTTTACCAGGGGACTAGAACGGGAATACATTCAGGAGACTGTGTGGAAAATATTTAGAGAGAACTGACATCCTGCTTGCATGACAAGATTTCAAGATAAAACTAGTACAATTTCAAATATACTCCCCTTCCCCCATGCAGTTCTACTCCCCAAGCTAACGCGCCGCATCTCAAACTAAAATACATGTTCGATTAAAACTTAAAAAGGAGCTGAGCACCCTTCACTCTGCTTCTTTAAGTGGCACACTTCACAACGCCAATTCACAGGGATCGTGATATGTTTGAACTAGCATAGCATCAACCCAAGTGCATAGTAATATGGTGGAATGGACTGCAACTAGCACAATTACAAGAGGCGGTCAGATCAGGAAGTAGCACACGAGTATGCAAATTACCAATTGTCCGTGTGCGTTATCAGAGCGAATAAGCATAAATAGATTTAGTGAGAAACAACAGCAGACCAGTTTCCACCAAACTTAATTTTCCAGTTTCATGACTAATCAATTTTTCCAAACAAGGTTTTACAATCAAACCGTGGGGAAAAAAAAAAAAAAAAAAAAAAACATTTTCATGAAAGGTATATTTGTTATGGATTGCTAGGCCTGCTTTAGAAAAAATTGACAATGCAAACGGCCCTTAATCATAGTTGGTCCACCCTCAGGCACAGAATGCAGTCCCACCAATTCCTAGGAAGCATCTTCTTCGTAAGCAGAGGATGTAGGGAATGCAACTCTTCTCATCCAAAAATAAACTAAATTGAAATAACAGAAATATCATAGCCAAAAATAACCATCAGATCCAAAGTG